>CM037870.1:61714966-62240082 GCA_021292105.1 Anadara kagoshimensis
TGATAGACAAACATAATTGTGTTCCATCATAAGTACTAGTATCTGAAAGCTTTCTAGTGTCATGCCAAAAAGTGCTGACTTACAATGCCTCCTGTTGAATCCCCTCCTTAGTTTTTGTTGTTTGTTTTTTTTTTTTTTTTTTTTTTTTGGTACTCCAGGTTTACTCCACTATTCAAGTGAAAGCTTCTTGACTGGGGGTGTAAATCACCAATACTCTTCAAATACTTGTGTATAAAAATTCTTTATGTTAATGCAATACTTTTGTTATTGTCCTTTTAACTTTATTTCAGTGTCTTTGTTTAGCACCAACATATGAATTAGCATTACAAATAGGGAAAAATACAGAGGACTTAGCCAAACATGTTAAAGGAATAAGGATTGGTTATGCTGTAAGGGGAGAGAAAAGTGAGTATTAGGATTAACTTTGTTAAGTTTAACAGGATGTGTTACCCTTCCGAAGCACCCAGTCTCACTTACTTGGTGGAAGTTTATGTGTTTCACTAAATTTGCCAATTTTTAGCTCACCTGAGCCAAAGGCTCAGATGAGCTATTGCAATCTATCACCGTCCGTCGTGCGTCGTGCGTCATGCGTCGTCCGTCGTGTGTAAACTTTACATTTTAATCTTCTCCTCCAAAACTACTGGGCCATATTTGATGAAACTTGATGATTATCATGCCTGGGTAACAGCCTTTCAAAATTGTGTTCGGGGTTTGGCCACGCCCAACAAGATGGCCGCTGTTACTAAAAATAGCAAAAAGAAAAAAAATCTTCTCTGAAACCAAAAGGTGCAGGCAAATTTTGATTGGATATTTGGATTCAGCATACCTAGGAACATTAAAATTGTGTTTTCATGAAAATTAGACGAAAAATAGGTTACGCGTTTTTTGTGTAAAATTACGTAATTTTTAAAATGAGACATTTATTGTTATAACTTCATAACGGCTGAAGATAATTGTATTGAGTTTTCACTGTTGATCTTGTCTTGCAATTTTTCTTCCAATTGATGTCAAGGTCGAAGGTCAAGGTCATGTCCCAGTTTTTGACCTTCGATAAAAAATGCTATTTTTTTAACATTTCTTGTGATAATGGCGTAGGATTTTCAGTTATTTGTAGGTATTGACATGACGATCATTTTGATACATAGATCAGGGTCATGGGTTCAAAGGTCAAGGTCACAGATGTCCAAGAATACCAAAATAGTTAATTATCTGCAAAACTGAATTTTGTATGGGCATGTATATCAGAATATTGTAGGCATTTGCACAACGATCATTTTGATATAGAATAAAGGTCATGGGTTCAAAGGTCAAGGTCACATGTAAACATACAATAGTTAATTATCTGCAAAAACTGAATTTTTGTATGGGCATGTATATCAGAATATTGTAGGCATTTGCACAACGATCATTTTGATATATGAATAAAGGTCATGGGTTCAAAGGTCAAGGTCACAGATGAAACAAGTACTGAAATGGTTAATTATCTCAAAAACTATAAACTTTTTGTATAGGCATGTATATTAGAATATTGTAGGTATTGGCCTAACGATCATTTTGATATATGAATTAAGGTCATAGGTTCAAAGGTCAAGGTCATAGCTGCAAACGAATACTTAAATGGTTAATTATCTCAAAAACTATAAACTTTTTGTATAGGCATGTATATTAGAATATTGTAGGCATTTTCACAACGATCATTTTGATATATGAATGAAGTTCATAGGTTCAAAGGTCAAGGTCATAGATGCAAACTAATACTTAAATGGTTAATTATCTCAGAAACTATAAACTTTTTGTATAGGCATGTATATTAGAATATTGTACGTATTGGCCTATCGATCATTTTGATATATGAATGAAGGTCATAGGTTAAAGGTCAAGGTCATAGATGCAAATGAATACTTAAATGGTTAATTATCTCAAAAACTATAAACTTTTTGTATAGGCATGTATATTGGAATAAGGTACGTATTAGCCTAACGATCATTTTGATATATGAATGAAGGTCATAGGTTCAAAGGTCAAGGTCATAGAATTGAACGAATACTTAAATGGTTAATTATCTCAAAAACTATAAACTTTTTGTATAGGCATGTGTATTGGAATATTGTAGGCATTTGCACAACAATCATTTTGATATATGAATGAAGTTCATAGGTTCAAAGGTCAAGGTCATAGATGCAAACGAATACTTAAATGGTTAATTATCTTTAAAACTATAAACTCTTTGTATAGGCATGTATATTGGAATATTGTAGGTATTGGCCTAATGCACATTTTAATATACAGATGTTTTAGCTGTTTATAAATAATATATTGTAGCTAGACTTTAAATATGTTATATATAGCATACTTATTTTATAATTATTATAATTAATTTGCAAAAATACTTGCATATTATTGGCCCTTACTGCTGAAAATTTTGATATTCTCTTTTATTAATGTCATTGACCATTGAACCTCTGCATAAGATATGTACTCTTCCTCAGGTGAGCGTTAAGGCCCATGGGCCTCTTGTTTACTTTGCTTTTTAAAATTGTTATTTGAACATGGATTGGTATGTTTGCTTTTGAGATTGGTAAGCTTACAAAACACACACACACACACACACACACACACACCACTGCCTCTTTCATTGAATGTCCAGGAAAAAATTAGCTCTTTTTTCTTATTTTTGGCAAGTGTTTTGCTTTTCATATGCTGAGTATTTCCATGTATATTTTTGAAGGCCCTGGTCAGTTTTGATGTAGTTGTGATAAAACAAGAATGTTATGATAAATTACTACTGTAATCTATGAATCATTGATTCAAATTTTGTCATGTAATCTTTTAGTACAAAATTGCCAAAAGATAAAATGAATATTAACAAAAGTATGGTATGTTGTGAAATTGAAGACATTTACAGTGTATGATTCAGTGACAAGAAGATGTAGTCAACTTGTGGGACAATAGTGTTTACTCCATTTCATCCATCAACATTTTGTACACCATTTTTCTCTAAAACTATTTAACACATCTTTATGAAACATCACATGAACACTCTGAGAGGAGTAGATGTGTCATTGGCTATTCCTATTTTAATCATACACATGGATGGGAAAACATAAATTTCTCATTTGGGTTAATTTTGGGGACACTTTTGAATTGATATTCCATTTGAATTATAACTTACTTTATTTTTCATTCTGTATGTAACTTTATCACTTCATTTCTCAATTTACATTTACAGTTCCACGAGGTCAGAAAGTAGATTACCATGTGGTCATCGGCACACCAGGGACAATGTTAGACTGGTGTCTGAAGCTAAAAGCAATAGATATGAAGAAAATCAATGTATTTGTGTTAGATGAAGCTGATGTTATGATAGCCCAACAGGGACATCAAGATAGTTGCATAAGAATACAAAGGTAAGACGATGTTATGATAGCCCAACAGGGACATCAAGATAATTGCATAAGAATACAAAGGTAAGCAAATGTTACGATAGCCTAACAGGGACATCAAGATAGTTGCATATAAAAGTAAGCTGATGTTATGATAGCCCAACAGGGACATCAAGATAGTTGTATAAGAATACAAAGGTAAGCAAATGTTATGATAGCCTAATAGTGACATCGGGCTAGTTGCAGGTCAGATATGTATGATTGAGTTCTACTGATTTTTACTGAAATTATGAATCTTGTTCTTTGATAATTTTATTTTTATAACAGTCTACCACACTCTTAGGTATCATCTTTTTTGCTTCACTCCACAGATCTTGCATAGAAAAATCTATCCTTCAAATTGTCTTAAAGATAAGGCCCTTTGAACTTGGACATATCTTCTAATAGGGCCACAAGATGTGGGCACATAGAGTATACAAGCTTTCTTACTAAGGTTCTTTCATTAAATCAGGGTTATGGTTATTAGTAGTCCTTGAACTTGAATAAAGGTCATGTCATGAAGACCAAGGTTATGTAGGGTATATGTTTAGAAATTATATCTTGACTATAATTGCTGCTGTGGAAGAATGATTGCCATGGTTCAGTGAAGTGTAATCACCTTGGAATTTAATCATATCTTGAAGGTCAATCTCACAAAGGTCACACATGTATGTTGTAATGTTGTGACTGGGCCATAACACATTGCTGTTTTTGATGAAAACTTGTTTGGTCCCCAACTGTATGTCATTTACATTCAATGAAAGCCATATCACACAAGTGTCGGACATGTGGGGTTTAGGGATGTGCCAGCCTGTTTTATGGTCTGCCAGACCTGTACCCTGTACTAGTATGCGATTGAAACAACTTTATGTTGCCCACAGAGTCGGTATCCAGCAGACAAGCATATCACTCACCCGGTCACATTATACTGATGCCAGATGAACCAGTTGATACTCTGTCTTCTCTGCGGTTCCTGACAAGGAAGTGGTACCTCAAATATTGAAGTCTTATGTATGACCTGGCTGAAGATGGAACCTACTACCTCCCACTCTGGGTTCAAACCTTATCCTGCTCATATATAAGACTTCAAAATTTGAGATGCAGCTTCCTTTTAAGATAGGACAGAGTACCAGCTGGTTCACCTGGTGTTGGTATAATGAGAATGGAGGAGTGGTAAGCTTATCGTATATAGGGCATACTGACTTTGTGAGCTTGCACCTTATTTACAGTTTAATATTGACTGGATTTCTATTTTTGTTTCACAGACAGTTGAGGAAGGATTGTCAGATGTTGTTATTCTCAGCCACATATGAAGATGATGTAATGAAGTTTGCAGAAGCTGTAATACCTAACCCAGTTGTTATAAAATTACGCAAAGATGAAGAAAGTTTAGACAATATTAAACAATTTTATATAGAGTGTCCAGATCAGGAAGGAAAGTTCTCGGCGCTATCAAATATATGGTTCAATATCAATAGGTCAGAGCATGATATTCTGTGCAGTAAGTACATTTCCTTATACAGTCAACCCTGCCTTAAAGGATACCTCCAGGCCAGTGAAATTATTTTATTCCAATTGTTCTTTATTCATGTTATTTGAACCTTTGTATAAGGGTCAATTGCCACTTTTACTGGTTTCTTTGGGTGGCCTTTATAGACAAGTTTGCGTGTATGTGCAAATAAATACAATGTACAGCAAAACCTAGATTCATCGCTATCATTTTTCCAGTCTTGATTTTACTATGACAATAGTCAATTTTTGAAGGACGTTATAACAAGGTTTACTTTTACTGTTGTGATAAGCAAGGTGGCATTGTACATTTAAATTTATACAACAAAAGCTAGAATAATCGCTGTTATTTCTCCAGTCAGTATTTATTGCTTCATATTGACAGACAAGAGACTAAAACTGATTTTGTTCTATTTATCCATAATATCTATCCACTTACAATGTATATACTGCAAGCATATTAATTTTAGCAGTGTACCAATTTTAGTGATTTCCACACTGATACAATGGCACTTAAATGAATACTAGTACATCTTCAAATAAAACAAGGTGATCCATGAGATTTATGCTAATTCAAGTTCACATTTACCCAAATTATAATTTGTGCAAAACTTCAGTACTGTACATGGAAAAATTAGTATTTTCAATGTAAAACAGCAAAACTTAGTGTCACTATTCGTCCAGTTTGATTTTTGCATTATAAAGGGTTTTTATGATAATTTAAGGGAGGCTTATGAAGAGAACATAAAGGAAATAGTCTTTGGGACTTAAGAATACTTAGGTAGTGAACAAGGTGACAAAGGTATTATGGGGCATTATAACAAGGTTTTACTGTGACAATAAGCAAGGTGGTAAAGTTATTAAGGGACATTATAACAGGGTTTTACTGTGACAATAAGCAAGGTGGTTAGGTTATTAAGGGACATTATAACAAGGTTTTACCATGACAATAAGCAAGGTGGTAAAGTTATTAAGGGACATTTTAACAGGGTTTTACTGTGACAATAAGCAAGGTGGTAAAGTCATTAAGGGACATTTTAACAGGGTTTTACTGTGACAATAAGCAAGGTGGTAAAGTCATTAAGGGACATTTTAACAAGGTTTTACTGTGACAATAAGCAAGGTGGTAAAGTTATTAAGGGACATTATAACAAGGTTTTACTGTGACAATAAGCAAGGTGGTAAAGTCATTAAGGGACATTATAACAAGGTTTTACTGTGACAATAAGCAAGGTGGTAAAGTTATTAAGGGACATTATAACAGGGTTTTACTGTGACAATAAGCAAGGTGGTAAAGTTATTAAGGGACATTTTAACAGGGTTTTACTGTGACAATAAGCAAGGTGGTAAAGTCATTAAGGGACATTTTAACAGGGTTTTACTGTGACAATAAGCAAGGTGGTAAAGTCATTAAGGGACATTTTAACAGGGTTTTACTGTGACAATAAGCAAGGTGGTAAAGTTATTAAGGGACATTTTAACAAGGTTTTACTGTGACAATAAGCAAGGTGGTAAAGTCATTAAGGGACATTTTAACAAGGTTTTACTGTGACAATAAGCAAGGTGGTAAAGTTATTAAGGGACATTATAACAAGGTTTTACTGTGACAATAAGCAAGGTGGTAAAGTCATTAAGGGACATTATAACAAGGTTTTACCATGACAATAAGCAAGGTGGTAAAGTTATTAAGGGACATTATAACAAGGTTTTACTGTGACAATAAGCAAGGTGGTAAAGTCATTAAGGGACATTATAACAAGGTTTTACCATGACAATAAGCAAGGTGGTAAAGTTATTAAGGGACATTATAACAGGGTTTTACTGTGACAATAAGCAAGGTGGTAAAGTTATTGAGGGACATTATAACAAGGTTTTACCATGACAATAAGCAAGGTGGTAAAGTTATTAAGGGACATTTTAACAGGGTTTTACTGTGACAATAAGCAAGATGGTAAAGTCATTAAGGGACATTATAACAAGGTTTTACCATGACAATAAGCAAGGTGGTAAAGTTATTAAGGGACATTATAACAAGGTTTTACTGTGACAATAAGCAAGGTGGTAAAGTTATTAAGGGACATTATAACAAGGTTTTACCATGACAATAAGCAAGGTGGTAAAGTCATTAAGGGACATTTTAACAGGGTTTTACTGTGACAATAAGCAAGGTGGTAAAGTTATTAAGGGACATTTTAACAAGGTTTTACTGTGACAATAAGCAAGGTGGTAAAGTCATTAAGGGACATTTTAACAAGGTTTTACTGTGACAATAAGCAAGGTGGTAAAGTCATTAAGGGACATTTTAACAGGGTTTTACTGTGACAATAAGCAAGGTGGTAAAGTTATTGAGGGACATTTTAACAGGGTTTTACTGTGACAATAAGCAAGGTGGTAAAGTTATTGAGGGACATTATAACAAGGTTTTACTGTGACAATAAGCAAGGTGGTAAAGTCATTAAGGGACATTTTAACAAGGTTTTACTGTGACAATAAGCAAGGTGGTAAAGTTATTAAGGGACATTTTAACAGGGTTTTACTGTGACAATAAGCAAGGTGATAAAGTCATTAAGGGACATTTTAACAGGGTTTTACTGTGACAATAAGCAAGGTGGTAAAGTCATTAAGGGACATTTTAACAGGGTTTTACTGTGACAATAAGCAAGGTGGTAAAGTTATTAAGGGACATTAAACAAGGTTTTACTGTGACAATAAGCAAGGTGGTAAAGTCATTAAGGGACATTTTAACAAGGTTTTACTGTGACAATAAGCAAGGTGGTAAAGTCATTAAGGGACATTTTAACAGGGTTTTACTGTGACAATAAGCAAGGTGGTAAAGTCATTAAGGGACATTTTAACAGGGTTTTACTGTGACAATAAGCAAGGTGGTAAAGTTATTGAGGGACATTTTAACAAGGTTTTACTGTGACAATAAGCAAGGTGGTAAAGTTATTAAGGGACATTTTAACAGGGTTTTACTGTGACAATAAGCAAGGTGGTAAAGTCATTAAGGGACATTTTAACAAGGTTTTACTGTGACAATAAGCAAGGTGGTAAAGTTATTAAGGGACATTTTAACAGGGTTTTACTGTGACAATAAGCAAGGTGGTAAAGTCATTAAGGGACATTTTAACAAGGTTTTACTGTGACAATAAGCAAGGTGACAAAGTTTTTTAGTTTTATTGTATTTGCATATGTTAACTAAGTGATTATTAAAATGAATTTTAAAAATTTGTGTGTTGATAATTTACAGACACGCAAGACAGCATCTTGGTTAGCTGAAAAAATGACAAAAGATGGTCACGCTGTAGCACTACTTAGTGGAGACTTAACAATTGAACAGAGAGCTGCTGTGATAAACAGGTTTCGGGATGGAAAAGAAAAAGTCTTAATTACGACCAATGTCACAGCTAGAGGTAAGGAATGGATTTAAGTAATGGAGTGTTATGTTCCTGTTAAAATATTTTTTCACTTACATGTATATCCAGGTAGTCAGTTTAGGGATGGGGAGGAAAGCAGAGTGTCTGGAGGAAACAATAGGCCTTTGGCAAATTAACAGACAAACTTCCTCACACTAGGATCTGTCTTGAGTGGGATTCTAACCTAGGCCATGAGAGACACTGTGATCTGTAAATATTTGTTTTAGATCACTTGCCCACAGAGCCATAGAGCAGGTTGGTAGTCATAATAAAATATTCAAAATAAAAATCGTAAAAATCTGTTATATCTTGATTATTATTGGTAAAACAGTATAACTTCTTTCTTCTCTTGTGTATCAAATCTTTCTATTCTTTTCTTCATTTTGACTAAATTATTTTTCTTGAACTTGCATTCAGGTATTGATGTTGAGCAGGTAACGGTAGTAGTGAACTTTGATCTTCCTCTTACACATGATTTCCAGCCAGATTGTGAAACTTATCTACATAGGATTGGAAGGACAGGAAGATTTGGCAAAAATGGAATTGCTATAAATATGATAGATGGCAAAAGATCTTTTAAAACTTTACAAGTATTTGAGAGACATTTTGGTAAGTTTTTGTTATTTAAAGATTTGTATAAAATTATTTAATGATCATTTTTTAATTGAGTTCAGCATAGCATTGAAATTAAAAAGGACAGTATATTGTTTCTAACTTGTACATAGTTTACCAAGAACAAAGTCACCATTTGGTTCTAACATTTGTTTATTTGTAAACATTTTCAGTATTTATAGTGACTTTCCAATCACTCATCACTTTTTTCTTCTGTAATGCTACTATTCTACACAGACCAAGAATCCCACAAACCGCCATGAAATTGATACATTTTTGGGATTCGTAGTTGATTCGTTATCAATTCATAAAGTTCATATCTGATCGGTAGTCAGCATTCGTAATAGATTCTTGTAAATCGTAGTGAATTCTTGACATGTATTCATGCGATTGCAGCCGAATCCAGACAAATCCCACGAATACCTGTAACTCTATCGTAACTGAATTGGATCTGAAAATTGGCAAAAGTCTACAAATCATCACAATTCCAAAAATTATCAATTCATTGTTGATTCATGGGATTCTTGGACTGTGTGGAATAGTGGCATAAGTGTTCCAATAAAATTTTAATGTCAAGGAAATATGTTATCTTCCATGGTCCCTAATAGGATTTATTTCCACAAAACACAATCTAACAAGATTACAGAACTACGTAATTTTAACCCCATGAATTAATGGTCCTGCAGTATATCTATTAATAGTATGTATTATTTTCCATTTCAACAGGTCGGAAAATTAACAAATTAGATGCAGAAGACATGGATGAAATAGAAAAAATTGGAGTTTAAAGATGAACAGTTTTAAATTAATCAAAAACAATTAAATAGTGTTAAAATATCTAAAGGGAGAATAAATGGGGATGATGCAAAATCTCAACAACTAACTAGTAAATATCATGAAGTTTTCATGGACAGGTGGTTGCTATAGCAGGTTTTACTGTATAATGATAATATCAACACCTTTATATTGGGACTGCAGAAATTGGAAGAAATAATGTCTTTGTGGTTACGTGGCATCATCATGATGTGGCAGGGACTATGTATTGTAAACTGTGAAACTGGAAACGTTGACCGATGCAGGAGTTACAAATAAATTCGTTTCACATATTCTGGTACTAGTATCACTGTATTAGGACTGCAGAAAATGATAATCAGGAAAGGTATCTTTGTGGTTACCTAGAATGATCTTGGTGTGAGACTTTATGTACTGTAAACTGTGTTACTCAAAGCGTTGACCGATACAGGAGTTTACAAATAATATGTTTCACAAGTTCTGTGAAAGCAAAGATTGTGATATTTTTGCACTGGTTTTAATCTCATAATAATGACAAATCTTTGTTCTTTTTTAAAAGAAGACATGTTTATTGTATTCATACTATTAAATATTCACCATTGTCATATTATGTACATGTGTTAATTTAAGATTTTGTTCATTTATTTTGTAAAATATGGCAGGTTGTCTTCGATTTGCCTTAGCAAGCAGCCTGATTAAGCTTGACAAGCTGTTAACTTACTGTATATTATGTACTGTATATAAATTTATGTATGTAGGATCTGCAAGTCTTGTCATGTGATCTGTGTGAATTAACGATTTTTGAGAACAGAAACAAAACCAATCGGTGCAATAAAAAACTGTTAAAAATCTATAAGATCTTCAAGTTTTATCACTAGCATGAATTTGAAATTTCCGGCCACAAAAACAATCGGCGTTATTAGAAACTGTGTCAATTGGCATCACATAACAATTGGTCGATGGTTATGTTTATTCTCTGATGTCATACTAGTATTGTGGGGTACAATTTTATATTCCCATACACAAAGACTGTAGACAAGACTCACAGACCCTGTTGTTCAGAAGTGCTAAATATGTTTGAATATGTCATGATCTCTGTAATGGCTTACAGACCCTGTTGTTCAGAAGTGCTAAATATGTTTGAATATGTCATGATCTCTGTAATGGTAGTGTGTTATTCTGAAATATACATGTACAAAAGTCTAATTTCAGTGATAAATAATCTATTTCAGTGATTTTGTTTGCCTAAAATTACTACCGAATAAAGGTAGTTTCCCCTTGGGGGGAAAATGACTAAATTTTCCCCAGTTTGACCACAGTGATATACCGTACTAGCAGATTAAATTTAGTTCTCCTTGCCCACAAAGTGTTAGATATTGTTACAATATAACATTTGCAATGAGGATCCTAAGCTATTGCAAGCATGTCATTATGCAGTTTGTTGTATTTCAAAACTTTTCCCAATTTAAAAGGCAGAGTAGCTTTTAATAAATGAAACAAAATCACTATATATCTTAGTTACTAAACTGTTTGGTTAACCAAAAAGCTTAGCACATCTGGTTGTTTTAGACAAAAAGTTCAGCAGCATTTCATATTATTTTTTTTATCAATTGTGTCTTTTAGTGGTATAATGCCTGGGAGGTTTCATATAACCACATTACCAAATTGTTTTTTAAAAATATGCACTATAACATAAGCATAATATAAATTTTGCTGGGAAATAACAAAAATCATGATTAATCCTCCACAACAGAAGATCTTATAACATCTCGACAGGAGAATTTGGTCAATCTTTTAAAAATAGTGCTTAAATTACTTTCAATTGCCCACCAAATTTTGACATTTGCCATTTAAAATTGCATAAAACCACCAGATTGCTAAAATTATCATACATGTATATAATTTGTGTACATTATACAATTTGCAATAGGAAAAAATTGATTTATTATTTTAATTTTCATCATTGAATTGTGCTTTTATTCTCTTTTGAAAAGAAAATAAAACATTTTATCAGTTTCAACATGTTTGCATACAGTACATACTGTTGTCGTTGTTTTTATGAGAGCGGTCAGAAAAGAGCAGCAAAGCCAGCCTGCAATTCGGTAAACTTGGAAAAACTTTAACAAGAAACTATTGAATGCCGACACTGACACTCAATCACGACTAAATCAGGATATTAGCCATCTTGTACTTCCTAACAGATGGGCCAAAAAGTGTATCAAACGTTTGCTTCTCTGTTAATAAGGATAATTGTAGTCTCGGTCAATATTATTTCATCACTATAATGACCATTTCATGCAGTGGCAAATATACAATTCCTGGTGCTTTTCAACTTAACATTCCTAAAGTTACATTTACATTATTTTTCAATAATCGCCAACATGCATATAAGTGGCTGAGCAGTTATAGAGTGATAGGCAAAACCTTAATGACCTACCTATAACTTTACTGATCTTGCAGGATACTGATGTCTGCATGCTTATACTGTACTAAATAGAGTATTGAAGTGGAATAATGTAGTCTCGTGTCCAAGTCAAGATAGTCGAGGATTTTTGTGGGGGGAAACCAGTGTCTCAAGAAAACCACCAGCCTCTACCAAGAGAACTGAAAAGCCGACAAAGCAAAAACTTTGAAAACTTGCAAATTAAGTTAAATATATGAACTTCTACCATAGAAGTAAGGTTGGTGCTCCGGAAGGGTAAAGTACAGAGCCACGTTGCACAAATGTTAATTAGTTAATTATTAGCCATAATTAGCAAAATTAATTAGTATTTTGCTAATAATAATCATGGTTTAATAGTTAACTCTTATATTAAAGTTTTGTGCAACTAGCCCAGGCTTCACAATCATTTCTTAACCAAGATTTTCTTTATCTTAAATCTGGCAAATTTTAACAATATTTATAATACTACAAATTTTTTTCTAAACAAAATCAGAACATACATGTAGAACAGGTAAGCTTAGAAAGATTTTCAAAATGACACCTAAAATTCATGAATATATTGAAAACAAAATGAATCCGGGGTTTCAAATTTGCCAGATTTAAATTATGGAAAATCTTAAAAAGAAATGATTTGTGAAAATGAGACCTGTGCCCAGAATATTTATCATATGGGTTTATTTCTTTGAGTCACTAGTCTGGGTTAAAGAATCGTAAAAGTTAACAGCAATACACAAAAAATAAAATTGGTTTACAGCAGCTGTAGTTTACTGTCATGCCAGATGAAACAGTTCAGTAAGAAGTTGATTATATCTACCAGTTTTGTGTTGTGTTCCACATTTTGTCTAAAGCACTAGCTAATGCATCACAGCACCTCTCACTTTTAAGTTCTGCTCAGTCTTGGTTTGAACCCTTGACCTTGCACATAATGAGCAAGAACTCGTCAACCAAGTTACCAAACTCATTGTGAAAATATAACAACAATATGTATTAAAGATCCAAGTCATCAGATTTATTTATTTACAACCCCTTTTACATTCTATTTTATTTCCCCAAACCAAAAACATTTTTAATTAACGGCATACCATACCTTACCATCTAACAACAGGGTTGAGGAGGTCATCACAGATAAAGAGAAGTAATGTTTTCTTGTTAAAATTCTGGAATATTTTCTGAAAGACTTAACACAAATATTGTATTATTTCACTCTTCTTCATTATATTTTTTTTTTTACTCAGAATAGTTATAATTAATATATAAATTTATCAAGTAGAGTTTATTAACAACTCTAGTAATACGACTCTGTGAGCATGATTTTTCAAACCAAGACAATGTCACCACAATCAATATAATATGTTCATCTTTTGCCAGAAACATGTTAAAATTTTAACAAGAAATTTTTTTAAACAGAGTGAATATATTCAACTCGGATACCCATCTTGGTTGAATTATAATAATTTTCATTTCATAATTGACTACATCTATGAGCATACATTCCAACAAATTTTATCTTCATTTGTTCCATAAATCATGAAATCATTTTTTTTTGCATAATCAAGGGCAGTTTTAAAATATAAATAATAATTATATATTACAACTTATCAAGCATTTTTACAATTTTCAATCATTTCACACTTTGACATAAAATTTGATAAACATTAATTCACTTGTAACCATCTGAGCGAACATATTTTTGAAAATACCATAGAGCCAATCAATTTAGCACCAAAAATAACATTATAATTTCATTCCAAGTACAAAAAAGGATTTTTAAATGCAAGCATTTTTATAATCCGTCGTATGAATAGGACACTTGTATATTTTATATATGTCACATTTTCATCACTATCGTAACAAACAATGCTCTGTGTAAGCAAACAGTTATAGGTAAGAAACATGAAATGACTCAACATTGAAACACGACTCAACATTGAAACAGTTTAAACATAACAATTTTATGCAGTCCATTTCTGCTTTATAAACATGATGCCCGCTCTCTAATTTAAATATAAAAGCCATCTTGCAATCTCGCATCCATCCATCTATAAGTAAAATAATATCTTCATCATCGCTCATCGCACATGGTTTCTGTTTATATTGCATCATAAAAACAGCAATATGTATTTAATATAGAACACAAATATTCATGTATCCATCAGCCAGTCGGTCAAATAACAGATTAACACATGAAATTGTCACTTAATGCAAGGCAACCACGTAAATTAATTCACCTACATGTTATTATGCAAGTGGAAAATTCTGTTATCATAATGAAATGGTTCAAATGTCATGCAAGGTCAACAATATAAATATAGTTGATGTCTGTATTGTCAGACTTCATATTAACAGACATGTATTTCATCATGATTAACAGCAGATATCGTCACAACTGCCTGCGACGAAAAGGACGAGATGAAATCTTCCGAGTAGTCCAAGATCCTCAGAATCAATATAAAAATGGCACCAAATACACCATGAATTGTTTATACATTTCCTACATCACCATCTCACCACCATCAATTGTCCATGAAATGATGAAACAAAGGAGTGTATGAAATAATAATAAGTCTTAATATATCTCTGTATAATCTGTAGTAGTAAAAATTATGATCCCCCAACAAAATAAATTATCCCCCCAAATTTAACATTAATTAATCACTAAGTAACAAGTAATTCTCAGCTATCACTAGCATCCTCAGCCTCTCGTAACCATGTGAAAAATTGTACTACTTGTTTCATAGCTACACCCTTGCCTTCTTGTTCGGCAGGGTCAGTGTTTTTCTCCCAATGATTGAAGGCATCTTCAGAAATAATGTCTTCATCATATAATGTGTCGAATAATGTCCTTAGAACACCTGAAAGAATACAAAATTAATCAATGACGGGTAGAAATTACATTGTCACAACCTCTCCTGTCAAGACATAGATCTACTTTCCCAGTGTTCACTCTAGAAGGAGACCATATTTAAAATAAATGCAAAAATATGATATGATGGTGTTTCAAAGATAAGTTTTTGAAAAAGACCCCTATTGATAAATCCTAGAATGAATACTGCTTTCCAAATTTTCTTTATTCTTTCTTCTAGTTTCTGAATACTGAATTGACAATTTAGATTTAATAGGAAAAAAACTACTTTGAAAGATGTATATGCTGCATTAACTATTTATCAGTAAACACCTTAGATAACACAGCTCAAATACTGAATTATGGTCTGCAAGTTTAGCATGAATTTGCGATTTTCATGTGCAAAAGCAATAGATAACATCTGTTCTACGACATCAAAATTCCCAGAAAGATTTAAAACCAGACTTGGACCTTATACACTATACATGTTAAGCAAACTTTTCTTTGTAAAACACGTTTTATGATATTGAATTCCTCGTAATAATTTTAATCTGACATATATACTTTGCTCACCTGGTGGATGTTCTAATTTATGAACTAATGCCTGCAAGGCAAACAAGGCTTGTAATTCAAATTCTGCCTGGTGATCTAAATATTTCTGTAATAATGCTCCTCTGTTCTTTATTTCTCTTGGATCTACTTTGGCACTATTGCCACTTCCTAAAAAAATAAAGTAATATCACCATGTAATTTTCTCTGCAATAGCTCTCTGCTACATCTAAAGCATGATCAATTGTCTCTCAATGCCTAGGTTTGAAGATCAGTGGTTTTCCAAGAGCACTAGTTCAAGTAAAAGAATCTTTGTATAAAGCACCATTACTCCACTCTTTGCTATAAATTTATTATTATGGTTAAACACTTTCTTCATTTGTGAAGATTTAATCATCTTATAATCATTTGAACATTGTTTAATTATCCCTCATCACATGTATCCAGCTTATAGCTAATGGTCAAGTGTTACAATGTGCTTCCTATTTCCACTGGTCAGCATCACCTTGAATTGGCGATCCATAAACCGAGAGACAATTTGGTGCATAGGTTGTGAATAACTGAAATAGCATTTTAGAGAGTACATGTATAATTATAGATTATGTGATTGCACACAAATCCTGTATGATAATTACCTGATATTGCACTAGAACACACAGAGGTCATTAATGCCCTCACAAATCCTTTTGTTTTAGTTGCTTTTTCATCAAGATTAGCCTGTAATAAACAAGGTACAAGGTAAATTTTATGATTAAATGGACCCCAGTCAGAGGTTTTCATTTCAATAAAATGATAAGATTCAGTATGAACTGTCAGCAAATCATAATTGATAACTAACTTTGGTGACCTGTTTTTATTCTATCACTTTGTCTATATTTATTGAGAACATAACCTTTATCAAAGTTTTACATGTAGTATCAATAATAGATCAAATCTAACAGAGGTTTGGCCAATTGTTCAAAGTATTAAGTTGTATATTTTCGGCATTTCAGATTTATGATAGTGTTCAATGTTAAGTGATAGCGGTAACTTTTGACGGCCTTCTAAGCTAGGCAGACTAAAAAAATCTTATATACAATGTAACATACTGATCATGGAATTTCACTCCTTGAATTACCCCAAGGAAATACATGTTCATATTGGTTGTAGAATTTGGCTACTTTACTGCCATTTACATTGTAATTCTCCTACAATATAAAACTTACCTCAATCCAATCAAATACTTCTTCATTTGTAGCACCTTGCTTTGTTAATAAACCAACAAGTTTTTCCTGGACTTTTTCAATTGGAATGGTTGCTGTGGGTGTAGTTGGTTGACTGCCATCTCCATCTGTAAACTCTAATTTCTGCAAAAATGTTGAAATTAAAAGTTAAATATTTTAATGTATCAGTCAACTACATGTGATGAGACAGAAATTTACATGATTTTATACTGTTGATATCTCTTCTGCAACATTATAAGTACAAGTGAAGTATACTTAATTTCTTTCATTCATGTACAACAACACATTTCATAAGTAGTAGAGAAATTAAAGTTATGCTATGTTTATGAAATTCTCAAAGCCTTAATAGATATCATAACTGTATTTACCTTATGGCTATGGTGGCAACTGATCTAAAACGTAGGCTACTGAACACAATACCTCTTACCACCTAGGCTATTAAACCCCACTTGGGCTGATCCTTGTGCAAGAAAGTTTGTCTGTTTGCTTGATGGAGGTCAGTGGTTTTCTCCGAGCACTCACATTTCCTCAACCATCCTGAAACTGACCCGTTTGAAGTGGAAAAATCTCAACATCATTACTCTACTTGACTGTACTTACTTTATCTTTTAAGAACTGTTTTACTTCTTCAGCTGGTACAAAATCTGACCATTGTAAACCCGAGTTCCTCCAAAGGTCTCCTACTTTTTTATGTCCCTGTTATAATTATAAAACATCAATGTTAAGACAAAAATGAATCTGATATATAAGTGGATACAATGCATATATTTACATAGACAAAAACTACTTTGAGATATATGTTTTAACAAAATTTCTACTTTTGAAATATTTCTAACAGGTAAACATGTACATTGGATAGCTCTCTTAAAGAAAATTTAAATTATTAGCATTTCACAATCAAACATTAAACATACATGTATGCAATGAAAATTTAATAAAACCAAAAGTTCAAATAATTTCAATTTTCTTTAAAATTTTAAAATGGATACTAGAATAAATCATGGTCATATCAATTAAACAATTCAACTCTGATGTTAAATATGCCAAGGCATCCTGTTATATTTAGAAACCTTTCAGTTTTGTAGCTTCAGGTATCAATGCTGACATAATTTCATACTAGCTTGGGTGTATACAAAGACATGTATATGCTGGCAATACTGCTTACCTCTCTATGACTAGCATCATGTAAAACTTCTGACACTAATTTTCCAGCTTTATTGCTTGCTTTTAGAGGCTCACAGGCCTGTCTAAGGAAACTTAGTGGAACACTTCCATCTTGAATCATTGGACCAATAAGTTCAAAAATACTGCCATATTTTGGGTATGTCTATTTCCATATCTTCAGCAAACTGCAGGATTTCATCAAGTCTAAAGTAATGAAAACATTTTTATTATTATAAAGAATACATTTGTTTATGTATGGATAAGACATTCTATCATTAATAATAAAATTCAACTTTTCCGTTCTAAATGTTACATTACCATTTGTATTTTGTCAGGAAATACAAAGTACAGATGAAGCCAAGAAAAAGGGATTATTTGCAACTACTCTGAACATGCAAGTAAATGAATACTTGCGATACTCATATCATTGAAAGTCTGTAAAATAATTTGCATTTTTTGCTTTCTCAAACATGGGGCAACATCAACTACATTTTTCTAATTAATTTTGCTAAAACTTGTTCAACACATTTCATTTAAAATTGTTTTGTTGTTTTTTTCCCCCACAATTTGGTTCTATCAATATATATGCAGGGCACAATAAAAGCTAGTATAAATTTTATATTTCTTGATTAAAATTTTTCCATCTTCCATATGGAAAACCCTTTGATGTCAGATAATCAAGGTTTTAAGTACATGTATAACACATCAGTAGATTTATTAAGATACATACCCCTTGAGGTAAGATTGAACAGAAACGACTTCTTTTTTGACCAAGTCATGTAACAGATGTCCCGTTTGTTGTCTGGCTACCTCTGATCTCTCTAAAACATGGTTTAATGCTGAACTCACAAAAGTATGTAAAGTACTAGGTGAGTTTAATTCTTCTACACACAAAATAGCTTCCTGAAACCAAATAAATATTTACCATTATACAGGTGTCTAAAATAATGAGACTTCTGAACTTGTGGTTTGTATAAATCTAACACTGTAGTTAATTGGGATTTCAACGAAGTATTATCAAGGCTGATATATAGATGCAGTGATGGTAACATTGTACACCAAATGTTAAATAATCAGGCCAAGATAGATTTGACAAATGAATGGAGATGACCGATTGGTAAATCAAGTAAATATGTATACATATTCCCCACTTAGCCTATTACCAAGTAACTATTACCAATGAGAGGTCTGATCTCAACCATACTGATTTTCAGTTATTTGATTCAACTTTGCTATTTTCAGTTATTTGATTCAACTTTGCTATTTTCAGTTATTTGATCCAACTTTGCTATTTTCAGTTATTTGATTCAACTTTGCTATTTTCAGTTATTTGATTCAACTTTGCTATTTTCAGTTATTTGATTCAACTTTGCTATTTTCAGTTATTTGATTCAACTTTGCTATTTTCAGTTATTTGATCCAACATTGCTTGCTCAATCAGTTCACAAGAGGTATGATAGAAATGCAATAAATGGTAGAAGAATACATGTATTCCATTGCAGTGTATGTAACACACCTGGCCTTCCCTACTTTAATCATAGCTTCGACCTTCATTATTGCTATTTCCTTTGGTCTCATTTTGTATTTTTATAAGCTTTAGATGAATACATTGCTTACCTTTATATCCTGTATATGTAAGAATTCGTCCAATATAGAAATAGTCTTCTTCTCCATTTCTTCTACAGTCAGTTGCTTGGCAGGAGCTGCAGAAACTTTGTCTCCACTTTCTTTTTCTCTATTTCTACTTCCTTCTCTGCTAGGTCCTTCCTTTGGAGTGGTTTGACCACCAGCAATAGTTCTAAAATATTTAAAAAAAAATTTTTTGCTTTAGGCAATTTTATATTGATTGAAAAGACAGGAATTCCATGTAATGTACTCTTTAATAAAAAGAATAAATGAATATTGAAATTTTAGTACATATATTTAATCCAATAGACAGGTTTGTCTTGCAATGTACAGTTTATCCACATGAAATAACAGAACAATCCAAGTAACTTTAGAGAATTTATTTAAATGAATTTACTTTTTCGTTATATTCATCTTTCACCTATGTATCCCTACAACTACATGTACATGTACAAGTATGTACAGATTTATAAATTATCATCATCAAACAAACATCATACATGTATGTTGTCAAAAAAAAAATACTAACCTAGCAGATCGGACAGCAGCTGCCCGTTCCTTATCCAACATTTCCTGAGATGACCTAGGTGTAATGCCGCGGCTTGGTGGACGACCAAAACCACCCTGTTGTCGCCCTCTACCATCACCACGTGCTGGACTGACACCAAATCTGGGTCTATTTTCATCTTCACTTTTACTTAGTGCAGAGAATCTACAAAACACAAAATATATAATAACATGAAGTATAAACAATTTCCATCACTAATATGTAATACAACTCTGCCAAAATTACGAGTTTACATCCAACTTCATACCCAAAAGTGCAAAATTTTTGTTTCTTAATGATATTCCAAAGTCAAATTTGTCCACAGGTAATGAATGTCCAACATGCCTAAATAATCTTAAGTGCTTAACAGCATGTGTTATTTACCTGTTACTTGGAGTACCAGCTGGTTTCTCTGCCTCTTGTGATGTTCTGGCACCACCACCAGTACTACCACGTTGCCATCCAGAAAATCTTCCAGCACCGCCTCCAGGTCCAAGCTGTAATGTCGTCTCATCTACATTTTGCTGTATTGAGAAATTAAATATTCATTTTAGTTTAGTATTGATGTCATACATGTATATGTTTACATGAAACAAATAGCTGTATCTACTGCAGATGAATATAAAACTTCAAAATGTAATTTATGCTAAACACATTCATTTCTTAAGACTTGTACCAATAAATGAATTGGCATATACATGTAGATTTAAAATTCTGGTGATCATGATATATTATACATGTATACATGTTTTTAAAATGACTACATCTCATGGTCTTTACTCTCACACTGATTGCAAAGTTAGGTTATCTTGGGAAATTCTATACTCACACAATCATAATTTTGTCACTGTAGGAAAGCAACCTTTATGGTTTTGTCACATCTCCTTTACATCAAGAAATTAAGATCACCAAGACTCAGTTATATAAGTTATCAACACATTACACTTTCTGACAGGGATAACTATAAATCATCACTGACTTGGCGTGCCTGTTACGTTTTCTTATCTTGAACAACTCGCATTTAATCACAAACCTAGTTCAAAACCAATAAATGAATTGGCATATACATGTAGATAAAAAATTCTAGTGATCATTATATATTATACATGTATGCATGTTTTTAAAAAAGACTTGAGGTACAAAGACTAGAGGCAGAGCAGTTCAAAATCATTACAACTGGCTTCAACATTCTCTCAACTTTTCCACACCTTCCAAGACACTTTTGGCCAGTGGCTACTAATGATAACTATCTGCAGATAACAATTGTCAAACAAATTAGGCCTGCAAACTACAGCAATGGTGAGTACTACTTACCTTGGTGATTTTCAATCTTGAAGGATCTATAGGTTGTCGTACATTGACACTGGATTTACCAACTGTGTTCCATCCATCCATAGACATCATTGATTGTGGTGGATTGTGTTGTCCTCTAGATCCTATAAACCATTAAATATAGTCTTATTAGATTCAATGCATGACAAGATCAATTAGTACTTATTTTTTGAAAGTAAATATTTTAATCACTCGAGGTGTTCATAAAATCCATTATTGCATCAGTGTTCTACTGTAGAATATGCAAGTTTCTTGGAACAATTTGAAACAAATTTTTTCTGAACAAAGTTGTCAAGAAAATGATCACAAACAAGGCTTACCAATCATGAACAGAGTTTATATAAAGATATATATTATAACAAATATATAATTATTGTTGGTAATAAAAAAGTGCATTGATTGATCATAGTTACTTCAGTTACTTCTATAGACAGTTTATTAACCGAGCATAGTGGAGTGAAGATTTTGTTGAGACAAGTTGTACTGTAACTTGTCTTTACTACCTCCAGACCCTCCCGGATTCTATATATATGTAGTTTATTAACCAACCTCTTCTGTTACCGCCGGCACCACCACCTCCTCCTCCAGAGCCTCCCTGACTTCTCTGTTGTAAAGCAGCCTGCTGCAACATAAGTGCTCTCTCTTGTTCCTCTAATTGTACTTCTTTATGAATCTGGTCTATTGTTTTAGGATTATTTTCATCTCTTCTTGGAATCCATTTATTCTAATAAATAATGAAGGACAACATTTTTAGCATTTAATATCTAATCCATATGGTCCATGGTCTTGCTCTCAAACTGATGGTAAAAGTTGTTACCGTAATATTGGGAAATTCAATGTTCACATAATCATAACAATTTTGTTACTGTAGGAAAGCAACCTTTATGGTCTTGTCACATCTCCTTTACATAAAGAAATTAAGATCACCAAGACTCAGTCATATAAGTTATCAACACATTACACTTTCTGACAGGGATAACTATAAATCATCACTGACTTGGCGTGCCTGTTACTTTTTCTTATCTTGAACAACTTACAGTTAATCACAAACCTAGTTCGAACTTTCACGTTGAGAATATGACATCAGCTTATTTATCACTTCCAGTCAATAAACATTAAATGTAATGATAGCCTTCAGTTCCTCATGCATGTTGAGGTTATGACAAAGCTGCACTAATAAAGTAAGTCTAAAAGTTATCCTTTTAGACGGGCTTGCAAACCTTACCCAACAAATTCAAGTTTTTACAATACATGTAGAAATGTTGTTAACATACCTGTCTAAGTTCTATAACATCTTGTAACATAAATCTCACTCTTGATGAAGTTTTCTTCTCAGCTGTTATCTTGGTCATCTGATTAAAATACTGATCCATTCTTGGCTGTAAACAACAAAAATTTACATGTACACAAATCAAAATAAATTTGGATGTATATTTACAGAAATATTAATAAAGATACAAAGTTAGTAGTTATCACCTTGGAATATATTTCACTGACTGAGAGGATAAATGAGTAAATGAAGTTTTATGCTGAAGACAAGATTAATGCCCTTTTATTTATTACCAAATTATCACTATCTATATGAACCTCTTGAAAACAATTTAGTAATGACGTCATATCATCAAGAACAATGCAGACATGTCTACTATATTCAATGTCAAATTTCCTTTTAATACCAGGTACATTTACCATATTTTCAATAAGAAATAAATGTTACATGTATCAAGACATGGTCACAATTCACTCACCTTGGCCTTTTCAATCTCCAATTCTTTGCCTATTGTTGACAGAAGTCGACATAGACACTCTAAACTTTCCTCATCTTTAGCTTTTAGAAGTTTAAGAACACAATTATGCATAATACTTTCTGTTAACATCTTCAATTTAAACAATTCTCCAATAAACCTAAAACAGTAATAACCATCTAGTAAAATATACATATCAACATTTAACTACCTTATTAAGTAATGAGATTGGTAGAACTTCCTTTTTCCATATACAATGTAAAAATTCAGAAATACATGTATGTATTTACATAAATGTTCAAAATCTCTATATTCATCATTTTAGGTTTTTCCAAAAATTTAATGAAGGGAACAAATGGAAGTCCTTCCATGAAATAATAAACTTGTACAGAATTACAAGTCAATCAAACTGAAAATTGAAAAAACAAATATGTCTACCCAAACACCAATATTTCTTTTGAAATAATTTTAGAAAAGTGAAATTTGTAAAATAAATGTGCCATATTTAGCAATGTCATTTTTAATGTAATGGATATAAATTGTTTAGTATAAATTATGTTTTGTACTAGTATGCATTCATTACCTTATATTTCCTAGAGATCTACGTTTAGCCTGCCATTCTGCCATTTCTAACTCCTCTTGTAATTGTTTTTTATCTTCTTCCTATTCATTTAAAAGAGAGATTTTAAATCAATGCATATATAGGGGACTCGGTGGCCAAGTGGTCAAATGCACCAACTTACAGATCACAACACCTTATGTTTGACTCCCACTCAAGCAAATCCTAGACCAAACACATATTTAACTTAAAGTATGTAAACCAAGGCCCCATCTGATTCAAACAAAATTTACAAACTGGAAGGTATTTGGTTTATGAGATTCTACTACAACATAATTCTCTTGTTGTAAATACAAATTTGTAATCTGTGACAAATTATTTATACTATTATCATTTCCAATAGCAAGTACTGACAGCAAGTCATTGAATAAATTGTTTGTGTAAAGCTATTTTACTTTTGAATACCTAGAAACCGACCATCTCAATAAAAGTGAAAGAATCCTGACTAGGGCATAAAACACCATCACTTCACTCGACCAAATCTACATGTATATTTGAATACAAATCGTACCTTAGCAGCATCCATTTCTTTCCTTTTCTTGTCTATTTCAATCTGGTTATCTTTATCTTTCTCAAATTCCTTTTGGCATCTTGTGACTAAAATTGCACGGAAATTAACAACAGTGCCTGGAGCAGATTCAGAAGGTACTTTTAACTGAAATAAAATAAATAAATTGAATGTATCAATTCATATTGATCATGATATCAATCAAACTATGATATCTCAACAAACACCTACCATTTTAAAATAAGTGCAATGTGCAATTTTAAAAAATAAATAGTAACATTGACAGTTTAAGATACATATATGCATATTTGTTCAAAATAATTGTAAAACACCATGATTTTCTCATTCTTGCTTTAATTATTATTTCATGTTTGTAACAAAGCTGTTAATTTTGCAATATTCTAATGCTACATTACATATGGCAATGGCAATATGTTTTTCAGGTATTAAGTTTAGAAGGAAACTTCCAAAATTGAAGTACAGTATCTTTGTTGAACTAATTTTAACAAATCTGTCCATACCTGTGTTAAGTATCTGCACATACTAGCATATGCCACACTAAAACCTGGTTCACTGATGCCTGAAAAAATAAATTAATAAGCAAATGCACCATAATCAAAGCATCACTGGTATACAACATAGATTTATGTACAAAAATTCAATATTGTATTTTTATTTCTTTTTAATAAATATTACTGATAATTTATTAGCAATTTCAATATGGAGATACAAGGATAATACATACAATTGAAGAAGTCATTTCCATTTAATGAGCAGTTTTCATTTTCTATTACAAAATACACAAACAAACAATACAAGAGTTACTTACTTTTTCAAATATAAGATCTGTGACATGTTTCAATCTAGCTTCAGAATCAATTTGTAATTCTGCCATTTGTTTGACCAACGTCTGGAATTTCTGTGGTGTAAGTTTATTCAGGATACTTCTGGCTTTCTTATAAAGCTCCTTTTAAAAATAGAAAAATAAACATTATTAGTATATGATACATTTTACATACACACACAGAGAGAGAAGAGAGAGAAAGCACAATATTTTATTTAAGATGAAGCGTCACGTGACTACCTCATCAAATAAACTTTTTTAAAAATTTCAACAGAGAACACAGAGTAGTGGGTGGACTATATTTAAGGATACAGAGGACTGTTCAATACATAAGCTAAACAAGGTACCCTCTGATACACTTTAGAATTAACTAAAGGGCAACACTAGAAATATTTTACCTCAGATTTAACAGATTCAGGATCTTCAGCAGGTTTTTCTTCCTTGTGACTAGGTTTCCAGGCATCTTCAGCTTTATGTAGTTTAACATCATGTTGTATAGATACGTGTGATATAACCTTCTGCTGACTACCGGCACCACTTCTACCCCTCTGAGCACTACCTCGCTTGGTTATACTGCCCTGACCACCACCTCCAGGCTAAAATAAAACAAGTACATGTATTACTACTGGTTTTGTCAAGTGGTATACAAATTTTTGCATGGCCACTTTTACATTGATTGATGATAATTATCAATTAGAGATGAATCTTTCATGCATTACAATCACCAGGTGAGTTCAAACCTTATTCATCAGGGTAGATTTTTACACAGTTAACGCAACACAAACTGTACAAACATTTATAAACTTACAAAAATTTTGAGTACCTTCTAAAGTTCAACTATAAAGAAAAAAATCTGTTTGGTGCAGTACTACTACCCTCTGTAGTTTCAAGTGTACAAGAAATCAAAATCACCAAGACTCAGTTATGTAAGTTATCAACACTTTACATTTTCAGACAGGGATAACTATAAATCATCATTGACTTGGCATATGGCTTTGCTGAAGGTTCGCAATTTATCTAAACATTCCAGTTTCCCCCACCATCCCAAACCTGACAGTCTCGAAAAAAGTAAAAACACATGACTTGGACACAAAATACTGTTTCTTCACTCCAGTCATTGAAATAAAAACTCTTTAAGAAATGTAATTACCCTTGGTGATCCTCTGACAAATCCTGGTGTAAAATCAAATCCACCAGTTGGTAGTTGAAAATCTCTACTTCCACCATCTCTCTGAAACTGGCTTTTCTGACTGGAAGTGTGTGGCTGTAATATAAGATTAGCAACAAAAACAATCAAATATATGCACATAGAGGATATATGAAACTTCTCACTGGATATTAATCCTAATAAAAGCATTTCATGCCCGATTTTTCTCCGAAATACTTTATAAATGAACACACTATTCATCTTAGTACCGAGTGGTTTATATTTGTCAACATTATGGATTCCATTATACCTTAGACATTATGTTTGTACTGAATTTCACTGTTGATGTTTAAGAAGAATAATCAACTCCAATGAATTTGAAGACACTAAATTTAATCCCGATGATCAAGTGTCAAATGGAAGCCCTGAACATTCATAAAAACAAACAAGAGCAGCAAGAAGAACAGATTCAACATCTACTGAATGGACTGCTTTCACAAATTCTTACCTTGTCCAAAATAATGTCTGGTAAATCAGGAAGTCCAGCTGGTTTAGCTGTTGAGTCTCCAGAATGTTGTAATTGTAACAGAAATTCTCTGTCATATATTCTTTTTCCTTCCAGATTCACTGGGCTCCACTGATCTGTAAATTATACATAAATATAGGAGTATAAATGAAAATTGAATTTATTCAGAAATATTTTGTTTCATAAACAACACAATCACAGCATTTAACCTTTCAGGTTTCCTATATAACCATAAAAGATGTGCAGGTCTTAAGTGGACCTTAAAAAGGATGCATTACAAACACCCTCTAAACCAAAATCTTTACAGTATGTTAAAGTGGTAACCAAAAAACAGCTTCATATTCTCAGACATTAATGAAATATGCACTTGAATGCAACAGTAATGTTAGTGTCCTATTTAACTGAATGTAGTAGTCATTTCAGCTTGCAACAATGCCAAGTTCCCCCAAGTCGCAGGTTTGAGAACAAGTACATGTAAACAAGTCTCATTACGAGGAATTAAATATTCGTCAAACCAATAAATGGTCAGATTAGGAATTAATCATTGACTTGCACATGTATGATGTCAGAGTTCAACCATTGTCACGTTAAGAAAATTTCCATCATTTGGGTAATGTTGATCAAAAAGAATACAAAATACAGGTCGACTAGCTTATCAGCTGACACTCCTAGTGATGTATATTCCACATCATACACAACTCGAGACAAATCCTTTATGCTACATCAGAGCTTCAGCAGTTTGATACACAAGTACATGTATATCTACAAGGTTCTTCAACTTTTTGAAAGTATATGTAATTCGTTTAACTTTTAAAAGTGCATTTTAGTTGAAAGTATAACTATTCTTTCTGACATTTTAAAATTTGTCACGGATAGCATGCACAGCAATTTCAAAGAATTTCTCATAAGACAAACTCTAACTTTGAATTGAAATCAATACCTTTTACATTTAAATTTTTTAAACAGAAATATTCAGGATATTTACATGTACTTAAAAATAAAGAAGAAGAAATGAAAATCCCAGACATTTACAATAGTGGCATGCATGTGTGAATGATAATGTGTTAAATGACCAGGGAAGAAATATAAATTCTCAGTCACAATTGTGTGGCATACTTGTGCAAGTGGGCGTGTCTAAGGAACAAGTCTCAGTACGAGGAATTATATATTCGTCAAACCAATGGTCAGACAGGAAACTCATCATTGACTTGCAATATTTGTACAACTTCCTATATATATTTGTACAATTATGTAAGTTGTACCAACCTTCTTTATATTTGTATCGAAGTTCTGGTTCTTTTCTGGAGTCTGATTTCTCGTCCACATTATTTAACATTACTTTGGTTTTTTCAGCGTTTTTCTCATTTTCTTCTAATACTTTATCCTCTATTCTAATTTCTACATTTGGCACAACTTCTTCCACTTTTTCTTCCTTCTGTTCAGTCTTTTCTGGCTCTACCACTTTTGGAGCTATATCTGGTTTTACATCATTTTGGATGATTTCTTCTTTTTCTTCTGGTTGGGCCTATTGAAATATTTAAATTAAATCCAATACACATCAATATGTATATAACACCATTTCAAGCATTTCACTTTAACAATTCATTCAAAAGTAATTTATGCAGTCAGGCATGTTCACTGGAAGTAAAACTGAATGAATAACAAATATTGCAAAATCAGGTTTTAAAATGATTGAGAAATCAAGTCTTCGTCAGATGATGTAATCTTAACTGGTATCCAGTTAACAAAAATATAAAGACTTTCTGTATATTCCTAAGTGATTTTACATGTATGTATCTATGTTGCAATGGTCTGATTTGGGCAACAATACAAAGTTATAAATCTAGGCAAGTTTTTCAAATATTTGGAAGCACATAAAGAAGGTAAGCAATGCAAGGCACGTGACCCCACTTTCATAAATGTTCCTTAACTCAAATTTTGCATATTTGATACCATAATAATTTTATTAATGCTAGAGATATTTCAGGTTTTAAGGAGTTCTTTTGACGATCTCTTCTTCAAGCTTACAACATTTGTATTTAGTTGTCAAAAATGTTTATTGATTGCCAATGTTTGCCAATTCATGTTAAGAAAAATCTTGGTCATAAATGACTGTGAAATTGAGACCTGGTCTTCAAGATCAGTACAAACTTTTATTCTGCCACTGAATTTCATTTTATTTTTCGTTAGAGAGAGACTCTGGCAGAGAAGAGGAGAAAAGAGTGAGTTACCTTGTCTATAAATGCATCCATGTCACTTCCTTGTAAATCTGCACCTTTTTTATTAAGATCCTTCAACTTCTTTTTGCCCTTCTTTAAATCTTTAACTACAATAAAAATTGAATATGGTATTAAAATAATTTATTGAACATACTTATTATAGGTACATACACCAACATGCTATGATCGTCAAAATGTTTAGTTGGCCAGGGTCAGCTCTACCATTCTCCAATTTCAATTACAATAAACCCCTGGCTATAAGGCTACTCTGCCTACAAGATGGGGGTGGGGGTGGGGTTTCATGTCATTTTGACGATTTCAGGCTATACTAGGCCTATGAGATGACCATAATTTTCAGTCAAGACCATACCAGTACCAGTAATTGAAGCTACTGATCAGACCATATTTTTCCCACCAAAATTTTGTCTGTTCTTTATGTTGTGTATGGATTAGAATGACTCAAAAACATCTAATAAAATCAAAGGGAAGAACTAATCATCCTCAGTGACCATATAGGCTATTTTCATGTGCCAGCTACTCCTTCAATCAAAGTACATCTTAATATCTGTTGTCTTGTTTACTCAATCAGCTGTTGAAGACAGGCCTTGACCTTTATTCAGCATTAAATGAATGCAAAAATATTGATCTTAATATTGTGTTTTAAGGGAAAAGTTTGTGGGATAATGAAAACATGTTACATAATATTAAATAGCTAAAGCTCTACTTTCTATACCTCAAATTTGAATTAGTAGGTTTATAAATGAATCTGTAATGGCTGTTTTTCTATATATACTTATAACAACCATATGGGACACAATTCCTTTTCTGCATCAAAGATCTCCTTTGCCTCAGCCCACAGGTTTTAGGAGAAGGGCTTAAAATACCACCTGATTTGTATAATCAGTGACAATTGGATCAACAATAGGAAAAGTGACCAAGTACCCCTTCTACATGGCCCTCATGACCATGAAATATATAGCTAAAATGGCTAATGACATATTCTTGCATCCTGCTTAAAGTTTGTACCAAGTTTCTTTGAAATCCACAAAGGAATGTAGGAGATACAGGGCAGACACAAAATACACTGCAAAAATTCTTAGATTAACCCCTGTGTCCTTGACCTACATTTTTATCATGGTTCATGATATGTAATCAATCTCCCACGATTCTTTACATTTGTTCCAAATTTTATTGATATCTATGAAATCATGTAGGAGATATTGAGCCGAGATGAGCGTCACTTACAGGCAGACAGATGTACCGATTAGCGGACAAGACAAAACATTATATCCTCCAAAAATGCAAAGGATATCATAGAGTAAAACCAAGGTATTTTTTCCACAACACCAAAATATTTAGCAAATATTGAAAAGTCATTTAGTATATAAATACCATCAATAAACAATGCGTTATATACATGTACATGTATGCCTGATGCTCCTTATCAGTAATACATGTATAAACATTTTTAGAAAATTAAACTTAAAAAAATTTTCAAGTTTAATCAGCTTACCTGATGTATCCGAAACAGAATCCACAACAGTAGTATCTCCAGGAACATTTTGTACATTACTATGATCTACAGGAGGATGAGATTTATCACTTGGTTCATCAACTACACTTTCATTAGTTAAAGCTACAGGTGATTTTTCTTTTTCTTCTGAAGTCCTTATTTCTGAGTCTACATTATCTACTAATGCATCAGAAACACTCACTGTTACACTGTTAACTGTCTGTTTTGTTTGTGTATCTGTGGTTGATTCGCCATCATTATTAGACGACTGTGGTGTAGAGACTGGAATATTCACATCTTTACTTAATGACGATTCTGATACTCTAACACTATCCACAGCAGAGTCACTAGGCTCTTTTACATTGACTTGTGGTTCTACTACACTACTTTCACTATTACTTGCTCTACTTTTCACAGTCAAAACTTCCTCTGAATTTTCTGTTTTTGAAACGTTTGTTTCTGAAAGACTTTTGGGGGCAGAGTCTGAGACATTTACTTCAGACACATTATTTTCTATAGAAACCTCTGCAGCTGCGGAAGGTGGGTTTTGTGTATGTTCACTACTGATTTCTTCCTCTGGTTCTGCTGTTGCTGGCACAAGTGGGGGTGGTGCTACAGACATATCAGATTGTACAAGGTGCAGTTCATCATGTGCAGGCACAAATTCTGCTGCTGAATCAGACAGGGTTTGCGATATAGGGGAAGACTGTTTGGTGGTTTTTTGCTTTAATGTTGCTGCTACTTGTGCAGCAAACTGGGCAGCAATGTCACCCTGTGAATGTGCATTAGCATTTGCTGCCACCGTGGCCGTTGCTGCTGCTGGTGGTGGTGTTGACTGTTAGAAAGAAAAACATAAAATTGGTCATTCATACATACAACACGATTCTGGCATGAAAAAAAACTAAGTAAAAACTACTATAAAACTTCATAATAAGTTTGTTTTCTGAACATTTAAATTTATTTTTTTTTAAATATCGCATCAGAAGATTTATTATGATTTTTGCACCCCTAGGTCTCCTCAACCTAGTTCTGGTAGCCATGGCAACAGCACAAACAAATCTGCACCCTGGTCCATACATGCTTCAGGTCAAGTATTCAAGAGAAGTTGAAGATAGGCATTGCTGACACATGCATACGATGTGTGCTTTGACTAAAACTAACATGGCCTTTGGTCAGGTTGAGTAAAAATTTTCAACGAGTTGTCATTTGAAAGACTACAACAGACATGCTTGTACCACTTGAATAATTATCTTACCCCTACAGATGGTCCACGAGATCCAGACCCTGTGCTTGGTGGAGTTGATCTTGCATTTGGATTTGGAGGATGCATTACCTCGCTGGACATGATATCTTTACCAGTGTTTGGGTCTATAATCTGAAGCACTTTTTTCTCCCTCTTCTCTTGTCTGCTCTGTGCCACTGGAGGATTTGATTGTGGCCTAGACTGTTGTGTCTGCTGATTTGGTGGCTGGTAGTATACTGTACTATATGGCTGTGTTGATGGATTAGTATATTGTGTTGGATTCATTTGAAACATTCCACCTCCTGTTTGTGTCTGTGGCAAACTATATGGTGCTGTGGGCATCCGACTTCCTGGTTGCATCTACAAAAGAAAATCAATATTTTGTAACAACTACTTACACAAACATCATTTTAAGTAATTGTATCTATGTAGTATATCAAAAAGTCTTAGTATTTATCAAACTTCATTCTGAATATCTCTAAAAATTCAAAATTTAGTGATGGTGTATCATCTTTTGTTAAGAAAATAATGACATCTCTAATCATTCATTTCTCTCTTCAAGTTTCACTGATTTAAGATTTATTCTATCAATCATCAATTAAAACTATTATGGTTTAATACAACAGGAATCTTCATGTGAATTGTCTGAACTTCCCTTGGACCATAGAAGTCTATAACTATGTTTTGACTACTTACTATAATCTGTTGTCCCATTTGTTGTAACTGACTGGGTGGCATTTGTGCCAGACTATTTGGCGGCTGAACTATAATCTGTTGGCCAACAGGATATCCTGAGCCAGTGTTACTTGGCGGCATATACATTACTGGCTGGTATGCCATTTGCTGTCCTGGCTGTGGTTGATTCATCTGATATCTTGTCGGTCGTATAGTTTGTGGTTGATTTGGTTGAAAATAAGTCTAAAAATAAAAATTAAAATGTCAAAATATAGTCATGAAAATCCACCATCTTCAGTATCTTAGTATAAATTTAAATAACCTGTCAAAGACCTTAAGCTGTTTAAAGAAAATAACAGTGTAGTAATGTCTTGAACAAAATATCATGACTCGGAAACAGAAATCCTTAAACAAATTACAAGTAGTATTGACACATCCAACACCATTTACAATTGCACACATTGACCTAACGATTTAGCAAAATCATTTTTCACCAACTTTTATCACTAAAACAGGAACCAACCAAATTATTTTTTCAACAAGAGGCCCATGGGCCTGATACGCTCACCTGATAACTAATGGCTAGCTGATAGATTTAAAGAAAACATAAATACTAAACCCCGATGACTTTTTCTTGACATCATGATAACCATTGTATCAATACCTACAACATTCTTATATACATGCCTATACAAGAAGTTTATAGTTTTCAACATAATTAACCATTTCGGTATTGTTTCTCATCTGTGACCTTGACCTTTGAACCCATGACCTTTTTCTATGCATCAAAATGATCGTTGTATCAATACCTACAACATTCTAATATACATGTCTATACAAAAAGTTTATAGTTTTTGAGATAATTAACCATTTTGGTATTGTTTCGCATCTGTGACCTTGACCTTTGAACCAATGACCTTTTTCTATACATCAAAATGATGGTTGTATCAATACCTACAACATTCTAATATACATGCCTATACAAAAAGTTTATAGTTTTCGAGATAATTAACCATTTCGGTATTGTTTTGCATGTGACCTTGACCTTTGGACCCATGACCTTTTTCTATACATCAAAATGATCGTTGTATCAATACCTACAACATTCTAATATACATGCCTATACAAAAAGTTTATAGTTTTCGAGATAATTAACCATTTTGGTATTGTTTCACATCTGTGACCTTGACCTTTGAACCCATGACCTTTTTCTATACATCAAAATGATCATTGTATCAATACCTACAACATTGTAATATACATGCCTATACAAAAAGTTTATAGTTTTCGAGATAATTAACCATTTCGGTATTGTTTTGCATCTGTGACCTTGACCTTTGAACCCATGACCTTTTCTATACATTAAAATGATCGTTGTATCAATACCTACAACATTCTAATATACATGCCTATACAAAAAGTTTATAGTTTTCGAGATAATTAACCATTTTGGTATTGTTTACAATCTGTGACCTTGACCTTTGAACCATGACCTTTTCTTTACATCAAAATGATCGTTGTATCAATACCTACAACATTCTAATATACATGCCTATACAAAATGTTTATAGTTTTCGGGATAATTAACCATTTCGGTATTGTTTCGCATCTGTGACCTTGAGCTTTGAACCCATGACCTTTTTCTAAACATCAAAATGATCGTTGTATCAATACCTACAACATTCTAATATACATGCCTATACAAAAAGTTTATAGTTTTCGAGATAATTAACCATTTCGGTATTGTTTCGCATCTGTGACCTTGACCTTTGAACCCATGACCTTTTTCTATACATCAAAATGAGCGTTGTATTAATACCTACAACATTCTAATATACATGCATATACAAAAAGTTTATAGTTTTCAAGATAATTAACCATTTTGGTATTGTTTCACATCTGTGACCTTGACCTTTGAACCCATGACCTTTTTCTATACATCAAAATGATGGTTGTATCAATACCTACAACATTTTAATATACATGCCTATACAAAAAGTTTATAGTTTTCGAGATAATTAACCATTTCGGTATTGTTTCGCATCTGTGACCTTGACCTTTGAACCCATGACCTTTTTCTATACATCAAAATGATCGATAATCAATACCTACAACATTCTAATATACATGCCTATACAAAATGTTTATAGTTTTTGAGATAATTAACTATTTCGGTATTGTTTTGAATCTGTGACCTTGACCTTTGAACCCATGACCTTTTTCTATACATCAAAATGATCGTTGTATCAATACCTACAACATTCTAATATACATGCCTATACAAAAAGTTTATAGTTTTCGAGATAATAATTATAATCAGAGGTAAAAAAAATTAGGTCACGACCTTCACAATTGACCTTGACCTCATTTTGAAGATACTAACAAGAATATGTCAAAACTGAAAACCCCATGTGATTATCTGGTCAAATAGTCAAGTTATAACAATTTGAAGCTATTTTACGATTTTTTCAAAATTAAACGCAAAAACGCGTAACCTATTTTTTATCCGAATTTCATAAAATGAACAAACTATAGGCTTAAGACCCTAGAGAAGCCAAATATCACATCAGATTTTTTCTCCAATCAGTACTTTCGGAGAAGAAGATTTTTTAAGATTTTTGCACCCCTAGGTCACCTTGACCTAGTTATGGTAGCCATGGCAACGCCACGAACAAATCTGAATTGCACCGGCCCATATATACTTCTGACAAAGTTTCATTAAAAACTGTCCAGTAGTTTCAGAGGAGAAGTCGAAAATAGGTGTTAACGACGCACGCACGCACGCACGCACACACGCACACACGCACATACACACGCTGCGCTATGCCATAAGCTCACATGACCTTCGGTCAGGTGAGCTAAAAATGACAAACATTGTTCATCCTTTCTTAAGATATATATCTTGACTTGGAGGAAAAAAATTAAAATTGAATTGTTGTCACCTATTACACTTACATTACTTTGTGGTGGTCTCATTCCTCCCGGCTGTTGCTGGTACATGTTTTGCTGATTAGCAACAGCCGGAGCTGTAAGTCGCACAGGTTGTATAGACTGTTTTCCTAATTCATTAGAAATATTCTGTTGTCCTCCTTGTTGTTGCTGTTGTGAAAATTGATACTGTGAAAGTAAAACAAACAGAGTTCAATATATGGGAGCACTATCACTGTAACTTCAATGTTCATAAGACCACGAATTTATGGTATAATTAACAATTAGCTGGGCTTGTACTTTTGCTGACCGGAAGTTACTATATTTTCACTCCCATGTTTATCATATCAATCAATTTAACAGTTTAATGTGTGGTTTCCTTTATTTAAGATCTTAGTTTTATATCTTCCTCTCCTATTTTGCCAACAAAAGAAATCACCCTGACGTGTCTAAATTCTGGTTCCGCTTTGGATATTATAATCTCCCTAATACATCCGGTTTCTGAGAATGAGTCGTGATCAACATGACTTCAACCATCAGGAGTCTTGTTTAGCTTGGCAGTAATTAAACCTACAGCTTTTCTATCTGTATAATTGTTTGTTAGCACAAAGACAATAATTAACAAAAGCTATGAATTCAGTTTGAAAAATAAATCAGTTACTGATTGAAGAATGTGCCAAGCTCTCGACGGTGGTTAAAATTAAATTTTATCACAACAGGTTTTTGTTTCTTTATGAATACATAGGACTAAAAGAATTTAAGTTCAAGTTGACATAAAAATTTAATTCGAGTTAACAAAAACTATTTTCATTACATTTTCACCGGATCTAAAAATTATTTCAACTTATCCAAAAATTTGAGATATCAGAGTTCGAGATAACAAGACCAGATAACTTATTTTGGTTAAATAAAGATCAACTACTCGTTCAGGACTTTTTTCAAAAAGTTTGACTTATCCGAAAATTTGAAATATGCGAGTTTGATATAACGAGACCTATGTTTCCATTCCTGGTAGCCAAAATCGCCATTGGCTACTAGTTTCTGAGAAATTCTTTCAAAAAGTAACCTATTTTAGCAAATTTGTGAAAAATTACTTTAAAAAACACTATATTTTCAAAAAATTTGGAAATTTGGCTACTAATAATTTTTGAATTGTGGAAACCTAGCGAGATTCGACTGTAGTAACATATAAGCAACTAAGACTCTGTCAGCGTGAGATTTAAATCTATGTGGCAGTTGCTATGATCACAAACTTGAATGTCGAAGCTTTAGACACCAAAGCTCTATTACACCATTGTGACATCAATTTACAACATTTGACATAAACTTACCTGTCCAGGTATAAACGTAGGTATGTTGTTTTGATATACAGTATATTGTGACTGCCCTTGTTCCTCTACAACTCCTGTAATAATCAATAAATTTATATAACTTTAATTCCATACTGAATAAAATAGAAAGAATTATTTTTAAAGACAATTTGATATGCCTATTTTCTGGTAATATACAAGTGCTGTTTGGCTGGTGCAAGTTTTATGCCCCAATCGAGACATTTCATTTAGATCATGATGGTCAAGTACAGAATGGTGAAGAAAACTTTGTTTTTAAGAAATTGCTCGCTTTCTACAAGCAAACTAACAACATTGACTTTAAAATCTTCCTATCTTGATCCATAATGTAGCTTTAGAACACCCGACAACTGGAGCAACTCAATGCTAGGTACGTTTGACATGATAAAGGCCACAATTCCAAGTTAAACGGTGAAGAACAAAGAACGGATTGAAACAGTCAACATTAATTAGAAGCACTAAGACTGGTCATCAGCTACAATTATTTATAAATCATTTCTTCAAGTGATGCATTTGAAATTGATGTTATTTTTTCTTAATATATAGCCAAGAAGAAAGCTTACAATATCCAGCAACACTTTACAATGACATAGTCATGTTAACTGAAGCTGTAAAAGCTCCATATTTGAAAGCTTTTGAACCAAGACCAATAAAAACCCCTAAAGAGTCAACTATCAATAACATATGTCTACAAAGATGAGCTATCTTAACTAAAAATTCAAGTGTTTTGACGAGCAATTAACACAAGTTGATTGTATACAAGGAATACTTACTGTTGTTTTGTGATGGTCCACTTGTATGAGGACTAGGACAAAGTTAAGGAAATGTTAAATTTCTAAAACTGATGGGTATATTCAACTGGGAAAACCAAGTCAAAATATGATGCATATCAGAATCTCTTTGTTATGTCAAATTACCATGTGTATATATTATTAAAATCTATCTTAAATAATGCAAAATTATTGGATAAATTCTCTCAATCCAACAAAGGAAGTAATGCTAAATATAAAACATGTGACTCATGTCTATAAATAGCAAAATTAATAAAGAAATTTAATTTAATTAAGCAATAGAGAAAATATAAAATTCCACATTATTTATTAGAAAATATAGTATTCCACTTACAGACATCACAAGAAATGATTTATTTGATATTAAATTGAAATAAATATGTAATCCGATCCCCACGTATTACATAATTCAATTTTTTGTTGAAACAAAATATGGCACACGTGGTCAAGTAAATCAAAATTTTTCAAACGCAAGAAGTGTGTGGATGCATTGAGATAAAAGTGTTGATTTATTTCAAATGAATAACGGAGTAAAAACGAAAATAAAGCGAGATAAAATGCGTCGCAAATACTAAATTTCGAAGTCATGTGCGCAGTCCCAAGACCATGATTTCGAACCACAACACCGTGGCCCCGCCTACATTGCAAAATATTGTTACAATTTTTACCCCAAGTTCTAAATAGCATAAATTTAACATAAATCAAGTTAGAAAATCACAAATCTTCAAAGAACTAGCGTCTGTAGCGAACATATTCGACTAAACATATCGATAATTTGAACCACATGTTGACTTGTCATTTGCTTTGGTGACGATGCACAGGATACCGGCATCTGTGCAACCTGTAAACACGCAACATAATCAATATGTAATAAACAAATATATATTTCAAATTCAAAATAAAAGGATACACTACGTTTCTAGGTTGCGAGTGTCCTGTTATCTGGACTGGTGATGGTGCTGGAGATCTCGCCTTTGGTGCATTCATTTCAACGTAAAAAGGAAGAGACGAAGTCCTTCAGTGAGGACCCTTCGGAGGCTTGTTTCCAACCTCTGTCTCCTATATGGATGGAAATTAGATTAATATAATTAAAATAAATATAATATTTTTTCATACTCACAATAAAAATTCAGGGTATACAAAACATATAATGAAGGATGGCCCTAGATTGTAATGAAATAGGAAAATATGGCTACCTTTAGCAGGTCTGCAAGGAGACGAGTTGTTCGTCAATTTCCGTTTTACGGAAATAGCCGAAAAAATTGTGGGTCAAAGGTCAAAAGGGAGATAATCAGGATCTTATGACCTGTGCACGAATGTTTGAGTCAGCTGTAAAGGAAATGTCAGATTTAATTTTGAGAAAGTGTTTTTTTTTTATTTCAATGAGTTGATGGACTTTTTGCAGCCTTCATTTAGAGTGTAAACAGCTGGGATACCAACCGGTTTTAGTGTTGTAAGGTAATAATTGCACCAGCGACCAGTAAACAAGGGCACTGTAGTTGTACATAGTCAGTCAGTGTGATGTAGACTTATTTTTTAAATCCAAATTGTAATTTGAGTTGATCAATTTAAATTTGCTTCTTGTATTTTATAAGATTTTTTTGTAACTTTTTTTTTTGAAGGTGATAAGTGAACAGAATTATAATCATACTACCGTATTTCAAAATTCTTGATAAAAATAATTTTATATTGATACATGTACCCCTTTGAACACAGGACCCATGCATATATTTATTATTAAAAAATATATACAGAAAAATATAACCATGTAGGCCAAACCATGGTACTCTATTTATATAACATGTGTATATTTTTCTTATGATGAATCTTTCCCTTGATTTTGAATATTTGCCAGTGGATTTTTGATTAAACTAATCAAGCTTTATAAACACCAATGTAACTAACTTGGATCTAAATAATAAAAGTAAAATTATTCCGAAGCCCTAAACAAGTGCATTTGGTAAACATGGAGTTTGCCATTGTACCACATGATCAATGCTACTTTAATAGTGTGTGTTTGAAACGTTTTGGAAAATGGTAACCGCAAAATCCCTGTAGAACTTTTTACTGGAAAACGTCATCTTATGCGATTCCATATCCATTTGGGTATATCATGGTACACTGGTAAGCTCCTTTGAGGTTACCATCTCCATGATACATGTCTAGTTGTTTCCATTATTGTACACCACACTTATCTTGTTTTGGATCTTTGTAATTGGGGGAGTAATTGAGCCTGTATGGTTAAGTGGGCTTAAGTATGGGCCTCAGAATATGTAATGATGATGACTAATCAAAAGTAATGATGAAGGGGTTACTATAGAGGTTTTACAACCTGCTACAACGTAATGTATAGCTAATATTTGGACAGTTTTTTACCCTTGCAGAGAAAGTGGTACAATTTTTGTAAGTGTAATTACAAATTCTTTACTGAAAATGTGCTTGATTTAGATACCACTGTAACCAACTTTTGTTTATGTTTGGCCACACTTTGACATTTAAATACTAGTATGTTAATTTTATTTTATAGGGTTGACAGTGGATCTGAATTGACACCATGCCTGGTCTTTATCTGTGGATGTTTGATGAATCCCACCATTATGAATCAGATGAACTGTCAAATCACAACGGGACAACTGGTAACAAAACATGTAATGATGGGATCCAGTGGGTGTGGCATGTACTAGGGGATTGTATAACAGATGAGAAAGGTGTGGTCTCATTAGTGTTTGGCATTGCTTCAATATTGACCTGGATGGTGGTAACCATTCCGTAAGTATTTTTACCATGAAGTTAAGGGAGTATATTGGTATCACCTTATCCATCTGGCCATTGGTTTTCTATATTGTATCTGCTCCATATCTTCCATGTATATGGATGGATTTTGATCAATATGTAAACCAGTATGAGATTATGTATGGCATACTAAATTCAGGTGCAGGAGTCAAGGTTTAAGGGACATGGGCATTTGTCTCTCAAAGCTGTAGTTATTGTTAGACAGAACAGTGTACAGCACTTTTATGTCAAACATGATAGTATTTAAGGTACAAGAAATACAGTGTTGTACCATGGACAAATGAATTTTTTTCATGGTTGATATTCTTGTCTATGTATTTTTATCAATACCTTATAAAAAGTGGAATATATGAAAGTGGAATGGCAAACTTGTCTAAACAGAACTATAGTGGAGCTAATGAAAACTTAATCTTTTGTATCTGTACTCTAGACAAACTATCTATACTGTTTGTTGGATTAAACTTAATACAAAATGTACCATACCTATCTACCTTGAAGTGATAGTTAATCACAAACATTCATCATAGGTATCACATGGTTCACTGGAGAGCCCCCTTCACTGAGTACTTTGTTTTCATTTCTAGCAGCCAAAACCATTGGCAACTTTTTTCTGAGAAGTAACCTATTTTAGTATATTTTTCAAAAATACTTTAACAAGGACTATATTTTCAAAAATTTTGGAAATTTACCGGTAGCTACTTATAATTTTAAAATTGTGGTAATCAAGGAAGGGTATGTTCCTAATATTTCTTATTTACAGTTAATGTACCAGCTTTTGTTTTGTTTTAATAGGCAAATGGTGAAAAATTGTAGTTATATAAAAGGCATAGAGGGAATATCTCTATTTCTGATACTGCAATGGACATTGGGAGATTCTACCAATTTGATTGGAGCAATTTTGACCAATCAGCTACCATTACAGGTAATTCATTTGTGTTGTGGAGATAGATGGCGAGCTGGTTAAGGTCATAGACTCATGATTCAAGGGTCACAAGTTTGACCCCCATCCTTGGTTTGTGGTATGTCGTTGAACAAGACTTTTAATTTTATTAACAGTCCACCAAGCTGCCAAATAAATGGGTACTAGCAAATATGTCTAAGGTTAATTTTAATTTTTGTGACCTCCCATCCAAAAACGAGTACTGTGCTCTCAGTTTCTTCAAATCATCAAGCATCGCTCTGATGAGCCTAGAGGCCCAGAATTAGAATAACTTTTACCAGTAATTTTATTGCAACTTTCTTATCCACAATATGTTTACCAGTAAGTCATATTAGTATGAAGAATTCATTGAAGGGATTGATTTTAACTATGTGATCATTTACATGGAAAGTTGTAGATGTGCATGTATGTTTTTCTTAGCTGAATGTGGTATTTCACAGAGTTTTCCACTCTGTATGCTTAAATTGTGCTATCAGTTTGTATGACTTTGTGTTTTACAGTGCAGTGTGATTAATTGTGCTATCAGTTTGTATGACGTTGTGTTGTACAGTGCAGTGTGATTAATTGTGCTATCACAGGGATTTATTAGGGTCTTTTGGGAAAAGGCCCTAAACTAAAAATTGGGAAAAACTATCAACTTTTTGCTCATTTTGGGAAAACTTTGACATCATTTTTGTGCCATTAATGATTAAATCTAATGCTTTTAGTGTATTGAGTTGATTGAAGATTGAGAAAAGCAGCCACATTTATGACCAGACTTCAGCTATGTATCTGGTACAATTTTCTAATTGGGAATTTTGTCAGCCCATTTTGGGAAAAAATCAATGTTTTTCCATTGGGAATGGGGCTGAATTTCGGCCCTAAATAGGCCCTTGATAAATCCCTGTATCAGTTTGTATGACTTGGTGTTTTACAGTGCAGTGTGATTAATTGTGCTATCAGTTTGTATGACTTTGTGTTATACTGTGCAGTGTGATTAATTGTGCTATCAGTTTGTATGACTTTGTGTTATACTGTGCAGTGTGATTAATTGTGCTATCAGTTTGTATGACTTTGTGTTATACTGTGCAGTGTGATTAATTGTGCTATCAGTTTGTATGACTTTGTGTTATACTGTGCAGTGTGATTAATTGTGCTATCAGTTTGTATGACTTTGTGTTATACTGTGCAGTGTGATTAATTGTGCTATCAGTTTGTATGACTTTGTGTTATACTGTGCAGTGTGATTAATTGTGCTATCAGTTTGTATGACTTTGTGTTATACTGTGCAGTGTGATTAATTGTGCTATCAGTTTGTATGACTTTGTGTTATACTGTGCAGTGTGATTAATTGTGCTATCAGTTTGTATGACTTTGTGTTATACTGTGCAGTGTGATTAATTGTGCTATCAGTTTGTATGACTTTGTGTTATACTGTGCAGTGTGATTAATTGTGCTATCAGTTTGTATGACTTTGTGTTATACTGTGCAGTGTGATTAATTGTGCTATCAGTTTGTATGACTTTGTGTTATACTGTGCAGTGTGATTAATTGTGCTATCAGTTTGTATGACTTTGTGTTATACTGTGCAGTGTGATTAATTGTGCTATCAGTTTGTATGACTTTGTGTTATACTGTGCAGTGTGATTAATTGTGCTATCAGTTTGTATGACTTTGTGTTATACTGTGCAGTGTGATTAATTGTGCTATCAGTTTGTATGACGTGTTATACTGTGCAGTGTGATTAATTGTGCTATCAGTTTGTATGACTTTGTGTTATACTGTGCAGTGTGATTAATTGTGCTATCAGTTTGTATGACTTTGTGTTATACTGTGCAGTGTGATTAATTGTGCTATCAGTTTGTATGACTTTGTGTTATACTGTGCAGTGTGATTAATTGTGCTATCAGTTTGTATGACTTTGTGTTATACTGTGCAGTGTGATTAATTGTGCTATCAGTTTGTATGACTTTGTGTTATACTGTGCAGTGTGATTAATTGTGCTATCAGTTTGTATGACTTTGTGTTTATACTGTGCAGTGTGATTAATTGTGCTATCAGTTTGTATGACTTTGTGTTATACTGTGCAGTGTGATTAATTGTGCTATCAGTTTGTATGACGTGTTATACTGTGCAGTGTGATTAATTGTGCTATCAGTTTGTATGACGTGTTATACAGTGCAGTGTGATTAATTGTGCTATCAGTTTGTATGACTTTGTGTTATACTGTGCAGTGTGATTAATTGTGCTATCAGTTTGTATGACTTTGTGTTATACTGTGCAGTGTGATTAATTGTGCTATCAGTTTGTATGACTTTGTGTTATACTGTGCAGTGTGATTAATTGTGCTATCAGTTTGTATGACTTTGTGTTATACAGTGCAGTGTGATTAATTGTGCTATCAGTTTGTATGACTTTGTGTTATACTGTGCAGTGTGATTAATTGTGCTATCAGTTTGTATGACTTGTGTTATACTGTGCAGTGTGATTAATTGTGCTATCAGTTTGTATGACTTTGTGTTATACTGTGCAGTGTGATTAATTGTGCTATCAGTTTGTATGACTTTGTGTTATACTGTGCAGTGTGATTAATTGTGCTATCAGTTTGTATGACGTGTTATACTGTGCAGTGTGATTAATTGTGCTATCAGTTTGTATGACTTTGTGTTATACTGTGCAGTGTGATTAATTGTGCTATCAGTTTGTATGACTTTGTGTTATACTGTGCAGTGTGATTAATTGTGCTATCAGTTTGTATGACTTTGTGTTATACTGTGCAGTGTGATTAATTGTGCTATCAGTTTGTATGACTTGTGTTATACTGTGCAGTGTGATTAATTGTGCTATCAGTTTGTATGACTTTGTGTTATACTGTGCAGTGTGATTAATTGTGCTATCAGTTTGTATGACTTTGTGTTATACAGTGCAGTGTGATTAATTGTGCTATCAGTTTGTATGACTTTGTGTTATACAGTGCAGTGTGATTAATTGTGCTATCAGTTTGTATGACTTGTGTTATACTGTGCAGTGTGATTAATTGTGCTATCAGTTTGTATGACTTTGTGTTATACAGTGCAGTGTGATTAATTGTGCTATCAGTTTGTATGACTTTGTGTTATACTGTGCAGTGTGATTAATTGTGCTATCAGTTTGTATGACGTTGTGTTATACTGTGCAGTGTGATTAATTGTGCTATCAGTTTGTATGACTTTGTGTTGTACTGTGCAGTGTGATTAATTGTGCTATCAGTTTGTATGACTTTGTGTTGTACAGTGCAGTGTGATTAATTGTGCTATCAGTTTGTATGACTTTGTGTTATACTGTGCAGTGTGATTAATTGTGCTATCAGTTTGTATGACTTTGTGTTATACTGTGCAGTGTGATTAATTGTGCTATCAGTTTGTATGACTTTGTGTTATACTGTGCAGTGTGATTAATTGTGCTATCAGTTTGTATGACTTTGTGTTATACTGTGCAGTGTGATTAATTGTGCTATCAGTTTGTATGACTTTGTGTTGTACTGTGCAGTGTGATTAATTGTGCTATCAGTTTGTATGACTTTGTGTTATACTGTGCAGTGTGATTAATTGTGCTATCAGTTTGTATGACTTTGTGTTATACTGTGCAGTGTGATTAATTGTGCTATCAGTTTGTATGACTTTGTGTTATACTGTGCAGTGTGATTAATTGTGCTATCAGTTTGTATGACTTGTGTTTACTGTGCAGTGTGATTAATTGTGCTATCAGTTTGTATGACTTTGTGTTATACTGTGCAGTGTGATTAATTGTGCTATCAGTTTGTATGACTTTGTGTTATACTGTGCAGTGTGATTAATTGTGCTATCAGTTTGTATGACTTTGTGTTATACTGTGCAGTGTGATTAATTGTGCTATCAGTTTGTATGACTTTGTGTTATACTGTGCAGTGTGATTAATTGTGCTATCAGTTTGTATGACTTTGTGTTATACTGTGCAGTGTGATTAATTGTGCTATCAGTTTGTATGACTTTGTGTTATACTGTGCAGTGTGATTAATTGTGCTATCAGTTTGTATGACTTTGTGTTATACTGTGCAGTGTGATTAATTGTGCTATCAGTTTGTATGACTTTGTGTTATACTGTGCAGTGTGATTAATTGTGCTATCAGTTTGTATGACTTTGTGTTATACTGTGCAGTGTGATTAATTGTGCTATCAGTTTGTATGACTTTGTGTTATACTGTGCAGTGTGATTAATTGTGCTATCAGTTTGTATGACTTTGTGTTATACTGTGCAGTGTGATTAATTGTGCTATCAGTTTGTATGACTTTGTGTTATACTGTGCAGTGTGATTAATTGTGCTATCAGTTTGTATGACTTTGTGTTATACTGTGCAGTGTGATTAATTGTGCTATCAGTTTGTATGACTTTGTGTTATACTGTGCAGTGTGATTAATTGTGCTATCAGTTTGTATGACTTTGTGTTATACTGTGCAGTGTGATTAATTGTGCTATCAGTTTGTATGACTTTGTGTTATACTGTGCAGTGTGATTAATTGTGCTATCAGTTTGTATGACTTTGTGTTATACTGTGCAGTGTGATTAATTGTGCTATCAGTTTGTATGACTTTGTGTTATACTGTGCAGTGTGATTAATTGTGCTATCAGTTTGTATGACTTTGTGTTATACTGTGCAGTGTGATTAATTGTGCTATCAGTTTGTATGACTTTGTGTTATACTGTGCAGTGTGATTAATTGTGCTATCAGTTTGTATGACTTGTGTTATACTGTGCAGTGTGATTAATTGTGCTATCAGTTTGTATGACTTTGTGTTATACTGTGCAGTGTGATTAATTGTGCTATCAGTTTGTATGACTTTGTGTTATACTGTGCAGTGTGATTAATTGTGCTATCAGTTTAGTGTTTTGTTTGCAGTGTGTTTTTGTTTTTGTATGACTTTGTGTTATACTGTGCAGTGTGATTAATTGTGCTATCAGTTTGTATGACTTTGTGTTATACTGTGCAGTGTGATTAATTGTGCTATCAGTTTGTATGACTTTGTGTTATACTGTGCAGTGTGATTAATTGTGCTATCAGTTTGTATGACTTGTGTTATACTGTGCAGTGTGATTAATTGTGCTATCAGTTTGTATGACTTTGTGTTTACTGTGCAGTGTGATTAATTGTGCTATCAGTTTGTATGACGTTTGTGTTATACTGTGCAGTGTGATTAATTGTGCTATCAGTTTGTATGACTTTGTGTTATACTGTGCAGTGTGATTAATTGTGCTATCAGTTTGTATGACTTTGTGTTATACTGTGCAGTGTGATTAATTGTGCTATCAGTTTGTATGACGTTGTGTTATACTGTGCAGTGTGATTAATTGTGCTATCAGTTTGTATGACTTTGTTATACTGTGCAGTGTGATTAATTGTGCTATCAGTTTGTATGACTTTGTGTTATACTGTGCAGTGTGATTAATTGTGCTATCAGTTTGTATGACTTGTGTTATACTGTGCAGTGTGATTAATTGTGCTATCAGTTTGTATGACGTTGTGTTATACTGTGCAGTGTGATTGTACAGAGGTCTATGCTTGGTACTTTGTATACTCAACAAAACCAATAAGAGAAAGAAACACTGGTCATGTAATGAAACCATGAAGGCATGCTTTACATCCTTTAAAATACATGTACATGTAGTTAATTAAAATACAGTCATTGTCATTGTAGACTTCAAACTTTATTCACTCTAAACCACCAGAGGTGGTACAAGAGGTATATTTACATATAATATAAATCAGATGCCTGCATCCCAATGTTTACAATAAATATACATTTCATACATACAAACATTAAATATAAATACATAATTTCACAGTGTTTATAATACTGTATATCATATACAGTCCAACCTGCCTTAAAGGCCACCTGCTTATAAAGGCCAGTCAAATTGTATCCCAATTGTTCTTTATTCATATTATTTGAACCTGTGTATAAATGCCCATAAAGGCCACTAACTGGTTCCCTTGGGTGGCCTTTATAGACAGGTTTGACTGTACTGTATACTGTAGCTAGATCTTAGATTCTTGTTATGAAGCATTCTCGGGACAAGACTAAATTTCGCAAATATCTTGGCATAGGACTTGGGGAACATTTTGATGGTCTCTGTAATGCAATCATCTGTTGAACTTCTGCAGGGGACAAATCCTTAAGTAAATATAAACGCATGTTGACCTCTTGTCATTTAGAAATTGCTTTCTCAGAGTATCAATATAACTGGTTTTTTGTTCCTTGTAGGTATATGTAGCAGTATATTTTGTGGCAGCTGATATTGTTTTATTTATACAGTATGCATATTACCAACTGTTAAAAAGGAAAGAAGCCAGATTAGGTAGATAACATATACATAACCAAGAACTGACATTATTTCGGTTAAGTTATCTTAGCCCAGACCTTGAAATGGAAGGTGTTATATTTCCAAAAACATGGCCAACATTTTATTGACCTCCATAATCCATTTCCAAAAAGACATATGTGTCTTTAATTCATATAATTTTACTTTCAATGTTTTAACCATTTCTTATCAAAACCAGAACAAAGTAATTTGAGTTATCTACGCCTAGACCTTGAAACAAAAAGGGGTATATTTTTGACATGGCCAACATTTTACTGGACCTTGGCTTGATCTGTATTGTTAAAAAACACACACGTCTGTAATTCATATAACTTAAGGTAGTTCCATACTTTACAAATCGCCTGAAAGCACATATTGAAATTTTTATATGTTGTACATTGGCATAAACCATTAAACATGCCAAAATTTCAGGAGGTATTCGACTTGCTTAAGAAGTTCTGAAGCGCCACCTGGTGGCCATTTTCACGACATAAATGATCAAAGTATAACTACTGTTATCAACTAATAAGTTTTAATAATTTTTTGTTATGCTTAGAAACTAAAAGTGTCTTGCATTTAAATTAACCACTATGTCATGGAGATTATTTGTACCAATGGAATTTTACTTCCGGTCACGTGGTATTTTTCTACAGCGCCACCTATCAAGAGAGAACATTAAATTTCCGGAAATCTAAAAGTAACACCCTTTGTTAATTTGTAGAATTTTAAAAAACTAAGTCGAATACACCCCTGATTTTCACGTATATTGCACATGAATATATAAGTTTGATTTTCGGAAACAAAAAATAGGGGGTCGTCAAGCTACTTTTTTTCATAAAATTGCATCAAAATCTTGAAACAAGAAAAAAGCCTCATTCCTTACGTAAGAAGCTACCAATAATGTCCTAGTATACTATTATGAACTCAATGTTTTTCGTTTGGTATTAGCAATTAAACAAAAACGTTGATTGTGAGCTATTTGGTTGTGCAAAATAAACCCGATTTAAATATCACATGGTCTGTCACCCATAGAAACCCATAGCAACCGTTATCCAACACAGATCAGTTAAAGTTGAAAGCGGATTCGTATACATTGGAGAAGTATTCTTGATTCTACGACGCTGGATGATACGCATACACAAGAGCTTACTCAAACTGCTAAAATTTTACACCTAGAAAAATTATCATACAGTATGTTTATTGAAGAATCGCCAGTTTGTATCCTACTATTTGTATTTAAAATCACCAAAAAAAAACAAACATAAACCGGCATTTAAAATACCGTCTTCAAAATTTAAACATTGTACTCAAATCTTTCAATTATTTAGAATAGTACTCTCCAAAGTGTAGATCTACATAATTTCCGTTATGTACAATAAACATTTTCTTCTTAAAAATAGTGCACAGAATTAATATTGTGAATTTTAATCTTTTGTGAATGCAGAAAATTATTCTATTGAATAATAGCATAACGGCATTCCCGCCATAATTCTGTAGGCGCCGAAGAACACATTCGTGACGTCATAGATAAAAAAGACGTCAAATCAGACATTTTGAACGTACGCACAAAACGACACGTCACTATGGTATGGAACTACCTTAACATTAAATGTTCAATTATTTTTATTAAAACCACACAAAACAAATATGTGAAAAAAATATAATAAAACAAAATTTAGATTGAAAACAAGGGCTAAGGTTGGCCTAAAGATGTTTTTTTTCCTTTTGGACAGACTTTTTTCAGCTATTTGATTTATTGACAGTTTAATAGTTTGAGTCATTTTAAGCCATATTGAATGTTAAGGAGTACCTCATGGGTTTTAAGTTTTGATTGTAATAATAGAGACAGTTCAGTGTGGTAGGCAATATCTGGTCTGTGATTACTCTATTAAAACTTGTGTGTTTTTAAGTGATGTCTAGGTTTCGACTATTTTAAAATTATTAGTAGCCAAATTTCTGAAAATAGAGGTTTTTTTTTTTTACAAATCTGCTGAAATAAGTGGTGAATAGCTACATGTATTTTGACTACCAGGAATAGAAAGCTAGGATTTTTGATTACATACAAATTTATCATTATGTTTGTGATACATGTATATTATCTTATTCAGAGAAAGCGTTGTTGTTGTCCACTTTTACATTACTGTAAATTAAATTTTGTTTTTCCTCTTTTTTCAGAACAACTCAGTAAAGCAGGCCCGTCACAGTTAGTTTTGTGTTTTGCTGGTGGTTTTTTCATGTTTCAAAGTATGGGCATATTGTTACAAAAATACCTCAATTTGAACATGGCTAACCAGTTCACTGTGCGACAACATCCAGCTGGGAGAAGTTTAATGGCATTTAATAATCTTCAACATGTAGAAATATTCCATGTAAGTATTTGATCACCATGGTTATAAATAATCAGTTCATTTTCTGTAAAATATGACCACATTTTTTCCATTTTGTATAAGAAAAATATGGTTCTTAACACAATAACACTAGTGTAAACAGTTGTGATATGACTTTTATTTAGGCTACATGACAGCTATGTGCTGCCATAATCATTTCTACTAATCAATTTACTATCTACTATGGAACTCTGTTTACTACCATTAGGTATCCACTGGACTGAACATTACCATAATTCGTACCTCACAGATATTGATATCCTTTTATAAGTATTCATATTGTTCAATCCATTTTCTGCATTACAGGTGTAACCTGTCCGTGTATGCGCAGATTAGATGATTTTGTTGTTCTGTCAATGCATTCAAACATGCATGGGGATTTAACATGTTCAAAAATCTGACAAATAGCTGATTCTGTTGAACACATGACATATGTCACCAAAGAAATCAATTACAATGTGAACATAACTATTTCTCTATTTTCAACATTAATTTACTTACTGTAAACCAACTTTTATTCCCGTGCCATCAACTTTCGCGCATTTTGCAAGGACAAAATAATCACGAAAGTTAATCTTCATGGACTTGTTTTCAAAAAACAGTTTTATTTACACCAAATATTCAGCTATAGTCCATATCGCAAAAATTAATAGTCAGGAATTGATTTTGGAAAGAGAATCGCAAAAGTTAATATCTGCGAATAAAAGTTGGTTTACAGTAGACAGCATATTTATACAGAAATATTTTATGGAAATCAAGACTGCTCTTAGCGATTTTCTTTTACGACTAAGTAAATAAAAAATACTATACTTTTTTTCTATGAAAATTTTGCATACCGGTAATTCATTAACGCAAACTCATGGACTACAATATTAGTGTTTTATAACAAGTACATTTCTTTCCAGAATATCAAAGATGAAGTTGGGTATGCCATAGGAATAATTTCCAGTTTATTTTACATAGGATCACGATCGGCACAGATATATAAAAATGTAAGTACCAGTACATGATATTACTTAGACTTACTACTTAATATAGGTAGTTTCCCCTTGTAAAAATGACTGAAATTTACAAATTTGATCATCATAGTTTCCCAAAAACAACAGTGACACACATGGAAACAGTTTAAACAAATTGAATCCAGTTACCCAATAAATATTTTTACCGGACCAACATTGTCACAATGCACCATTTTTGCAATAAGGATCTTAGGTAGTGTAGCATGTCAAGATTTAGTTTTATTTTAATTTCAGAACTTTTAATTTCAAACTAGTGCAACTTTTTCCAAACCTTACCCTACCTCTCACGGCTCAGACTAAATTCTATGAAAGTGATTGGCTAAAATGACTTACCCAGTATCATTCCATACATAGCTGTACACACATACTGGGTCTGTGAGGCTCATACTGGGCGAGTTAGAGTTACGTCCACTGTCGCTAATGTAAATGTCAACCCAAATGGCGAACGTAAATAAACCTTTTGAGGAATATTTTGCTGAAAATATTAACTTAAGACATATTGAGAATATAATCAGATAAAACATTGAAGGCCAACAATCAACAGGTCATCAATAGGTAAAGCAATTTACATGGTTTGTAAGTATCTGGTACAGAATGATACATGGTCAGTAGAAAACATACCGGATGAGGCGTTATGTAACTTGTAGTATTCCACTTCATTAGGTTTTCTATGAAAATGTTTCCCAAATTCACTGTTACAAACAAAGTGATGCTAACAGTAATTATATATTTTTTCAGTTTAAAAGAAAATCAACAGATGGTTTATCAATATTGATGTTCATATTGGCTATTATTGGTAATCTTACATATGGACTGTCCATACTGGTCAGACAACAAAATGAAGCATTCCTTATACAACATTTACCATGGCTTGTAGGAAGTCTAGGAGTTATCTTCCTTGATATGACAGTATCCTTTTTAGTGTATGATAAATGATAGTAAGAGTGAAGTGAAAAGGTTGGTTGATTGGTTGGGTGTATGTTGTTTAACATCGCATCAACAATTTTCACCTATTGGCAGGAAGAACTATTTTATTAATCTCTATGCATTAATCTATGAACAAGTATGAATGTGAAGTGTGAGTGTGTGGTCTCCCTTGTACTAGTGGACACTCGGAGCAACTTTAACATGCTAGCTCACAAAGTCAGTGCGCCGCAGACAAGCGTACCACTGCCCCAGTCACATCATACTGATACCATGGAATGGAAAGGAGTAATGGTAGATGACTAAAATTATCTTAAAAGCTATATAGGTGAAAATGTTTAGATTTTAGCAGGTTCAAAATTTAGCACATATGATAACTTGGGTAAATCCAAATGGAATTTAGTGTTAATCTCATGGATGACTATGTGCACTTAGATCACATTTACATGTAATTTGGCAGTGGATTTAAATTAGTGGTTCTGGGAAAATCACTAAAATTAGTACACTGTTAACATTAATACATTTATAGTAATTTATACAATAGAGGGAGTGGGGAGAGGAATAATGGTGTTTAACACGTAGCCAAAGTTCTTTCCTTATATTGAGAGAGATAAGGTGGGATAAACTGGAGTACCTGGGGTGGAGAAAATCACCGACCTGTAGGAAGTGAAGTGACAAACAATCTTACACTAGCACTTGCTCCAGTGGGATTTGACTCTAGGCAGTGAGAGGCACTGATATCTGTAAACATGCATTTCAACCATTTAGCTCCAATCCCTGATGCTCCAATTGACAGAATTGCTTTCCATAACATCCTGCACCAATGTTTTTGGGTGTTAATCATGTGGTATGAACATGGCAAACCAAAAAATATTGTTTATCTATTGTCCTTAACATATTTTCAGCTTGTGATACAGTTTAAAGTGTATGGTAGTAACGAGTTTGATGCATTATCTAGAAAACCATTGGTGGATTATGAAATAACAGTGGATGATAATGTTATAAATAACAGTGTACATGTAACATGATGTGTTATGATATTGAGACACAGTTATAGGTACAATTTTAATCAGGATATGACCACACCTAGTCATACATCCATTGGTGCTTTATGAAGTAAAGGTGGATGATAATATTATAGATAATACTGTACATGTAATATGAAATGTTATGATATTAGGACACATTTTTTGGTACTGTTTTAATCAGGATACGATCACACCTAGTCATTTCACCATTGGTAGAAGTAACAGTGGATGATAATGTTATAAATAATAGTGTACATGTAAAACGATATGTTTTGAAATCAGGACACATTTATTTGGTACAGTTTTAATCAGGATACAACCATACCTAGTCATTTTGTGTACATATACATAAATTATTGTTGTCTTTTATCTCATTATTTATTTTATCTTGCTTGTATAAAAGAGTTTATGTATCGGTACCACTAATGTGACACCCAGCTTCCTATGTTCAAGTTTTTTGATTGGCTAAATGAGCAGACAAGAAATGTTGCTACAGAGATTCACAAGGGAGACAACTAATTTTTAAAAAATTCTCAAATGAGGCCTAATTAGTTCAACCAGAGGCCAAATATTAATAAAAAATACGACTAAAACCAAAATGTGTTTTAAAGGCTTTTTTGGTTGCCTTTACGAAGAGTGCACTGAAACCATGGTGTTATTTCTAGGAAAAATAAGTTTGTGTCATAATTTGTTAACAATTTTGGATCAATATTGGAAAATTGGTGTACATTGGAACTTAAGAAAACCGAATGCTGTGTACATTTAATCTAAAAACCTGCCCTTAACTAAACTAATTGTTTAAGACATGCCATTGAAATTCTTTACAAAATAAACCTGTGTGAATGGAAAGAAAACCTTCTAATCCAAATTTTCTGTCCTAATAGGGTTTGGTTTACACAAAACCCACTGTATATTTTTATTACTTGTTAAAAACATAGTTATGGGGAAAAGGAAAAAACAACCAGATCTTGATATTGATTGTTAGTTAATCTATGATTATATTTATGTTTGTATAAAATACCTAAATCTTAAATATCTGAATCTGACCTTTATGGAATGGAAAAATCCAGAACTTTGATATCTGTTGTCATTTAATTTACAATTTTATTTATCTTTTGTCCATGTTCAAGTGCATTTTCTAAAATCTCATTATTGTTTTCTTTTGTTCTTTATTTTTTTATTGCCAATATCTCATGTAACAATCTCAACTTCAGATCTTATTTGCATTTTTCAAGTGTTCATAATATTGGTTATGCATTTACCATTTATAAAAAATGTATTTACACATGATTTATATGTCTATGGCAGTGACAACTGAACTAGAATGTGTCTGTGATGTTAAAAAAATCTATATCTTTGAATAAATTATAACATACGTACATGTAATATTTTATGCAAAAACCTTAATTTTTACATGTATCATATGTATATTGCTTTTGTAAAAATAATTACACACATATTATATATACAATACTACATGTAATGGGTTTTGTCAGGCAACCGTGTGATTCACTTTAATTTTTTTTTGCGGAGTTATCATTCATTGGATATTGATCACATATGTCCCTTTTTCATAAAACTATTCGAGGAAATTGTGATGTATTAACATTTTTTATATTGTTCCACACAAACATAAAGCGGTATATATTGCATGATATGCTGGCAAACCCCATTTGGTATTTAAAGAGCTGTTTTGATAGATGTAATTTTGTATGATATAACAAACATCATTACTTTGCGTTTAAGATCTGTTTCCATGTGGAAGTATGTTTGCTGTTAGGGTCAATATGTTTGTGATCGTGAGTTTTGCGGAAAAAAAATTATAAGTGAAATAAACTTTAAAAATTTAGGTATATTTCACTTGAGCCTAGACAAAATTGAAATATGTGCATCAAGGATTACTGTAGAATATCTCCAAACAAAGTAAAAGTTACCACTACAGGGGTTTTACTTGTTGAAAAAAACCAGGGAAATGGATTTATTTGCACATACAACATAACAACAAAATATGTCACATATAAAATTCCCATAACTGCAACATTTGCAGAAATATTTTCATTTATGACTAGACTAAAGTAACAGAGCAATATCAAACATTATTTAAGTTTATAGGATTTTTTTAGGAAAATTTTGCAAAATTCACTGTCACATTCCCAGTGACTCATACAGTGAACTACATGTATATACATGTACTAATAAGGATTACATGCAAAGCAAATATTGTCTGGTACTGAAATAGTTGGAACAAACATTTGATATCAGTCTGTACCCTCCTATTTCTTTCCTAATAAGCTGGAAACACACACCTGGCTATTTGTTCACAGCCTGAGTAGTTTCATCAATAATGAATGATACTCCAGGTTCCTCCACCATCTTAGATCTGACCACCTGATGTCAGTGAAAACACCATTACCTCACCCATATTTAACTGCCGGTAAATACTTTAATTTTGTTTTTAGGTTCATTTACATGTGTATTGTACTTGTATTTCCTGTATTTTTTGTTTATATTATTTCTGTCTTTGATTTTATGGCATTATAATTTTTCTCTGTATTAAGGTTGATAATAAGTGTTTATATATTTCTATGTATTTGCTTTAATGTTTGAAATTGCTTTTTATACTGCAAAAACATGTACTATAAACTAACTTTTATTTGCGGATATTAACTTTCACAATTTTCTAACCAAAACCATTTTGCGACTATTAACTTTCACAATATGGACTTTAACTGACTATTTAGTACAAGCAATAAATTTTCAAAAGCAATTTTAATCACAACAATAAACTTTCACGCTTATTTTCTCCTCGCCAGACTTGAAAGTTAATCACATAAATATCACTGCATCCTTTTGGAGATTTTAGTAAAATACTAAGATATTTAGGAATGTGACAAAATGAATGTCTTGTTTGAGTATCATGATAGTTAAATTGATAATTTCTTAGATAACTTTTTATTGAAGCTATTAAACCGTTAAACTCTAGACAATTTGTATTTGTATTGAAACTATTTGAAAATGACTCATGATAATTAAGTACGCCTTCAATATAAATAAATCAGCTATATAATTCTAATGCCATTTTTATAATAGTTATTGTAGAAAATATTGTGGTTTTTTACTTTTATGTCTTTGTTATACCAAATCACAAATCACATGGGAATAAAAGTTGGTTTACAGTATGTAAAGACCACTTAAGGTATCCAAGAAATCTGAACTTTATAGACAGATGGTCTTATATAGAGTTTTTGTCAGTGTATTTTGTGTCATTGTGTCCCTTATACATTGTATTTGATTCATGCTTATTAAAATATGTATATGTACAATGCATAATACAGTAAAACCGGATTCATTTTCAGTCAAATTTTGGTGTTAAATCAGCTTTTGGCGATAGATTGAGGACAGTTTATAAAGAAAAACATAAAAAAATAATAATTTTGGAACTTAAAATACTATGGCAATTTTATGCAAATTTATTGAGGTGCATTATAATGAGGTTTTTATTTACAATCAAGGGCATTAATTAACGGTATATTATTTTATCTTGATAATATTTTATCTGTCTCAGCTTGTTTTGTATACCAGTATACATTAATTCTTTAACCTTAATATTATGTATTGAAAAATTTTAAAAAATTAACTCTTAAAACAATGGAATAATCAGATAATAAGACATTAATTTATCACCATATTTTCTATGGTTCCTTTCCTGGTATCCAAAAATCACCATTGGATACTTATTTCTGAGAAATTCTTTGAAAAAGTAACTTATTTTAGCAAATTTGGGAAAAATTATTTAAAAAGGACTATACTTTCACATGTTATGGAATTTTGGCTCAATTATTTAAAACCTGGATTTTGTCGAAATTTTTATGTTATAGAGAGCATTTGTGATAAATTATGGAGACTTATAATAAAGAAGAAAGACATGGGCCTGTTCTTCAAAATACTCTGGTGTTAAGCGATGTCATTGAGGGCATTAAAATGAGGTTTTTACTGTATATATGTTAAATGTACACAAGATTAAATATTTATCGTTATCATGGTTATATTTAAGAAATAATTCATTGTTTTCTATTATATGAAGTTCTCATTATATAAAATGAAGAAAAGTATTGTTTTTTGTTTGTTTTTAAAAGTATTTGAGTATCTCTGAATATCAACACCAGTTATTGGTGCAATGTGATAAGAAACTGCAATTAGATTGCAGTTTATCTTACAAAAGATAAAGAATAACAACTTACATTTCTTCCAAATTCCAAATGTCAAACAATATGAACAGAACTAATTCTTCACCAAAATCATTTAATAGTTTCTCTTATTGAAGGGAGCCCTTGGTTTGTGAAGTATTATTGGAACCCTTTTTTTAAAAGAAATATTTGTAGTTATTATTAATAAATGTAATTGCAGCAAGCACAATGACTAAATCTTCCATTACCAAATGTTTAAATCTTTTTTATGGTCATCATAAGTAGAAAACAGTTAATATGCTATGATAGAGCTTGTTGGTTACCGTTATGGGAACTTATAAACGAAGCTAGCTGCTTACAAAATAAATTGATGACTTGGTGATGTTGCAAGCCTGTGTTTGTAAAGGCCCCGAAAAAGGTTGATTGTCGTTATCAATAATATTATGGTAATTCTTTATCAACAATTATCCTAAATGTAATTGATGTCCTATAGTTCTAAGTTCCTTTCATTTTAATTCTGATTTCACATGAGACGACTGTAGCTAGCTAGATAGGAGATGCTTACCCTTCCAGAGTACCTGACCTCAATTCCTTGATGGAAGGTCACCTCTTTAACATTGCCAGTTTGAAAATATTTACTTTGCTTGCAGGACTGTGATTTTGACATGGAGCAGTATGTGTGGTCGATAGCACATACTAGTACTAGAAACCATTATAATTTTAACCTGATTTAGTAAATGTTGAAATTGTAACAAACAAATCAAACATGCATTGAAGATACCATCAACAAAATATAAGAGTTTTTGATAGACACCATATTAGTTGTTTGGTAATATAATTTTCTAATAAACAATCAGTATAATGAATTGGCATACAATTTGAACCATTGCTTGCTTATTTGTTTCTTTCTTCATATTTATGCAGAACCTTGTTTAATCTGGAGAAAATACTATCGCCAGATTACTCTAAATACAGATATACAGAAATATTTGAATGTCATCTATGTGAGCCTGAAATAAAAGATACGACCGGTTTAAGTTATGCTTCATATTTGGTCTTATACCTCCATTATGACAACCACATATAAAGATATGGCAAACGTGATGACTAAAGTTTTTCTAGTATCAACCTTCCTTTTCTATTCGGTAATTAAACATAATTGTTTAACAATACAATACTCTGTGATGGAATTTGTTCCTATTATCGGAACACATAGCCTTATCAAAATCCTCAAAAAGTTATCTGCGTTATCAACAAAATTTTTCTTATGTCTCTGTTTCTAAAATTATACTGGAAATATTTTTTTATTCTCGGTTTTTGATTACACTTGGCGGATGTAGCTAGCTAATCAGGAGGTGCATAGTTTTCCGGAGCACCTGATGGAAGTTCACGTGTTCAACTTAATTCGCCAGTTTAAAATTAAAAAAAAAAACTTTGCCTTTGGAATAACAATTTGGACATGGACAGATTATTTTCTAATTATACATATTTCAAGAAATGCTGAAGAGAATCATACATTCGATGGTACTAGAGTCATTATAATTGTAGCGATTTTCCAATTAAATCTCCATTAGGTCACATTCTCTGTAAAGGTTTATTTTCATTTCCCACATGAAGTTTTTAGTCTCTGTTATTCCTTTGCCTAACAGTGTCCCGTGTATAGTACATATCTGCACTTATTGGAAATGGCGTGTTACGTATGTAATGAAATTATGTTTACATTTTCGAGTCATTTAAGTAACCTTAAAATATATTGTAACATGCCCTTGATTGGAGTAAAACTCGACATCTCTGCTAACCTTATTGGGTATATAAGGTTTCAACTTTTAATGCACCTTCCTTTTAATCATTAGGTGAAAAAATATATAATAACAATGTTAAAGTCACATGTAAGTTTAAAGAAGTTATAATATCCTATAATAGTTAATTTATTTACATTTTAACTTTCTTATTCCATTTTATATATTTTGTAAAATATGATAAATACCGCCCTAGATTTGACATGCATTTTTATGCTGTTTCCAACAAGAGGAAAGCTAAAGATAATGCTTATCCAGGAATAGAAATTACTTGATGGTCCTCTCACAGATTTATTTTAAACAGAATATCAAAAGTTAAAAATAAAATTTGAAAATATGGATGGTTTATCTTATCTCCATTTATGCCTTCTATGTTACAAAAATAATAATCTGAGCATTTGTTATATATATTTTACGTCTGGAATTAAAAACAAAAAAATGGATGCTAAAAATCTAAAGAAATACTTGAACGTCTTTCTCTAATATATTATCTCGAGTAAAACATAAAAAACCGTATTATGTTTTTAACTCTTTACAGCACTATCCTTAAGTCTGAGTTGAAATAACGCCTTGAACAAATTATCCAATTGCTACTCTTTTACAAAAACTGCAAGACAAGTTGCAAATATCTACTGTTGAATGGGGAATCTGGTTATTTTGTCGAGTACCATACGAACTACAAACAAAAATATAATGAAAAAACCAAAAACAAAATGTTAGAGGCTTTGAAAGACAACATATTTCTCGTGTTTGGTAATACAATTTTTCAGCAAACAATTATTAATATAATTAATGGACACAAACTGTGCACCATTACCTGCTGATTTTTGTTAATTCATATAAAAACAAATTTATGCAGAAAATCACGTTAAATCTGGACCAAAAATGTCGCGAATTCATCCATACAAATACATAGATGACGTTGTATCTCTAAATAATTCTAAATTTACAGTAGTTAACGTTTGTTTTCTGTTGATCAAAATATTTTTCCATAGACCCAGGGCATCTAACACCTCTAATCACTACATTTCTTGTTTCATGAAAAGCACACTGGTTAGGAAATCGCCATGAGTATTTGCTATATTTAGAAGATGCACAGACAGCAGTGCACGGCGGCCATGGCCAACAGTCAAGTTCAAAGCATGCAAAAATCTAAATTTAGATTTTCTGTCAACATTTCTATGTCCAATTCGTAATTGTTATACAGCATGCAGTATTGTAATGGCACTCACCATGGACGTTTGTCATACTTTGAAAATATTAAAAACAAAATGGATAAAAGCTCAGTTGAAAGATACAGACAACTATGATTTTGGATTTCTGTAATGGATGATAAAAAATTATTATACTTTTGTGACACATTCGGATTATTTTACTTTTCTATTCTATCTAACCTATTTAGCTCACTATGTCGACTTTAAAATTATTACTAAACCTGTTTTAATTTATAACAATTTAACAGTATTTTAATAAAACCTGTGAAGAATGTTTTTCACGATAACGTTTCAGTGTCCACTACTGTTAATAAGGGATTTTAATGAAATAAGCATTGAAAGTTTGTCATACTGATATACACAGAGCAGAAAGACATAAAAAGTAAAGTGTTTCGCAGACATCACAGTGCAACTGCTGTTTGCACGTACAGTAAAAAGTGAATTTTTTTAACATTTATAAAGGTCACTTAAGGAAACCACTAAAAATTACCTTTATGGAAGGTGCCTTTTATATGGTCTTTTATTGACTTTAAGACAAGTTTGACTGTACTACATAATGAGGTCTGCATATAGACAACATGTTACAGGAATACTAAGCTCATATGTCAGGTACATGTCTTTCATTTCAACGACATGTGTCTAACAGAGAAATTGGATATATACGTTCACAATTAGCATTATTTTTCTTTCAAAAAACTAGTATCACAGTCCAACATTTGATAAAGAAATGATACTTTGGTACTTAGGTCTAGCATAGATAGTTGAGAAAATTTAAATTTCTTGGGATACTAAGTCATTTCTTTAAAGTGCTTTATCATTGCTTATACGTATCACGTATCCTGAATGAATCCGATCTCCATTGTAGCATGATACCTTTTACACACGTTGCGGATGTAGGTAGCTAGATAAAGTAACAGTATGTTATTCAAACTTGCTACGAATATTCGTCAATTTAGTTTAAGAAGGTACGAGTCAAGGTCAAGGTAAAATTTCAGTGTCCACTCAATAAAGGATTTTAATGAAATTGGCATTTAACGTTTGTCATGTTAATATGTACAGAACAGGAAGACATAAAAAAGCAAAGTGTTTCAGGAACATCACAGTGCAATAGTTGTTTGCATGTTCAGTAAAAAGTAAAACGTTTTTTACATTCATATGTAACCGAGCTGCCGCTTGCGTATTGTGTCTGTATTATGTCATGTCTGTGTTTGTATACGTTGTATCATGTGACGTATAAAAAATGTACGTTTTGTATACTTATGTTTTGTTGACGAGTGACCGATCACATGACTGGACGGACAATATAAATTTATGCTAATAAAGTTAAAAACAACCCACTTACACATTTTTGTGTCGATATAATGAATCCATAGACCAAGAAATAAAAAGTATTTTGATGTAAACCAGAAGCAGTCTGTTTCTGTTTGTTTCATTCTGCATTACCGACTGGTTACACATATACATGTGTATATAGTCAAACCTGCCTTTAAAGGCTACCCATGGAAACAAATAAAAGCGGCGTTTATGGCCAGGTACCCCTTATATAGCATTTTATGGCCATTAACGCAAGTTAAGCTGTAATACATAATGAAATCTGCATATAAACAATATGTTACGAGAATACTAAGATGATATTTCAGGTACATGTCTTTCATTTTAACAACATTCGACATAACAGGGATATTGGATATTATTGTACAATCAGCATTATTTTTCTTAAACTAGTATCACAATCCAACATTTAATAAAGAAATGACTATTTTGTACTTAGATTTCGTGTTGGTAGTTGAGAAAATATCTTGGGATAATGTTGCATTAAAATGTCATCTTCTGTCAGGTGCTTTATCATTACATATCAGATTTAAAAATTATATCATAATTTAAAGTTTCTACGCAACACAAAACGCTCACACTCTAGTTTAGAGAGAGCTTAATTACACAACACATGAAGCGATTGCAAGCTTCTGTGGAGAGACTTTAACTTTTGAAAATGTTAGAAAATGATTATGTGGAGGAGAAAACAGAAAGTTTCATAGAAATTGATACCAGCCATGAGACGGAAGACAGTACTGATACCAGGGAATATGAGCGGGAAACATGGGCGCGTAAAACTGAATATCTGCTGTCTATGATTGGGTATAGCGTAGGCCTGGGGAATATTTGGAGATTTCCATATATCTGTTTACGGAACGGAGGGGGTAAGCGCACAAAATTTAATTAGTTTCTTGGAATTCCAAATACATGTAAATAACACATTTCTGCATTTTACTGTTAACGTTTTCATGAGTTCAACTGTTTTTCCCATGACATGATAAACCACAGTATAACTTTACCATTATAAGAATAGTAGTAGAGACACGCCCGACTCCATCTTAAGTCCATGTGATATTGTCACCTTCCTTCGCCCCGTGGAGATGTCATTTTTCAGGTTTTACGATTTGTTTGATGTTTAACTGTTAATAAAATAATAAATGTCTAAATTACTGACGTTGGCAGGTATACACGAGTACTGGCATATTAAAATCAGTTTTTAAAAAACAATTATGGCGTCATCGTTTGCTTTAACTTATTGGGTGCTGGTTTATCCATCTATCTGTTAGATAGTTATTTAATTTTCTGTTAAATAGTTATTTTTCTGATGGTAAGTTTAAAAGTTGGACGAGCTATTCACCTATCCAACTGTTGTAACATTATCAAACACTTGACTGTTCGGACAGCTGACAAAATTGAATGTGCTCAGGCGACAAATTATTTACAGTTTTTAAAAAATATATAAGCCGCTCCATGACAAAACAACCCTTATGGCAATATATACGTCCCATTCTTGCTTATAATTCTGAGATATGGTTTATGGATCTTTATAAACAAATATGGTCATCCAAAAACAGAGCACTCAATAAGAATCAACCAATTGATCTCATATCCTTGTATGATGTTTTTCCCATTGAAAAGGTACACATTAAATACTGTAAACAACTTCTTGGTGTCAGTAAAACTTCTTCCAATCTTGCTACAAAATCCGAGTTAGGCAGATTTCCAATATTTCAATTTATATTAAATCAAGTAGCTTGCTATGTATCAAGACTTAATTCTAATAACTTAAATCCTTTAATTAAAGAAACATTAATTTTATCCAAGAAATTATATATAGATAATACTTATTCCTGGTATTCATTTGCTAAAGAAGCATTATCAGAAATATCATTAGATATAAATACTGTTCAGTCATTTGATTATACAAAACAAAAACATAAATTTAAAAAATTGAGAAAATGAATTCTTTAGGAAATGAAAGCAAACTATATATGTACAGTAAAATCAAAACCAGCTTTTCAAAGGAACCATATCTCGATATTCTGAAAGATTTTAATTCCAGAAAGCAACTTACTAAATTTAGAATCAGTGATCATTCACTAGAAATAGAAAAGGGTCGTTATAAAAAGTTAAAAAGAGATGAAAGAAATTGTAAATTCTGTAACACAATTGATGAGGAGCAACATTTTATTTTTGACTGTACAAATAACAAGGAACTCCGTAAAGATTTTATAAAGTCAACCAAAGCTTCTTTAAACTGTAATGTTAATGAAAATAATAAGTTTTCAACAATGATCATAATTTTGAAATCAACATTCCCTTGTCTTATACGTAAATTAGGTGTCTTCATTAAAAAGTCTTTTGAACTGAGGAGGACAGGTTTATTGAATATATAGGGTATTAAACTGAATGTTTTCATACAGGTACATATATATCATTTATTTTATTTTGTGCAATGAATATGCTGTCAAAGGTGTTGAACCCGATAATGTAATAAATTCCATCAACCGATATTGTCATAAAAATTCACCGATATAGTAATAACAACCGATAATGTAACAAAATTTAACCGATAATGTAATAAATTTTCTAACCATGTTATTACATTATCGGGTTCAACAAAAGGTATTAATTTGCAATATTGCATATTTTATGTAATTCTTGTAAGATGATTGTAACAAACTATCTATGTAGTTTATATACAATAAAGTATTATTATTATTATTAAAAATATTACGTCATAGTATGAGAAAATGACGTCAAAGTTTTCTTTTGTTTCTCGACATATTCGATTACGTCGCTAATGTTAGATTTTACATTAACCTTATTAGAAAACATCCATTTTTAAAACGATCTATACGGATTATTTGTGGACGGATTTTTATGATTTTTTCACTATTAAATGCAAAAATAATCGCAGTTTCATACATTATAAAAAAATCCATATTCAATTTTAACGTCACTGAAAAAACTGGAAGATTTTTTTTAAATCCGGCATGATTATTTTTTAACTTTTCCTTAATCTTTTCACCGTCAATTAGTGAACTGAAAATATTTGAAAAATTACTAAAAAGAAATAATATCTGTATTTAATTGTCACATTCACACAAAACACGACATTAATCACACAAAAATTGCACAAAATTTTATTTTGATAATATGCAAACAATAACTACGGGCAATTCCACATTATCTTAAATACATACAAATAAATCAGTCCATCTGAACTAAGTGGTGTCCTTAAATTTAAAAACAAAATTCCGTGTACTGAAATTAAAGTGTGCTGGATTTCAGACCTTAATCGCTATTTTTAGATGATATTAATTTTGATTTCTTTTGCAAAGACTGAAAATTAATAATACGGTTGTAACAATGTTGAGTTAAATTGCCATGATATAATGAAGTTTTGTTTCAAAAGAGGACATTTTATTCCGTATCTGAAGTTGGTTACTTTTTCAACATTCAACATTCAATGTTGAAAAAGTAAATATAATCTGAAGTTAGTTACTAATTCAACATTCGGATATATTACACAACTTAATTTTTCAGGTTTTTCGACCTATAATTGCAACTTTATCCTCAATCCTCCCTCACAACATGTAATGAACTAACACACTACCTAATCTGAAGAGATGTTGGATACACTTAACCCTTGATTAATGAGTTTTTGAGACTTTACATCGTTCACTAGACAATGTAAAGTCTCAAAAACTCATTAATCAAGGCACTGCATTCCTATTTTTGTTTGTAGCTGAGAGGAACAAATGAATTTTTGTTCATAAAAAAAAAAAGAAAAAAGAAAACATTAACTTTATCCTCAATCCTCCCTCACAACATGTAATGAACTAACACACTACCTTATCTGAAGAGATGTTGGATACACTTAACCCTTGATTAATGAGTTTTTGAGACTTTACATTGTCTAGTGACCATACTGGTCATCTGTCATAGATGCACATGTCAATGTTCTTGTTAATTTGCATATTTTTATCATAACACGACTAAATAATGTCAATATGACATGCCACTGATAATTTATTAAGACTCGGACGTGTTGGGTTTTAAATGTAATATGAATGACAATAGAAGGATGGGACAATCGTTTGCTGCAGCATAATTATGATAATTGCAATATTTATTTTAACGTGAAAGTGTTTTGTATTCACTGTAATGACAATCGAGAACATTTTTGAGTTAATTTTATCACGAAGAGAAGAGTCTACAAATTTAATTAAAAAACACGATATTATATTCTTTTTGCATGTTGATTACGCTGATCTTAACTTTTGGGGTAATTACTTGAAGTCACTTAATTGTTTTGGTGCTGATATATACACCTTAATAATAATAATAATAATAATAATATATAATAATAATATTATTATTATTATTATTATTATTATTATTATTATTATTATTATAAGTAATGAAAATTAACGACGATGAGAAATATTTTAAATGTCCTTTTTGAGACAATGTGCATTTTGTGAAGCAAAGAAATTTTTTAGGGCAAATTAGCGTAATCTGATGTAAAATAATATTTGCATGTGTCATATTTACATATTAAATGTGATCGCTTGAAATTACAGGATGAAGTTTAATTTTACAAATTTCTCAGGACTTCAAGTCATATCGTAATTTTCATTGTTCTGAAAGTTAAGAAATGTGAACATTTCAATCGAATCTGCTTTTAATTTTTTGTGATATAATGGCATGTGCTACTTTTGAATTTTTATGATATAATGGCATGTGCTACTTTTGAATGTATTATTTCATAAAAATTCAATAGTAGAACACGACAGTTCTGTTAGAAAGTACATGGATATTAATGCTGTCCGTATGTGTCATGTGGATTTTTCCATTTCATGACATATAGCATTAAACATTAGCATATGGCAAATGATTTTAAATGTTTTTTTTTTCGAGAAAATAATAAAGACAAAAATAGCATATGACAGGTAAAAAGGACATCGGCCCGGAACATATGCAGCAAATACTTCCTTTGAGATAAAAAAAGTAGCGACCAAACTGGAACTAGAACATGGGGCCTACTCAATATCAGCGGATTGCTCTAATGACTTAGCCACCCGGCCAATAATCGAGCCCGGTCCGCCACATTCCTCCCTTCTTTTTCATTCGTCTACATTCAATCGAAAGCCCCGGAACCAACCAGTTGGTCAGCCGAACGAGCATCCAAATTATCCAAATTAATAGAAAAGATAATTTTCCCGTTACCACCCGAATGTTTTATGACAGCTGTCCAGTGGCCTATAAACCACAGTCTGTCATAATTATCTAATAAACTTATTGCTAAGAATAAAATACTGCAATAATAAAATACTTCATATTTAACCATTCTCATTATGACCATACATGTCACAATAAGCTGTGTATTTTTGTAACTTAAGTTGTTCTGTTAAACATACAACACTTGGCAGGTCATTTAAACAAGACAAAAAGAAGGGAAAACATGATCACCATTTTTGTCAGATTTAAAGACATCGATGGCGCAGCGAGTGTAAAGCAATTTGTAAAGCATTGATCGTGAATCATTACACTTCAAAAGCATCACTATTGCAAGAAAAAATGGAAAAAGACGAAAACTAGACTAGTAAACAAGAGATAAAAGTTAAAATGAATATCGATTGTAACTTTTCAACAATTAAACAGTAATTGCCTTTTACTGACCACTACAATGTCCATTCTAATTTAGGAAGGACAGATACGGTACTTTCCACACCTTTTACACAACCCAACCAAAACATAAAAAATGATGAGATTCATGTGCAGTTATAATGTCATAGTATCCAGTGATCACGTGCCAGACAGTTATAATGTCATAGTGTCCAGTGATCACCTGCCAGACAGTTACATGTATAATGTCATAGTGTCCAGTGATCACGTGCCAGACAGTTATAATGTCATAGTGTCCAGTGATCACGTGTCAGACATTTGCAGGGGCTTTAAGTAACTTAACGCTATTAAAAAATTGCGTTTAAAATGTCAAATACTTGTATTTGTCTTACTGATTACAGTAGAGGTGTTCACTTCTCTCAATCAAATTATAAAACACAAAACAAAATTACATGAATTTTTTTTTTGCACAATGTGTAAGCGACACAATTAAGTTATGACGAAATAGGTACCATTATTCCGTGCATGGTACCAAAATAGTGCGGAAAATGTAGGTACTATACAGAGTTTTGATTAAAGTGCATATTTGTAACTTAAATACAAAAACCTGCTGTATTTTAGCAAAATGGTTATTAATTTACGTAATAATACGGTATAAGAACAACACAAATTGGTAATACTTCAAACAGGGAAAAACAGGAAATTGTGACCACCAGGTTCACTGTATTGTCACTAGGTATGTCAGTGTCAAATTTGCTTAAGTTTGAATGGGGTTGACTATGTCAAATAGCAGAAAAACTTTGCTATTATGAGCGATTTTCTTACATTACCCTACTAGTTCTCACTTATATCCTCTAGGTTCACAGTGAACAAGTTCTCGTGCCACCTTATTATATATTATGCAACACTTGTCACTAGGTATGTCAGTGACAAATTTGGTTAGCTTTGAACGGGGTTGACTATTTCAAATAACAGGAAAACTATGCTATTATGTCCGATTTTCTTATATTTTCAACTAGATCTCACAGATATTCTCTAGGTTCACAGTGAACAAGTTCTCGTGCCACCTAATGATATATTATGCAACACTTGTATTGTCACTAGGTATGTCAGTGACAAATTTTGTTAGCTTTGAACGGGGTTGACTATGTCAAATAGCAGGAAAACTTTGCTATTATGTCCGATTTTGTTACATTTTCAACTAGATCTCACAAATATGTTTTACTTTCACAGTGAACAAGTTCTCGTGCCACCTAATGATATATTAGACAACACTTGTATTGTCACTAGGTATTTCAGTGTCAAATGTGCTTAACTTTGAATGGGGTTGACTATGTCAAATAACAGGAAAACTTTGCTATTATGTCCGATTTTGTTCCATTTCCCTATTAGTTCTTACTTATATCCTCTAGGTTCACAGTGAACAAGTTCTCGTGCCACCTAATGATATATATTGCAACACTTGTATTGTCACTAGGTATGTCAGTGACAAATTTTGTTAGCTTTGAACGGGGTTGACTATGTCAAATAGCAGGAAAAACTTTGCTATTATGTCCGATTTTGTTCCATTTCCCTATAGTTCTTACTTATATCCTCTAGGTTCACAGTGAACAAGTTCTCGTGCCACCTAATGATATATTGCAACACTTTATTGTCACTAGGTATGTCAGTGACAAATTTTGTAGCTTTGAACGGGGTTGACTATGTCAAATAAGAAAAACTTTGCTATTATGTCCATTTTTGACATTTCCCTACTAGTTCTTACTATATCCTCTAGGTTCACAGTGAACGAGTTCTCGTGCCACCTAATGATATATTAGGCAACACTTGTATTGTCACTAGGTATTTCAGTGTCAAATTTGCTAAACTTTGAATGGGTGACTATGTCAAATAACAGAAAACTTTCTATTATGTCCATTTTCTGACATTTCAACTAGATCTCACAGATATTTTTTCTTTCACAGTGAACGTTCTCGTGCCACCTAATGATATATTATGCAACACTTGTATTGTCACTAGGTATGTCAGTGTCAAATTTGGTTAGCGTTGAATGAGGTTGACTATGTCAAATAGCAGGAAAACTATGCTATTATGTCCAATTTTCTTACATTTTCAACTAGATCTCATAGATATGTTTTTCTTTCACAGTGAACGAGTTCTCGTGCCACCTAATGATATATTAGGCAACACTTGTATTGTCACTAGGTATGTCAGTGTCAAATTTGGTTAGCTTTGAACGGGGTTTGACTATGTCAAATAGCATGGAAAACTTTGCTGTTATGTCCGATTTTCTTACATTTCCCTACTAGTTCTTACTTTTATCCTCTAGGTTCGCAGTGAACAAGTTTTCGTGCCACCTAATGATATATTAGACAACATTTTTTTTGCCACTAGGTATGTCAATGTCAAATTTGGTAAGCGTTGAATGAGGTTGACTATGTCAAATAGCAGAAAAACTTTGCTATTATGTCCAATTTTGTTACATTTCCCTACTAATTCTTACTTATATCCTCTAGGTTCACAGTGAACAAGTTCTCGTGCCACCTAATGATATATTAGGCAACACTTGTATTGTCACTAGGTATGTCAGTGACAAATTTAGTTAGCGTTGATCGTGGTTGACTATGTCAAATAGCAGAAAAACCTTGCTATTATGTCCGATTTTGTTACATTTCCCTACTAGATCTAACTGATATTCTCTAGGTTCACAGTGAACAAGTTCTCGTGCCACCTAATGATATATTATGCAACACTTGTATTGTCACTAGGTATGTCATTGTCAAATTTGGTTAGCTTTGAGCGGGGTTGACTATGTCAAATAACAGAAAAACTTTCCTATTATGTCCGATTCTCTGACATTTCCCTACTAGTTCTTACATATATCCTCTAGGTTCAGAGTAAACAAGTTCTCGTGCCACCTAATGATATATTATGCAACACTTGTATTGTCACTAGGTATGTCAGTGTCAAATTTGGTTAGCTTTGAACGGGGTTGACTATTTCAAATAGCAGAAAAACTATGCTATTATGTCCGATTTTCTTACATTTTCAACTAGATCTCACAGATATGTTTTACTTTCAGAGTGAACGAGTTCTCGTGCCACCTAATGATATATTAGGCAACACTTGTATTGTCACTAGGTATGTCAGTGTCAAATTTGGTTAGCTTTGAATGGCGTTGACTATGTCAAATAGCAGAAAAACTTTGCTATTATGTCCGATTTTGTCTATGTCAAATAGCAGAAAAACTTTGCTATTATTTCCGATTTTGTTACATTTCCCTACTAGATCTAACTGATATTATCTAGGTTCACAGTGAACAAGTTCTCGTGCCACCTAATGATATATTATGCAACACATGTATTGTCACTAGGTATGTCAGTGTCAAATTTGGTTAGCGTTGAATGAGGTTGACTATGTCAAATAGCAGGAAAACTATGCTATTATGTCCGATTTTCTTGCATTTTCAACTAGATCTCACAGATATGTTTTTCTTTCAAAGTGAACTAGTTCTCGTGCCACCTAATGATATATTAGGCAACACTTGTATTGTCACTAGGTATGTCAGTGTCAAATTTGGTTAGCTTTGAATGGCGTTGACTATGTCAAATAGCAGAAAAACTGCTATTATGTCCGATTTTGTCACATTTCACTACTTGTTCTTACTGATATTCTCTACGTTCACAGTGAACAATTTCTCGTGCCACCTAATGATATATTATGCAACACTTGTATTGTCACTAGGTATGTGAGTGTCAAATTTGGTTAGCTTTGAGCGGGGTTGACTATTTCAAATAGCAGAAAAACTATGCTATTATGTCCGATTTTCTTACATTTTCAACTAGATCTCACAGATATGTTTTACCTTTACAGTGAACGAGTTCTCGTGCCACCTAATGATATATTAGGCAACACTTGTATTGTCACTAGGTATGTCAGTGTCAAATTTGGTTAGCTTTGAATGGCGTTGACTATGTCAAATAGCAGGAAAACTATGCTATTATGTCCGATTTTGTCACATTTCACTACTTGTTCTTACTGATATTCTCTACGTTCACAGTGAACAAGTTCTCGTGCCACCTAATGATTTATTATGCAACACATGTATTGTCACTAGGTATGTCAGTGTCAAATTTGGTTAGCGTTGAATGAGGTTGACTATGTCAAATAGCAGGAAAACTATGCTATTATGTCCGATTTTCTTACATTTTCCTACTAGTTCTTATTTTTTTCCTCTAGGTTCGCAGTGAACAAGTTCTCGTGCCACCTAATGATATATTAGGCAACATTTTTTTTGTCACTAGGTATGTCAATGTCAAATTTGGTTAGCGTTGAATGTGGTTGACTATGTCAAATAGCAGAAAAAACTTTAATATTATGTCCGATTTTGTTACATTTCCCTATAGTTCTTACTTTTATCCTCGAGGTTTGCAGTGAACAAGTTCTCGTGCCACCTAATGATATATTAGGCAACATTTTTTTTCCACTAGGTATGTCAATGTCAAATTTGGTAAGCGTTAAATGAGGTTGACTATGTCAAATAGCAGAAAAACTTTGCTATTATGTCCAATTTTGTTACATTTCCCTACTAATTCTTACTTATATCCTCTAGGTTCACAGTGAACAAGTTCTCGTGCCACCTAATGATATATTAGGCAACACTTGTATTGTCACTAGGTATGTCAGTGACAAATTTAGTTAGCGTTGAACGTGGTTGACTATGTCAAATAGCAGAAAAACTTTGCTATTATGTCCGATTTTGTTACATTTCCCTACTAGATCTAACTGATATTCTCTAGGTTCGCAGTGAACAAGTTCTCGTGCCAATTAATGATATATTATGCAACACTTGTATTGTCATTAGGTATGTCATTGTCAAATTTGGTTAGCTTTGAGTGGGGTTGACTATGTCAAATAACAGAAAAACTTTCCTATTATGTCCGATTCTCTGACATTTCCCTACTAGTTCTTACATATATCCTCTAGGTTCAGAGTAAACAAGTTCTCGTGCCACCTAATGATATATTATGCAACACTGTCTTGTATTGTCACTAGGTATGTGAGTGTCAAATTTGGTTAGCTTTGAACGGGGTTGACTATTTCAAATAGCAGAAAAACTATGCTATTATGTCCGATTTTCTTACATTTTCAACTAGATCTCACAGATATGTTTTACTTTCACAGTGAACGAGTTCTCGTGCCACCTAATGATATATTAGGCAACACTTGTATTTTCACTAGGTATGTCAGTGTCAAATTTGGTTAGCTTTGAATGGGGTTGACTATGTCAAATAGCAGAAAAACTTTGCTATTATGTCCGATTTTGTCACATTTCCCTACTAGTTCTTATTTTTATCCTCTAGGTTCGCAGTGAACAAGTTCTCGTGCCACCTAATGATATATTAGGCAACATTTTTTTGCCACTAGGTATGTCAATGTCAAATTTGGTTAGCGTTGAATGGGGTTGACTATGTCAAATAGCAGAAAAACTTTGCTATTATGTCGGATTTTGTTACATTTCCCTACTAATTCTTACTTATATCCTCTAGGTTCACAGTGAACAAGTTCTCGTGCCACCTAATGATATATTAGGCAACACTTGTATTGTCACTAGGTATATCAGTGACAAATTTAGTTGGCTTTAAACGTGGTTGACTATGTCAAATAGCAGAAACACTTTGCTATTATGTCCGATTTTGTTACATTTCCTTACTAGATCTTACTGATATTCTCTAGGTTCACAGTGAACAAGTTCTCGTGCCACCTAATGATATATTATGCAACACTTGTATTGTCACTAGGTATGTCATTGTCAAATTTGGTTAGCTTTGAACGGGGTTGACTATGTCAAACAGCAGGAAAACTTTGCTATTATGTCCGATTTTGTTACATTTCCCTACAAGTTCTTACTTATATCCTCTAGGTTCACAGTGAACATGTTCTCATGCCATCTAATGATATATAATGCAACACTTGTATTGTCACTAGGTATTTCAGTGTCAAATTTGCTTAACTTTGAATGGGGTTGACTATGTCAAATACTAATAGCAGAAAAACTTTGCTATTATGTCCGATTTTGTTATATTTCCCTACTAGTTCTTACTGATATTCTCTAGATTCACAGTGAACAAGTTCTCGTGCCACCTAATGATATATTAGGCAACACTTGTATTGCCACTAGGTATGTCAGTGTCAAATTTAGTTAGCTTTGAATGGGATTGACTATGTCAAATAGCAGAAAAACTTTGCTATTATGTCCGATTTTGTTTCATTTCCTTGCTAGATCTAACTGATATTCTCTAGGTTCACAGTGAACAAGTTCTCGTGCCACCTAATGATATATTAGGCAACACTTGTATTGTCACTACGTATGTCATTGTCAAATTTGGTTAGCTTTGAGCGGGGTTAACTATGTCAAATAACAGAAAAACTTTCCTATTATGTCCGATTCTCTGACATTTCCCTTATAGTTCTTACATATATCCTCTAGGTTCAGAGTAAACAAGTTCTCGTGCCACCTAATGATATATTATGCAACACTTGTATTGTCACTAGGTATGTCAGTGTCAAATTTGGTTAGCTTTGAACGGGGTTGACTATTTCAAATAGCAGAAAAACTATGCTATTATGTCCGATTTTCTTACATTTTCAACTAGATCTCACAGATATGTTTTACTTTCAGAGTGAACGAGTTCTCGTGCCACCTAATGATATATTAGGCAACACTTGTATTGTCACTAGGTATGTCAGTGTCAAATTTGGTTAGCTTTGAATGGGGTTGACTATGTCAAATAGCAGAAAAACTTTGCTATTATGTCCGATTTTGTCTATGTCAAATAGCAGAAAAACTTTGCTATTATTTCCGATTTTGTTACATTTCCCTACTAGATCTAACTGATATTATCTAGGTTCACAGTGAACAAGTTCTCGTGCCACCTAATGATATATTATGCAACACATGTATTGTCACTAGGTATGTCAGTGTCAAATTTGGTTAGCGTTGAATGAGGTTGACTATGTCAAATAGCAGGAAAACTATGCTATTATGTCCGATTTTCTTGCATTTTCAACTAGATCTCACAGATATGTTTTTCTTTCAAAGTGAACTAGTTCTCGTGCCACCTAATGATATATTAGGCAACACTTGTATTGTCACTAGGTATGTCAGTGTCAAATTTGGTTAGCTTTGAATGGCGTTGACTATGTCAAATAGCAGAAAAACTTTGCTATTATGTCCGATTTTGTCACATTTCACTACTTGTTCTTACTGATATTCTCTACGTTCACAGTGAACAATTTCTCGTGCCACCTAATGATATATTATGCAACACTTGTATTGTCACTAGGTATGTCAGTGTCAAATTTGGTTAGCTTTGAGCGGGGTTGACTATTTCAAAAAGCAGAAAAACTATGCTATTATGTCCGATTTTCTTACATTTTCAACTAGATCTCACAGATATGTTTTACCTTTACAGTGAACGAGTTCTCGTGCCACCTAATGATATATTAGGCAACACTTGTATTGTCACTAGGTATGTCAGTGTCAAATTTGGTTAGCTTTGAATGGCGTTGACTATGTCAAATAGCAGGAAAACTATGCTATTATGTCCGATTTTGTCACATTTCACTACTTGTTCTTACTGATATTCTCTACGTTCACAGTGAACAAGTTCTCGTGCCACCTAATGATTTATTATGCAACACATGTATTGTCACTAGGTATGTCAGTGTCAAATTTGGTTAGCGTTGAATGAGGTTGACTATGTCAAATAGCAGGAAAACTATGCTATTATGTCCGATTTTCTTACATTTTCCTACTAGTTCTTATTTTTTTTCCTCTAGGTTCGCAGTGAACAAGTTCTCGTGCCACCTAATGATATATTAGCAACATTTTTTTTGCCACTAGGTATGTCAATGTCAAATTTGGTTAGCGTTGAATGTGGTTGACTATGTCAAATAGCAGAAAACTTTAATATTATGTCCGATTTTGTTACATTTCCCTACTAGTTCTTACTTTTATCCTCGAGGTTTGCAGTGAACAAGTTCTCGTGCCACCTAATGATATATTAGGCAACATTTTTTTTCCACTAGGTATGTCAATGTCAAATTTGGTAAGCGTAATGAGGTTGACTATGTCAATAGCAGAAAAACTTTGCTATTATGTCCAATTTTGTTACATTTCCCTACTAATTCTTACTTATATCCTCTAGGTTCACAGTGAACAAGTTCTCGTGCCACCTAATGATATATTAGGCAACACTTTTTGTCCTAGGTATGTCAGTGACAAATTTAGTTAGCGTTGAACGTGGTTGACTATGTCAAATAGCAGAAAAACTTTGCTATTATGTCCGATTTTGTTACATTTCCCTACTAGATCTAACTGATATTCTCTAGGTTCGCAGTGAACAAGTTCTCGTGCCAATTAATGATATATTATGCAACACTTGTATTGTCATTAGGTATGTCATTGTCAAATTTGGTTAGCTTTGATGGGGTTGACTATGTCAAATAACAGAAAAACTTTCCTATTATGTCCGATTCTCTGACATTTCCCTACTAGTTCTTACATATATCCTCTAGGTTCAGAGTAAACAAGTTCTCGTGCCACCTAATGATATATTATGCAACACTGTCTTGTATTGTCACTAGGTATGTGAGTGTCAAATTTGGTTAGCTTTGAACGGGGTTGACTATTTCAAATAGCAGAAAAACTATGCTATTATGTCCGATTTTCTTACATTTTCAACTAGATCTCACAGATATGTTTTACTTTCACAGTGAACGAGTTCTCGTGCCACCTAATGATATATTAGGCAACACTTGTATTTTCACTAGGTATGTCAGTGTCAAATTTGGTTAGCTTTGAATGGGGTTGACTATGTCAAATAGCAGAAAAACTTTGCTATTATGTCCGATTTGTCACATTTCCCTACTAGTTCTTATTTTTATCCTCTAGGTTCGCAGTGAACAAGTTCTCGTGCCACCTAATGATATATTAGGCAACACTTTTTTTCACTAGGTATGTCAATGTCAAATTTGGTTAGCGTTGAATGGGGTTGACTATGTCAAATAGCAGAAAAACTTTGCTATTATGTCGATTTTGTTACATTTCCCTACTAATTCTTACTTATATCCTCTAGGTTCACAGTGAACAAGTTCTCGTGCACCTAATGATATATTAGGCAACACTTGTATTGTCACTAGGTATATCAGTGACAAATTTAGTTGGCTTTAACGTGGTTGACTATGTCAAATAGCAGAACACTTTGCTATTATGTCCGATTTTGTTACATTTCCTTACTAATCTTACTGATATTCCTAGGTTCACAGTGAACAAGTTCTCGTGCCACCTAATGATATATTATGCAACACTTGTATTGTCACTAGGTATGTCATTGTCAAATTTGGTTGCTTTGAACGGGTTGACTATGTCAAACAGCAGAAAACTTTGCTATTATGTCCGATTTTGTTACATTTCCCTACAAGTTCTTACTTATATCCTCTAGGTTCACAGTGAACAAGTTCTCATGCCATCTAATGATATATATGCAACACTTGTATTGTCACTAGGTATTTCATGTCAAATTTGCTTAACTTTGAATGGGGTTGACTATGTCAAATACTAGCAGAAAACTTTGCTATTATGTCCGATTTTGTTATATTTCCCTACTAGTTCTTACTGATATTCTCTAGATTCACAGTGAACAAGTTCTCGTGCCACCTAATGATATATTAGGCAACACTTGTATTGCCACTAGGTATGTCAGTGTCAAATTTAGTTAGCTTTGAATGGGATTGACTATGTCAAATAGCAGAAAAACTTTGCTATTATGTCCGATTTTGTTTCATTTCCTTGCTAGATCTAACTGATATTCTCTAGGTTCACAGTGAACAAGTTCTCGTGCCACCTAATGATATATTAGGCAACACTTGTATTGTCACTACGTATGTCATTGTCAAATTTGGTTAGCTTTGAACGGGGTTGACTATGTCAAATAACAGAAAAACTTTGCTATTATGTCCAATTCTCTGACATTTCCCTACTAGTTCTTACATATATCCTCTAGGTTCAGAGTAAACAAGTTCTCGTGCCACCTAATGATATATTATGCAACACTTGTATTGTCACTAGGTATGTCAATGTCAAATTTGGTTAGCTTTGAACGGGGTTGACTATTTCAAATAGCAGAAAAACTATGCTATTATGTCCGATTTTCTTACATTTTCAACTAGATCTCACAGATATGTTTTACTTTCACAGTAATCGAGTTCTCGTGCCACCTAATGATATATTAGGCAACACTTGTATTGACACTAGGTATGTCAGTGTCAAATTTGGTTAGCTTTGAACGGGGTTGACTATGTCAAATAGCAGAAAAACTTTGCTATTATGTCCGATTTTGTCACATTTCCCTACTAGTTCTTACTGATATTCTCTACGTTCACAGTGAACAAGTTCTCGTGCCACCTAATGACATATTATGCAACACTTGTATTGACACTAGGTATGTCAGTGTCAAATTTGGTTAGCTTTGAATGGGGTTGACTATGTCAAATAGCAGAAAAACTTTGCTATTATGTCCGATTTTGTCACATTTCCCTACTAGTTCTTACTGATATTCTCTACGTTCACAGTGAACAAGTTCTCGTGCCACCTAATGATATATTATGCAACACATGTATTGTCACTAGGTATGTCAGTGTCAAATTTGGTTAGCGTTGAATGAGGTTGACTATGTCAAATAGCAGGAAAACTATGCTATTATGTCCGATTTTCTTACATTTTCAACTAGATCTCACAGATATGTTTTACTTTCACAGTAACCGAGTTCTCGTGCCACCTAATGATATATTATGCAACACATGTATTGACACTAGGTATGTCAGTGTCAAATTTGGTTAGCTTTGAATGGGGTTGACTATGTCAAATAGCAGAAAAACTTTGCTATTATGTCCGATTTTGTCACATTTCCCTACTAGTTCTTACTGATATTCTCTACGTTCACAGTGAACAAGTTCTCGTGCCACCTAATGATATATTTGCAACACATGTATTGTCACTAGGTATGTCAGTGTCAAATTTAGTTAGCGTTGAATGAGGTTGACTATGTCAAATAGCAGGAAAACTATGCTATTATGTCCGATTTTCTTACATTTTCAACTAGATCTCACAGATATGTTTTTCTTTCACAGTGAACGAGTTCTCGTGCCACCTAATGATATATTAGGCAACACTTGTATTGTCACTAGGTATGTCAGTGTCAAATTTGGTTAGCTTTGAACGGGGTTTGACTATGTCAAATAGCATGGAAAACTTTGCTATTATGACCGATTTTACATTTCCCTACTAGTTCTTACCTTTATCCTCTAGGTTCGCAGTGAACAAGTTCTCGTGCCACCTAATAATATATTAGGCAACATTTTTTTTGCCACTAGGTATGTCAATGTCAAATTTGGTAAGCGTTGAATGAGGTTGACTATGTCAAATAGCAGAAAAACTTTGCTATTATGTCCAATTTTGTTACATTTCCCTACTAATTCTTACTTATATCCTCTAGGTTCACAGTGAACAAGTTCTCGTGCCACCTAATGATATATTAGGCAACACTTGTATTGTCACTAGGTATGTCAGTGACAAATTTAGTTAGCGTTGAACGTGGTTGACTATGTCAAATAGCAGAAAAACTTTGCTATTATGTCCGATTTTGTTACATTTCCCTACTAGATCTAACTGATATTCTCTAGGTTCACAGTGAAAAGTTCTCGTGCCACCTAATGATATATTATGCAACACTTGTATTGTCACTAGGTATGTCATTGTCAAATTTGGTTAGCTTTGAGCGGGGTTGACTATGTCAAATAACAGAAAAACTTTCCTATTATGTCCGATTCTCTGACATTTCCCTACTAGTTCTTACATATATCCTCTAGGTTCAGAGTAAACAAGTTCTCGTGCCACCTAATGATATATTATGCAACACTTGTATTGTCACTAGGTATGTCAATGTCAAATTTGGTTAGCTTTGAACGGGGTTGACTATTTCAAATAGCAGAAAAACTATGCTATTATGTCCGATTTTGTTTCATTTCCTTGCTAGATCTAACTGATATTCTCTAGGTTCACAGTGAACAAGTTCTCGTGCCACCTAATGACATATTATGCAACACTTGTATTGACACTAGGTATGTCAGTGTCAAATTTGGTTAACTTTGAATGGGGTTGACTATGTCAAATAGCAGAAAAACTTTGCTATTATGTCCGATTTTGTTTCATTTCCTTGCTAGATCTAACTGATATTCTCTAGGTTCACAGTGAACAAGTTCTCGTGCCACCTAATTATATATGAGGCAACACTTGTATTGTCACTACGTATGTCATTGTCAAATTTGGTTAGCTTTGAACGGGGTTGACTATGTCAAATAACAGAAAAACTTTGCTATTATGTCCGATTCTCTGACATTTCCCTACTAGTTCTTACATATATCCTCTAGGTTCAGAGTAAACAAGTTCTCGTGCCACCTAATGATATATTATGCAACACTTGTATTGTCACTAGGTATGTCAATGTCAAATTTGGTTAGCTTTGAACGGGGTTGACTATTTCAAATAGCAGAAAAACTATGCTATTATGTCCGATTTTCTTACATTTTCAACTAGATCTCACAGATATGTTTTACTTTCACAGTAACCGAGTTCTCGTGCCACCTAATGATATATTAGGCAACACTTGTATTGACACTAGGTATGTCAGTGTCAAATTTGGTTAGCTTTGAACGGGGTTGACTATGTCAAATAGCAGAAAAACTTTGCTATTATGTCCGATTTTGTCACATTTCCCTACTAGTTCTTACTGATATTCTCTACGTTCACAGTGAACAAGTTCTCGTGCCACCTAATGACATATTATGCAACACTTGTATTGACACTAGGTATGTCAGTGTCAAATTTGGTTAACTTTGAATGGGGTTGACTATGTCAAATAGCAGAAAAACTTTGCTATATGTCCGATTTTGTCACATTTCCCTACTAGTTCTTACTGATATTCTCTACGTTCACATTGAACAAGTTCTCGTGCCACCTAATGATATATTATGCAACACTTGTATTGTCACTAGGTATGTCAGTGTCAAATTTGGTTAGCGTTGAATGAGGTTGACTATGTCAAATAGCAGGAAAACTATGCTATTATGTCCGATTTTCTTACATTTTCAACTAGATCTCACAGATATGTTTTACTTTCACAGTAACCGAGTTCTCGTGCCACCTAATGATATATTAGGCAACACTTGTATTGACACTAGGTATGTCAGTGTCAAATTTGGTTAGCTTTGAATGAGGTTGACTATGTCAAATAGCAGAAAAACTTTGCTATTATGTCCGATTTTGTCACATTTCCCTACTAGTTCTTACTGATATTCTCTACGTTCACAGTGAACAAGTTCTCGTGCCACCTAATGATATATTATGCAACACATGTATTGTCACTAGGTATGTCAGTGTCAAATTTGGTTAGCGTTGAATGAGGTTGACTATGTCAAATAGCAGGAAAACTATGCTATTATGTCCGATTTTCTTACATTTTCAACTAGATCTCACAGATATGTTTTTCTTTCACAGTGAACGAGTTCTCGTGCCACCTAATGATATATTAGGCAACACTTGTATTGTCACTAGGTATGTCAGTGTCAAATTTGGTTAGCTTTGAACGGGGTTTGACTATGTCAAATAGCATGGAAAACTTTGCTATTATGTCCGATTTTACATTTCCCTACTAGTTCTTACTTTTATCCTCTATGTTCGCAGTGAACAAGTTCTCGTGCCACCTAATGATATATTAGGCAACATTTTTTTTGCCACTAGGTATGTCAATGTCAAATTTGGTAAGCGTTGAATGGTATGGACTATGTCAAATAGCAGAAAAACTTTGCTATTATGTCCGATTTTGTCACATTTCCCCACATTTTTTCTTACATTTTCAACTAGATCTCACAGATATGTTTTTCTTTCACAGTGAACGAGTTCTCGTGCCACCTAATGATATATTAGGCACGCTTGTATCGTCACTAGGTATGTCAGTGTCAAATTTGGTTAGCTTTGAACGGGGTTTGAATATGTCAAATAGCATGGAAAACTTTGCTGTTATGTCCGATTTTACATTTCCCTACTTGTTCTTACTTTTATCCTCTAGGTATATTTTCTTGATTATGCTATTATGTCCGATTTTCTTACATTTTCAACTAGATCTCACAAATATGTTTTACTTTCACAGTGAACGAGTTCTCGTGCCACCTAATGATATATTAGACAACACTTGTATTGTCACTAGGTATGTCAGTGTCAAATGTGCTTAACTTTGAATGGGGTTGACTATGTCAAATAACAGGAAAACTTTGCTATTATGTCCGATTTTGTTCCATTTTCCTATTAGTTCTTACTTATATCCTCTAGGTTCACAGTGAACAAGTTCTCGTGCCACCTAATGATATATATTGCAACACTTGTATTGTCACTAGGTATGTCAGTGACAAATTTTGTTAGCTTTGAATGGGGTTGACTATGTCAAATAGCAGAAAAACTTTGCTATTATGTCTGATTTTGTCACATTTCCCTACTAGTTCTTACTGATATTCTCTAGGTTCACAGTGAACGAGTTCTCGTGCCACCTAATGATATATTAGACAACACTTGTATTGTCACTAGGTATGTCAGTGTCAAATGTGCTTAACTTTGAATGGGGTTGACTATGTCAAATAACAGAAAACTTTGCTATTATGTCCGATTTTGTTCCATTTTCCTATTAGTTCTTACATATATCCTCTAGGTTCACAGTGAACAAGTTCTCGTGCCACCTAATGATATATATTGCAACACTTGTATTGTCACTAGGTATGTCAGTGACAAATTTTGTTAGCTTTGAATGGGGTTGACTATGTCAAATAGCAGAAAAACTTTGCTATTATGTCCGATTTTGTCACATTTCCCCACATTTTTCCTTACATTTTCAACTAGATCTCACAGATATGTTTTACTTTCACAGTGAACGAGTTCTCGTGCCACCTAATGATATATTAGGCAACACTTCTATTGTCACTAGGTATGTCAGTGTCAAATTTGGTTAGCTTTGAATGGCGTTGACTATGTCAAATAGCAGAAAAACTTTGCTATTATGTCCGATTTTGTTACATTTCCCTACTAGTTCTTACTTATATCCTCTAGGTTTACAGTGAACGAGTCCTCGTGCCACCTAATGATATATTATGCAACATTTATATTGTCACTAGGTATGTCAGTGTCAAATTTGGTTAGCTTTGAATGGGGATGACTATGTCAAATAGCAGAAAAACTTTGCTATTATGTCCGATTTTGTCACATTTCACTACTTGTTCTTACTGATATTCTCTACGTTCACAGTGAACAATTTCTCGTGCCACCTAATGATATATTATGCAACACTTGTATTGTCACTACGTATGTCATTGTCAAATTTGGTTAGCTTTGAACGGGGTTGACTATGTCAAATAACAGAAAAACTTTTCTATTATGTCCGATTCTCTGACATTTCCCTACTAGTTCTTACATATATCCTCTAGGTTCAGAGTAAACGAGTTCTCGTGCCACCTAATGATATATTATGCAACACTTGTATTGTCACTAGGTATGTCAATGTCAAATTTGGTTAGCTTTGAACGGGGTTGACTATTTCAAATAGCAGAAAAACTATGCTATTATGTCCGATTTTCTTACATTTTCAACTAGATCTCACAGATATGTTTTACTTTCACAGTAACCGAGTTCTCGTGCCACCTAATGATATATTAGGCAACACTTGTATTGACACTAGGTATGTCAGTGTCAAATTTGGTTAGCTTTGAACGGGGTTGACTATGTCAAATAGCAGAAAAACTTTGCTATTATGTCCGATTTTGTCACATTTCCCTACTAGTTCTTACTGATATTCTCTACGTTCACAGTGAACAAGTTCTCGTGCCACCTAATGACATATTATGCAACACTTGTATTGACACTAGGTATGTCAGTGTCAAATTTGGTTAACTTTGAATGGGGTTGACTATGTCAAATAGCAGAAAAACTTTGCTATTATGTCCGATTTTGTCACATTTCCCTACTAGTTCTTACTGATATTCTCTACGTTCACATTGAACAAGTTCTCGTGCCACCTAATGATATATTATGCAACACATGTATTGTCACTAGGTATGTCAGTGTCAAATTTGGTTAGCGTTGAATGAGGTTGACTATGTCAAATAGCAGGAAAACTATGCTATTATGTCCGATTTTCTTACATTTTCAACTAGATCTCACAGATATGTTTTACTTTCACAGTAACCGAGTTCTCGTGCCACCTAATGATATATTAGGCAACACTTGTATTGACACTAGGTATGTAAGTGTCAAATTTGGTTAGCTTTGAATGGGGTTGACTATGTCAAATAGCAGAAAAACTTTGCTATTATGTCCGATTTTGTCACATTTCCCTACTAGTTCTTACTGATATTCTCTACGTTCACAGTGAACAAGTTCTCGTGCCACCTAATGATATATTATGCAACACATGTATTGTCACTAGGTATGTCAGTGTCAAATTTGGTTAGCGTTGAATGAGGTTGACTATGTCAAATAGCAGGAAAACTATGCTATTATGTCCGATTTTCTTACATTTTCAACTAGATCTCACAGATATGTTTTCCTTTCACAGTGAACGAGTTCTCGTGCCACCTAATGATATATTAGGCAACACTTGTATTGTCACTAGGTATGTCAGTGTCAAATTTGGTTAGCTTTGAACGGGGTTTGACTATGTCAAATAGCATGGAAAACTTTGCTATTATGTCCGATTTTACATTTCCCTACTAGTTCTTACTTTTATCCTCTATGTTCGCAGTGAACAAGTTCTCGTGCCACCTAATGATATATTAGGCAACATTTTTTTTGCCACTAGGTATGTCAATGTCAAATTTGGTAAGCGTTGAATGGTATGGACTATGTCAAATAGCAGAAAAACTTTGATATTATGTCCGATTTTGTCACATTTCCCCACATTTTTTCTTACATTTTCAACTAGATCTCACAGATATGTTTTTCTTTCACAGTGAACGAGTTCTCGTGCCACCTAATGATATATTAGGCACGCTTGTATCGTCACTAGGTATGTCAGTGTCAAATTTGGTTAGCTTTGAACGGGGTTTGAATATGTCAAATAGCATGGAAAACTTTGCTGTTATGTCCGATTTTACATTTCCCTACTTGTTCTTACTTTTATCCTCTAGGTATATTTTCTTGATTATGCTATTATGTCCGATTTTCTTACATTTTCAACTAGATCTCACAAATATGTTTTACTTTCACAGTGAACGAGTTCTCGTGCCACCTAATGATATATTAGACAACACTTGTATTGTCACTAGGTATGTCAGTGTCAAATGTGCTTAACTTTGAATGGGGTTGACTATGTCAAATAACAGGAAAACTTTGCTATTATGTCCGATTTTGTTCCATTTTCCTATTAGTTCTTACTTATATCCTCTAGGTTCACAGTGAACAAGTTCTCGTGCCACCTAATGATATATATTGCAACACTTGTATTGTCACTAGGTATGTCAGTGACAAATTTTGTTAGCTTTGAATGGGGTTGACTATGTCAAATAGCAGAAAAACTTTGCTATTATGTCTGATTTTGTCACATTTCCCTACTAGTTCTAACTGATATTCTCTAGGTTCACAGTGAACGAGTTCTCGTGCCACCTAATGATATATTAGACAACACTTGTATTGTCACTAGGTATGTCAGTGTCAAATGTGCTTAACTTTGAATGGGGTTGACTATGTCAAATAACAGGAAAACTTTGCTATTATGTCCGATTTTGTTCCATTTTCCTATTAGTTCTTACTTATATCCTTAGGTTCACAGTGAACAAGTTCTCGTGCCACCTAATGATATATATTGCAACACTTGTATTGTCACTAGGTATGTCAGTGACAAATTTTGTTAGCTTTGAATGGGGTTGACTATGTCAAATAGCAGAAAAACTTTGCTATTATGTCCGATTTTGTCACATTTCCCCACATTTTTCCTTACATTTTCAACTAGATCTCACAGATATGTTTTACTTTCACAGTGAACGAGTTCTCGTGCCACCTAATGATATATTAGGCAACACTTCTATTGTCACTAGGTATGTCAGTGTCAAATTTGGTTAGCTTTGAATGGCGTTGACTATGTCAAATAGCAGAAAAACTTTGCTATTATGTCCGATTTTGTTACATTTCCCTACTAGTTCTTACTTATATCCTCTAGGTTTACAGTGAACGAGTCCTCGTGCCACCTAATGATATATTATGCAACATTTATATTGTCACTAGGTATGTCAGTGTCAAATTTGGTTAGCTTTGAATGGGGATGACTATGTCAAATAGCAGAAAAACTTTGCTATTATGTCCGATTTTGTTACATTTCCCTACTAGTTCTTATATAATTACTAATGTCCTCTAGGAGAACAAGTAGGGAAATGTAACAAAATCGGACATAATAGCAAAGTTTTACATGCTATTTGACATAGTCATCCCCGTTCAAAGCTAACCAAATTTGACACTGACATACCTAGTGACAATTTAAGTGTAGCATAATATTTCATTAGGTGGCACGAGAACTTGTTCACAGTGGCACTGTAAACCTATAGGATATAAGTAACAACTGGTAGGGAAATGTAACAAAATATAATGCAATCTTTTCCTGCTCTTTGACATAGTCAATCCCCGTTCAAAGCTAACTAAATTTGTTACTGACATATCTAGTGACAATACAAGTGTTGCCTAATATATCATTAGGTGGCACGAGAACTTGTTCACTGTAAACCTAGAGGATATAAGTAAGAACTAGTAGGGAAATGTAAGAAAATCGCACATAATAGCAACGTTTTTTGCTATTTGACATAGTCAACCCCATTCAAAGCTAACCAAATTTGACACTGACATACCTAGTGACAATATAAATGTTGCATAATATATCATTAGGTGGCACGAGGACTCGTTCACTCTGAACCTATAAGATATAAGTAAGATCTAGTAGGGAAATATAACAAAATCAGAGATAATAGCAAAGTTTTCCTGCTATTTGACATAGTCAACGCCGTTCAAAGCTAACCAATCTTGACACTGACATACCTAGCAACAATACAAGTGTTGCATAATATATCATTAGGTGGCAGGAGAACTTGTTCACTGTGAACCTAGAGGACATAAGTAAGAACTAGTAGGGAAATGAACGAAAATCGGACATAATAGCAAAGTTTTCCTGCTATTAAACATAGTCAACCTCGTTCAATGCTAACCAAATTTGACTATGACATACCTAGTGATAATACAAGTGTTGCATAATATATCATTAGGTGGCACGAGAACTTGTTCACTGTGAACCTAGGGGATATACATAAGAACTAGTTGGGAAAAGTAAGAAAATCGCACATAATAGCAAAGTTTTCCTGCTATTTGACATAGTCAACCCCATTCAAAGCTAACCAAGTTTGACACTGACATACCTAGTGACAATACAAGTGTTGCATAATATATCATTAGGTGGCACGAGAACTTGTTCACTGTGAACCTAAGGGATATACATAAGAACTAGTTGGGAAAAGTAAGAAAATCGCACATAATAGCAAAGTTTTCCAGCTATTTGACATAGTCAACCCCATTTAAAGCTAACCAAATTTGACACTGACATCCTTAGTGACAATACAAGTGTTGTATAATATAACATTAGGTGGCACGAGAACTTGTTCACTGTGAACCTAGAGTATATATGTAGGAACTAGTAGGGAAATGTAACACAATCGGACATAATACCAAAGTTTTCCTGCTATTTGACATAGTCAATCCCGTTCAAAGCTAACTAAGTTTGACACTGGCATACCAAGTGACAATACAAGTGTTGCATAATATAACATTAGGTGGCACGAGAACTTGTTCACTGTGAACCTAGGGAATATAAGTAAGAACTAGTAGGGAAAAGTAAGAAAATCGCACATAATAGCAAAGTTTTTTGTTATTTCACATAGTCAACCCTGTTCAAAGCTAACCAAGTTTGACACTGACATACCTAGCAACAATACAAGTGTTGCATAATATATCATTAGGTGGCACGAGAACTAGTTCACTGTGAACCTATAGGATATATGTAAGAACTAGTAGGGAAATTTAAGAAAATCGGACATAATAGCAACGTTTTCCTGCTATTTGACATAGTCAACCCCGTTCAAAGCTAACCAAATTTGACACTGACATACCTAGCAACAATACAAGTGTTGCATAATATATCATTAGGTGGCACGAGAACTAGTTCACTGTGAACCTAGGGGATAGAAGTAAGAACTAGTAGGTAAATGTATGAAAATCGGACATAATAGCAAAGATTTCCTGCTATTTGACATAGTCAACCCCATTCAAAGCTAACCAAGTTTGACACTGACATCCTTAGTGACAATACACGTATTGCATAATATATCATTAGGTGGCATGAGAACTTGTTCACTGTGAACCTAGGGGATATACATAAGAACTAGTTGGGAAAAGTAAGAAAATCGCACATAATAGCAAAGTTTTCCTGCTATTTGACATAGTCAACCCCATTCAAAGCTAAGCAAGTTTGACACTGACATACGTAGTGACAATACAAGTGTTGCATAATATAACATTAGGTGGCACGAGAACTTGTTCACTGTGAACCTAGGGAATATAAGTAAGAACTAGTAGGGAAAAGTAAGAAAATCGCACATAATAGCAAAGTTTTTCTGTTATTTCACATAGTCAACCCTGTTCAAAGCTAACCAAGTTTGACACTGACATACCTAGCAACAATACAAGTGTTGCATAATATATCATTAGGTGGCACGAGAACTAGTTCACTGTGAACCTATAGGATATATGTAAGAACTAATAGGGAAATTTAAGAAAATCGGACATAATAGCAACGTTTTCCTGCTATTTGACATAGTCAACCCCGTTCAAAGCTAACCAAATTTGACACTGACATACCTAGCAACAATACAAGTGTTGCATAATATATCATTAGGTGGCACGAGAACTAGTTCACTGTGAACCTAGGGGATAGAAGTAAGAACTAGTAGGTAAATGTATGAAAATCGGACATAATAGCAAAGATTTCCTGCTATTTGACATAGTCAACCCCATTCAAAGCTAACCAAGTTTGACACTGACATCCTTAGTGACAATACACGTATTGCATAATATATCATTAGGTGGCATGAGAACTTGTTCACTGTGAACCTAGGGGATATACATAAGAACTAGTTGGGAAAAGTAAGAAAATCGCACATAATAGCAAAGTTTTCCTGCTATTTGACATAGTCAACCCCATTCAAAGCTAAGCAAGTTTGACACTGACATACGTAGTGACAATACAAGTGTTGCATAATATAACATTAGGTGGCACGAGAACTTGTTCACTGTGAACCTAGGGGATATACATAAGAACTAGTTGGGAAATGTAAGAAAATCGCACATAATAGCAAAGTTTTTCTGTTATTTCACATAGTCAACCCTGTTCAAAGCTAACCAAGTTTGACACTGACATACCTAGCAACAATACAAGTGTTGCATAATATATCATTAGGTGGCACGAGAACTAGTTCACTGTGAACCTATAGGATATATGTAAGAACTAGTAGGTAAATGTAAGAAAATCGGACATAATAGCAACGTTTTCCTGCTATTTGACATAGTCAACCCCGTTCAAAGCTAACCAAATTTGACACTGACATACCTAGCAACAATACAAGTGTTGCATAATATTTCATTAGGTGGCACGAGAACTAGTTCACTGTGAACCTAGGGGATAGAAGTAAGAACTAGTAGGTAAATGTATGAAAATCGGACATAATAGCAAAGATTTCCTGCTATTTGACATAGTCAACCCCATTCAAAGCTAACCAAGTTTGACACTGACATACGTAGTGACAATACAAGTGTTGCATAATATAACATTAGGTGGCACGATAACTTGTTCACTGTGAACGTAGAGAATATAAGTAAGAACTAGTAGGGAAATGTAACACAATCGGACATAATACCAAAGTTTTCCTGCTATTTGACATAGTCAACCCTGTTCAAAGCTAACCAAATTTGACACTGACATACCTAGCAACAATACAAGTGTTGCATAATATATCATTAGGTGGCACGAGAACTAGTTCACTGTGAACCTAGGGGATAGAAGTAAGAACTAGTAGGTAAATGTATGAAAATCGGACATAATAGCAAAGATTTCCTGCTATTTCACATAGTCAACCCCATTCAAAGCTAACCAAGTTTGACACTGACATACGTAGTGACAATACAAGTATTGCATAATATATCATTAGGTGGCACGAGAACTTGTTCACTGTGAACTTAGGGGATATACATAAGAACTAGTTGGGAAAAGTAAGAAAATTGCACATAATAGCAAAGTTTTCCTGCTATTTGACATAGTCAACCCCATTCAAAGCTAAGCAAGTTTGACACTGACATACGTAGTGACAATACAAGTATTGCATAATATAACATTAGGTGGCACGAGAACTTGTTCACTGTGAACCTAGAGTATATATGTAGGAACTAGTAGGGAAATGTAACACAATCGGACATAATACCAAAGTTTTCCTGCTATTTGACATAGTCAACCCCGTTCAAAGCTAAGCAAGTTTGACACTGACATACGAAGTGACAATACAAGTGTTGCATAATATAACATTAGGTGGCACGAGAACTTGTTCACTGTGAACCTAGGGGATATAAGTAAGAACTAGTAGGGAAAAGTAAGAAAATCGCATATAATAGCAAAGTTTTTCTGTTATTTCACATAGTCAACCCTGTTCAAAGCTAACCAAGTTTGACACTGACATACCTAGCAACAATACAAGTGTTGCATAATATATCATTAGGTGGCACGAGAACTAGTTCACTGTGAACCTATAGGATATATGTAAGAACTAATTTGACACTGACATACCTAGCAATAATACAAGTGTTGCATATTATTTCATTAGGTGGCACGAGACCTAGTTCACTGTGAACCTAGGGAATAGAAGTAAGAACTAGTAGGTAAATGTATGAAAATCGGACATAATAGCAAAGATTTCCTGCTATTTCACATAGTCAACCCCATTCAAAGCTAACCAAGTTTGACACTGACATCCTTAGTGACAATACAAGTATTGCATAATATATCATTAGGTGGCACGAGAACTAGTTCACTGTGAACCTAGGGGATATACATAAGAACTAGTTGGGAAAAGTAAGAAAATCGCACATAATAGCAAAGTTTTCCTGCTATTTGACATAGTCAACCCCGTTCAAAGCTAACTAAGTTTGACACTGACATACCTAGTGACAATACAAGTGTTGCATAATATAACATTAGGTGGCACGAGAACTTGTTCACTGTGAACCTAGGGGATATAAGTAAGAACTAGTAGGGAAAAGTAAGAAAATCGCACATAATAGCAAAGTTTTTCTGTTATTTCACATAGTCAACCCCGTTCAAAGCTAACCAAATTTGACACTGACATACCTAGCAACAATACAAGTGTTGCATAATATTTCATTAGGTGGCACGAGAACTAGTTCACTGTGAACCTAGGGGATAGAAGTAAGAACTAGTAGGTAAATGTATGAAAATCGGACATAATAGCAAAGATTTCCTGCTATTTGACATAGTCAACCCCATATAAAGCTAACCAAGTTTGACACTGACATCCTTAGTGACAATACAAGTATTGCATAATATATCATTAGGTGGCACGAGAACTTGTTCACTGTGAACCTAGGGGATATACATAAGAACTAGTTGGGAAAAGTAAGAAAATCGCACATAATAGCAAAGTTTTCCTGCTATTTGACATAGTCAACCCCATTCAAAGCTAACCAAGTTTGACACTGACATACGTAGTGACAATACAAGTGTTGCATAATATAACATTAGGTGGCACGAGAACTTGTTCACTGTGAACCTAGAGTATATATGTAGGAACTAGTAGGGAAAAGTGAGAAAATCGCACATAATAGCAAAGTTTTTCTGTTATTTGACATAGTCAACCCTGTTCAAAGCTAACCAAGTTTGACATTGACATACCTAGCAACAATACAAGTGTTGCATAATATATCATTAGGTGGCACGAGAACTAGTTCACTGTGAACCTATAGGATATATGTAAGAACTAGTAGGGAAATGGAAGAAAATCGAACATAATAGCAATGTTTTCCTGCTATTTGACATAGTCAACCCCGATCAAAGCTAACCAAATTTGACACTGGCATACGTAGTGACAGTACAAGTGTTGCATAATATATCATTAGGTGGCACGAGAACTAGTTCACTGTGAACCTATAGGATATATGTAAGAACTGGTAGGGAAATGTAACAAAATCGCACACAATAGCAACGTTTTCTTGCTATTTGACATAGTCAACCCCGTTAAAAGCTAACCAAGTTTGACACTGACATACCTAGCAACAATACAAGTGTTGCATAATATATCATTAGGTGGTACAAGAACTTGTTCACTGTGAATCTAGAGGACATAAGTAACAACTAGTAGGGAAATGTACGAAAATCGCAAATCATAATAGCAAAGTTTTTCTGGTATTTGACATACTCAACCCCGTTCAAAGATAACCAAATTTAACACTGACATACCTAGTGACAATACAATTGTTGCATAGCATATCATTAGGTGGCACGGGAACTTGTTCACTGTGAAACTAGAACATATCTGTGAGATCTAGTTGAAAATGTAAGAAAATCGGATATAATAGCAAAGTTTTTCTGCTATTTGACATAGTCAACCCCGTTCAAAGCTAAATTAATTTGACACAGACATACCTAGTGACAATACATATGTTGCCTAATATATCATTAGGTGGCACGATAACTTGTTCACTGTGAACCTAGAGAATATAAGTAAGAATTTGTAGGGAAATGTAGCAAAATCGGACATAATAGCACAGTTTTTCTGCTATTTGACATACTCAACCCCGTTCAAAGATAACCAAATTTAACACTGACATACCTAGTGACAATACAATTGTTGCATAGCATATCATTAGGTGGCACGAGAACTTGTTTACTGTGAACCTAGAGGATATAAGTAGGAACTAGTAGGGAAATGTAACAAAATCGGACATAATAGCAAAGTTTTCCTGCTATTTGACATAGTCAACCCCGTTCAAAGCAAATATTATTTGACACTGACATACCTAGCAACAATACAAGTGTTGGATTATATATCATTAGGTGGCACGAGAACTAGTTCACTGTGAACCTATAGGATATATGTAAGAACTAGTAGGGAAATGTAACAAAATCGCACACAATAGCAATGTTTTCCTGCTATTTGACATAGTCAACCCCGTTCAAAGTTAACCAAATTTGACACTGACATCCCTAGTGACAATACAAGTGTTGCATAATATATCATTAGGTGGCACGAGAACTTGTTCACTGTGAAACTAGAACATATCTGTGAGATCTAGTTGAAAATGTAAGAAAATCGGATATAATAGCAAAGTTTTTCTGCTATTTGACATAGTCAACCCCGTTCAAAGCTTAATTAATTTGACACAGACATACCTAGTGACAATACATGTGTTGCCTAATATATCATTAGGTGGCACGATAACTTGTTCACTGTGAACGTAGAGAATATAAGTAAGAATTAGTAGGGAAATGTAGCAAAATCGGACATAATAGCACAGTTTTTCTGCTATTTGACATAGTCAACCCCGTTCAAAGTTAACCAAATTTGACACTGACATTCCTAGTACAATACAAGTGTTGCATAATATATCATTAGGTGGCACGAGAACTCGTTCACTGTTAACTTAGAGGATATAAGTAAAAACTGGTAGGGAAATTTAACAAAATCGGACATAATAGCAAAGTTATTTGTTATTTGACATAGTTTACCCCATACAATATTAGCTCTATCCTCTGAGTCATAAATCATTTTAAGGCGACAGCTTCTCTTTAATTTTGGATGTCATTGCTGTTTCAAAATAAAATGTTGAATGTTGAAAAAGTAAATAAACTTGCTTACTTACTGTTTCAACATTGAATGTTGAATAAGTAACTAACTTCAGATATCATTTACTTTTTCAACATTGAATGTTGAATGTTGAAAAAGTAACCAACTTCAGGTGTCCCATTTTATTCACGTCCGTCGGTTGAAATTGAAAATGTGAAACCATAAACAAGGTTAAATATAATTTACTCCCGTACATTCATCAGTTTGCTTACAACGGTACAACTATCAGCAAGTTTATCTGGAAACGGACAGTAAATGAAGCAATCAAACGGTATGAAACTACTCAGTGGAACCATAGAATAGAACAAGACCAAACTTTACATCCATTTCGCAACTTACATCCTTCTATCTCTCCGGCTGTGGTATGGACTCTTCCGAAGACAGACAAAGAACTTTCGTTATGCCGATTTATTGCAAAACTTTGGACAGTCACACCAGCAACAGAAGTAAAACATTGTAACATATGCCAGTTATGCTACACAGACATACTTCAACACATTCTCTGCGTATGTTCTCTTACCGATCCGTATAGATCCAGTTTTTGGTCCATGGTATCTTCATTATTTCACATAAATCTTACCGTCGAGCTTACATTTTACGATGATATTGAACTCACACAGATCCTACTTGGTAAACCACCACTCACAGACATTGGTACAGTTGCGTTAAGGCAATTCAGACTTCACAGTTTCTGCTTTATACAATACGTTTCAGCAGTGTATATGTCTCATGCTCAAACACAGCAATTATAGGCTTAAGTCCATATTTACATGGGAAGTGTTTCACTACACTATACATTAAATGTGATATGTATATGTCATGCTGCGCAGTCCGGTTGAGCGGCGGGCACTGCAGACGGCTTGTTGGTGGGGATCGTTGCCCAATCACTTGTTTTCCTGCCTCGCTTGCCGTTCGACTGGAAATGTGCTAGCATCTTATTTACTGGTATACGTGTATGTCCGCGCAACACGGTCTAGTTGGATAGCAGGTATTGCATGTAACTTGTTGGTGGGGATAGCTTGCCCAACCACTGGATCGTCTGCTCTGCCTGCTGTTGATCTAGAAGCGTGCCGCATAAATGCACGTATATAAAAATATCTTGTTTCTATGTAAATACTAGGTACATGTATAATCAAAATTGTTTTGTTTGTGTAATTATGTTTAAATTTATTGTTTATGTTCTGTGTTTATAATTTTCTTAAAATCGCATTGTAATCTCTTTAATAGAGGAAATAAAGATATGATGATGATGATGATGAATATGATAGAAGTGTCACTTGCTTTCTTTGAATACAAGTACATTATTTCTTAAGAGAAGTATAGGGGTATTTGTTGGTCCTTATCCTGCAATTTGTGAGTCTCTGAGCGGCTGAGTGCTCATGCCTCTCACTGTCTAGATTTGAACGACATGGGACACTGTAAGATAGTTTGTCAGTTCATTTGAATAACGTCTGTTGCATTTCCCCGACACCCCGATTTCCCCATCCCTGACTCTGTTTAACTGGAAGAATCTTGACCGGGGGCATAACACTCAGTTACTAGTATATGAGGACATTATTTCTTACCAGTGAAATCTGAGGCGAAATTTGAGGAATTAAATCAAATGTTTAGGTAAGGGCATGTAAAATATATTTATATAACCTAACCCTATTACATTATAATACACTTAAAACATTCTATCTTGTCATCAATAAACGTAAATGTGGAGACAAGAAATTGTAGGTGAAATATCTCTCTCTCTTCCCCCCCCCCCTCTCTCTCTCCCTCTCTCTCTCTCTCTTGGGGCATTCGCCTTGAGAGCGGGAGGTTGTAGGTTCGAACCCATGCCGGGTACATACCTAGGATTGTTAACATTTTAGACTTTGCTTTCTCACCTGGCGCTCAGTATTTGGATGACAGATTATTGATTAATTCAAATAAGCTCAGAATTACAGGACTAAGATTGGCATACTCACTTAGTGAGGTTTCACCATACAGTGGCCACGCGCGACACACTTGCACATATCATGCATACATGAACTTGTTTTTAGATTACATGTAATCGTTTTGTTAATTTTGATGTGAGGTTAAACAATCTCTCTCCCCTCTCATGAAATTTCGCTTAAAATAGCAGCACCTTGATATGTACAAAAACATAATCATTTCTTCATGGGCTTCACAATTGATAGGACAGTCGTGATTAAAGGATTTTTCAGGGACCCCTAGGCAATTCTGTTCATAATACATCCGCAGAGGTACTACATCGGGCGTGTCGCTATATTGCATCATACTTAAAACTTTGACAATATATTAAACTATTGAGTATACTGTAGAGAGGAGCTTTAGTTGTGATCTTCACCAATAGGCTACACACATTTTTACGGTCACTTAAAGACTTGCAAAAGGAAAAGTAATGAATCATATTAGGTGATACTTATTTCAGAAATATGGGACCATTATCCATCATACCCTGGGGATTAACCCTGTCAGCTATAGAGTTCCTATTATTGCTGGGTTATTTACACCAGTCCACTGGTGCCGCTCGCCACTCCCGCTGACCCATTAATCAGTTCTACGCCAAACGCACAAAATCTTCCCTATAACAGGGATTCTTTTGAATTTAAAGTAACAATTGTGGTTTGGTCAGTTTGTTTGTATAGCAATAAAATTTAAATTAAATTTAGGGAATCCTTTTTCGATAATTACTGCAGGGATAGAGCTCGCAAAGAAGAGTAGCTCTATACAAAATCTCACATTTTAACGCAAAGAGCTCCCACGACCAATGACGTTACAGATTATTAGGTCACAACCTTTGGTTTCTGTTTTGCGTTGTGTGACGTGCGTTACTTTTAACATTTTAATCATCTCCTCTAAAGAATCCTGTCCCGTTGGGTTCCCATATATATAGAAACTATGAAAAACTAGAACTGTCTCTGAAAGAGGCTAATACCCCCCGCTCCCAAATTTTGATCTGGGGACAAATTGTATGTTTGGCCAAATTGTTGTAATGTAAAAACTCTGTGTATGGAAATGTTAATAATTTGGCAAAATACATGTAATGTGATGAAACTGATAATGGCAGGTGCACATGTTATTATGATGCTCAATATCTATGCATAGTTTTAAAAAAATTGGATCATATATAATTAACTATATAATCCAGCCAAAAAAGGAGGTACACATGTTCAATGTATGTAGAAACATCCTGTAAAGTTTCAGACATGTTTGTTAAAAGCTGTAAGAGGAGTTGATTACACAAAATGAGTACCCCTCATATGGAATATTGTTGAAAAATGACTAAGTTTAACTACCTGTAAAATCTGAAAAAAATATAATCCAACCAAAATAGGAGGTGCATATGTTCAATGTATATGGAAACATCTTGCAAAGTTTCAGACTTCTTGGTTAAAAGCTGTAAGAGGAGTTGATTACACAAAATGGGTACCCCTCATAGCATAGAGGTCAAAAGTCAAAGTCAAGGTCACAGTGACCTAAATTTGGTACATGACACATCACCTTCCCATGATGCATCCACACACCAAGTTTGATAATCCTAGGTGCTATGGTACAATAGTTCTGTTCCGGACAAAAAGATGCACAAGGTTTTACTATCATAGAGATCAAAGGTCAAAGTCAAGGTCACAGTGACTTAAATTTGGTACATGACACATCTCCTTCCTATGATGCATCCACATACCAAGTTTGATAATCCTAGGTGCTACAGAACAAAAGTTCTGTTCCGGCATGAAGATGCACAAGGTTTTACTATTATAGAGGTCAAAGGTCAAAGTCAAGGTCACAGTGACTTAAATTTGGTACATGACACATCACCTTCCCATGATGCATCCACATACCAAGTTTGATAATCCTAGGTGCTACGGTACAAAAGTTCTGTTCCGGACACACAGATGCTCAAAGTTTTACTATCAAAGAGGTCAAAGGTCAAAGTCAAGGGCACAGTGACTTAAATTTGGTACATGACACATCGCCTTCCCATGATGCATCCACATACCAAGTTTGATAATCCTAGGTGCTACGGTACAAAAGTTCTGTTCCGGACACACAGATGTACAAGGTTTTACTATCATAGAGCTCAAAGGTCAAAGTCAAGGCCACAGTGACCTAAAAGTTCTGTTCCGGACACGAAGCGGGACAGACAGACAGACAGACGGACAAGGTGATTCCTATATACCCCCCCCCCCCAAACTTCGTTTGCGGGGGTATAAATACAAATGGTAGCGATTTTTGGAGAAAATAATGACAGTTTTTAGTTTTCATATTGGGGTTGAAACCTAGATACGCACAGGTGATAGGTTGGATAATCCCCCCACCTCATCCAAGCATCTCGGATGTGATGGATGAGGGGGATTCTCTGTAAGAAGCCCGAAGGCTGAAGAGGGTTAACTAAGTGCAGTGTTTCACTGACCAGGCACGTGATCCTGTGTGTATTCAAGCGATTAAAAACTCATGCCACATACGGGTACTATACCCACTTGCCTATAAATACGGAGACCGAACCCCATAGCGTGCTTTGTTTCAAAGTCTAACTTGTTGAAAACAAAATGAAAACCACTTAGGAAGGGATACCTGTAAATACAGGGAGGGTAGTTAACCCTCTTCAGCCTTCGGGCTTCTTACAGAGAATCCCCCTCATCCATCACATCCGAGATGCTTGGATGAGGTGGGGGGGGGGTTCTCTTCCATCAGCCCTTCGGCTGTCTCGGGTTAACTAAGTGCAGATTAAAAACTGTTGGCAACAAGTTTGAAATAATACAATAAAGACTAAAAGAGAAAAGACTTTTTTAAACAATTTATGTAATCAAAAACAATTGTTACAAAAAAATCATTCTCTTCCAGCTACAATGTGAAAACTCATCATGAAAAATCCGTAGTAGGTCGCTGGTATACTGTATACATCTATATCATGAAAAATCTAAATTCTGAAAAATATATATAAAGATCATAACTTGGTTTTGACAAAATTGCTTTTGCAAAATGTTCCCCTGCACTTATATTCTCCCTTTGATAAAAACTCTTGAAAGTTTTAGCAGAGGCCCAATTTCCTGTAGTCAATATATCTCTAAGAGATACACCTGCAGCAAGAGCAGCTGATGAAGATGCACCTCTTATAGAGTGTGGTTTAAAGGTGTTTATGTTGATTCCAGCTTCATGCATCATCTGTTTAATCCATCTAGATATTGTAGATGTGCCAATAGCTTTACCGTTTTGAAAGAAATAATGAATTGTCTGTTTTTCCTTATTTTAGATGTAGCTTTGATGTACTGTCTTAGAGTTTTCACCACACAGAGTTTTGCAGCTTTATATGTGTGTAGCTCGACAGTATAAAAAGGCAACGAAGGCCGAGAAGACTACTTTGTCACCAAAATCTTGCATGAAATCTAAGTTTAAACCCACAATACTTTGTGCTCTTTGAGCAGTAGTTAAGGCTAGTAGACAAACCAACTTTCTTGAAAGTGTAGCCAATTCCAGCCTATGTAAAGGGTGTAATTTTTCTAAATGTTTCAGTAAAATAGAAACATCCCAAGTAAAAGTGTATCTGGGTTTTGGAGGCTTGAAATTAAAAACGCCTCTCATAAACCTCTTTAAGATTGGATTATTTATCTAACTTATATTTCCTAATGAAGCTAAAGTTTGAACTATAGTACTTTTGTGTGTGTTTACAACACTATATGATTTATTATCATCCAGCAAATTTGAAAGATAATTCAGTACTTGCGCATCAGAAGGTGCAAAGGCACTAATTTTGTGTTGATTACACCAAGATAACCATTTCTGCCAAGCCAGACCACATTGTTTGCTTGTGGAGTGCCTCCACGATGACAGGAAAACTTTGGCAGAAGTTTCTGAAAATCCTTTTGAATATAGATGTCTCCTGATACATGACAGGCGATCATTTTTAACTTTGTCCCCATAGCATGGGGTTGGTTTGTTGGAGATAGTAATAAAATTTTCTTGTTGGCAATCTGACTGGGAAATCCACTAACATGTCCAGAAGGATAGGAAACCAAATCTGGTTTCTCCACAAAGGTACTACTAAGATTACATGTTTTACCTTGTCTTCTTTGGCTTTCTGCAAAACTCTGTTCACCAGTCTGAAAGGTGGAAAAATATATGGTGAAAAACTCCCCCAATCAATTCTAAATGCATTGGTCAAAAAAGCATTGGGATCAGGGAGCCAGGAAACATATTTGTCTACTTTATAGTTCAACCTGCTGGCAAATAAATCAATGTCTGGTAAAAAATACTGAGAACAGATCCTTTTAAAAATATTAAGGTCCAGAGACCATTCACCGGAAGAAGAGAAGTTCCTTGACAGAAAATCCGCTGTAACATTAAGCTTTCCAGCTACATGAGTGGCTGACAAATGGATATCTCTTTCAATGCACCAAAACCATATCTGTTTTGTTAGTTCGTTTAAATAAGGTAATGTACCACCTTGCTTATTGATGTAATAAACTACTGTCATATTATCTGTTAATAACCCAATATGGCTTTTAAACTGATGTCCACATAAGCTGCATAGTGCAAGATAAACGGCTTTCAACTTAATAATTATTGTTATTAGAAACTTCAAAGTCAGACCAATGACCTTGGGTGTTTTGACTACCACATTTTGCCCCCAACCAATAAATGAGGCATCTGTCTCTAAATGTATGTCTGGTGGCAATTGTTTGATTAATTTACCATTAAACTCTCTCACATTGTGTTGCCACCACTCTATTTCAGATCGAGACTTTTGTGATAAAGTGAAAAAATCATCATATTCTAGACCTGAATGCAAAGCCCGTGTCTTTTCGTGTTCAGTTATTCTGTAAAAAAGAGCTCCATTTCTAACGGCTCTAAGTGATGAAGTGATCAAGCCCAACATTTTTGAGACAATTCTAATTGTAAAAAAGTCATTTGATTAAATATACGTTGCCATGGATATAATATTTTGAATTTTTGTTCTGTCAGAGAAACTGTGAATGTATTTGAATTTATTATATATCCTAAATGAACAATTTCCTGAGATGGAGAAAAACAAGACTTTTCTTCATTTATCACAAATCCACATTTTTGAAAAACATCTCTTAAAATAAGACAGTTTTCCCTACAAGCATCCAGAGAGGACGCTTTTATCAGAGAATCGTCTATGTAGTAATATGCAGATATTCCAAGACTACGGACCTGAGCAAATATTGGTTTTAGAACCTTTGTAAAATCATGAGGAGCAGGTGAAATTCCAAACACTAATGACGTAAATTGCCAAAGTTTATTTCTCCAATAAAAACGGAGATATTTTCTATAATTCTTATGAATAGGAATACTGAATTAAGCATCCTTCAAGTCAATTGAACAAAAATAATCCCCTCTGTTAATATTTGGAAGAATAACATCTAGAGTCTCTTGTTTAAAACGATGTTGAGAGATAAACTCATTCAATTTTTTCAGATTTAAAACTGGTCTAAATTTTCCATTCTTTTTCTTTACTAGAAAAATATTAGAAATAAACTGTTTCTTCTCATAAGAACATTCCTCAATTGCACCTTTTGCAATTAGGTCATTAATTTCAATATCAATTAACTGTATTTCATCAGTAGTGAATGGAATTTCACCAGGAACTTTTTCCTGCTTTGGTAAATAGTCAAAATCAATTTTCAGTCCTTGAACTGAATCCAACACCCACTTATCATTGGTTAAAGTTTCCCAATAGTCGAGGTGAAATTTTACTCTACCAGAGGGACCACTTACCTGTTCTACTCGTCCCTGGTCTGAGAGGTCTGGACAGGCTTTTGACCCAAGCTGCCAAAGCTCTTGCCTCGTGCTCGGCCCCGTCTGGAAGGTTACTGTCTCTGCTGGTACTGATTTGTGTTGTAAGGACGGCGTTAAAACGCTTTTGAGATGAATTATATCTGTTTCTTCCCCTATATCCAGGGGTGTTAAACATTTTATTAGCATCTGATAATTCTTTAACTTTTTTGGCCAAATAATCACCAAACAATTCTGATGTTATAGGCATATCTTTATTACAGAGAGCACTGTGTGATTTCGGTAAGGCCGGTCTCATAAAAAACCTACGTTTAATTGAGAGTTGCTGAAAAACATTACCAAGCAGGCTCAAAGCGTCACAGCACAAGGGACGCAAATCCTGTTTAAAATTAGGTAGAGAGCTTAATTTCTCAGTTATATTGGCCACTACAGATATGCCAGAAGCTAGCACTTTTTGTGATTCTTGTATTAATAATAATACTTTATTGTATATAAACTACATAGGTAGTTTGTTACAATCATCTTACAAGAATTACATAAAATACCGGTATGCAATATTGCAAATTAATACCTTTGACAGGATATTCATTGCACAAAATAAAATAAATGATATATATGTATCTGTATGAAAACATTCAGTTTAATATCCTAAATATTCAATAAGCCTGTCCTCCTCAGTTCAAAAGACTTTTTAATGAAGGCACCTAATTTACGTATAAGAAAAGGGGATGTTGATTATGAATCCTTAGATTGTGATTGCTTAGGCAATTTGTTCCAAACCTCACGGTTACACTTGGGTGTAACTAAATCCTTACAATTACCAGGAATGGAGTATTTTTCTATGATTTTGGACACATCAGAGAATTTGTTACAGGTCTTGTTAATAAAAGTAGCAAAACTAGAGTTTATACTAGGGCCAAACTTATCATCACCAAAAATGTCAGGCATTTCAAAAATATCCTGATTTATGTCATTTGGCGTATCTGATATAGGGAAAATTACGGAAAATCATCGTCCGCCAAGCTTGCCAACCCACTATCGTCCATGTATTGGGTCAGGTCAAAATTGTCAAAGTCGTTATAGCCATCGGCTTCATCTAAGAAATTTACCGTCATCGACGGAAGAGTATTATTTTCGTCAATGTAAACTCTCCTAGAATTAGATTCAGGACGAATATTCTGAGGTACGGGTGGATTCGAAATAGTCTGCATATCATCATGCACGTTACCCGACTGAGAAATATTACGACCGGCGGTCGAAACATTATTTAAATATTTTTCAAAAGCACTGGATACTTTGTCCAGTCTTTGTTCTATATTGCCTAAACGCTGTGTAACGAAAGTATCGCGATCACTTACCTTTTTTTACAGGTTTATTAGCATTAATTGACTTTAACTTTTTACTGGGTCTACAGACATCGTCAGAACCAAGCACATGTTTATTGTTTACAGAGGGCGCTGATGCGACTCATCTCTGAAGATCTACTTCCGGGACATCGTCACCGGCATGTGCACTTTGTGTTTCAATTTCAAACATCTCATCAATATTGAAATCGCAATCAGCTAATTCCGACTCGAAAGGATGAATGGAGATGTTATCATCCTCATCATATTCGCCAAGCGAAACTAAATTTCTAGAACGTGTCTGACCAGGCATGGTCAAATCAGCACAAACTATAGCCGCAGTTTCACTGCGTGAAATGCTGCTACTGGTAGCAGATTTCTTCGGTTTACGCGAAACCGCTGCTGGTTTAGAACGCATATTATGTTAATAAAAATACCTCAACAGAAAAATGGTAAATACTACTAAAATTCTATAAACTTACTAGTGAATACACCACGTGCCTGTGAAACAAAAAAAGCACGCTATGGGGTTCGGTCTCCGTATTTATAGGCAAGTGGGTATAGTACCCGTATGTGGCATGAGTTTTTAATCGCTTGAATACACACATGATCACGTGCCTGGTCAGTGAAACACTGCACTTAGTTAACCCGAGACAGCCGAAGGGCTGATGGAAGAGAATAGCATGTATTCCGGTTATACCAATACCCATATACATAGTGATACAACTGAAAAAGGCACCAGGAAATTCTTTATTTGAAGTAAGTGTAGTAAAACCTGCCTATATCGAAGTATTGTAAATGACAACAGGCATAATTTAACCAAAAGGACCTCTATATCACTATCACGAATCCACAAAGACGTTTTTATCTCTTTGCATAATATTTTAACAAAAAACAACCTCTTTATATGCAGGCAGCCTATCTATAAATTTGGGTCAAATTGATGATATCTACAAGTGTTATTGTATTTTACATTTATATAGTAAATAAGTTAATAATTTAAATAGAATATTTAACTTTCAACTTATAGAAATGACTCGTTTTCCTATTGCAATATCAACCATAATCGTCCTATACAACATATCAACAATATTGAAACATATGATAAAACTTTTCAAAGAATTTGAAAAACTATTTCGAATGTTATGTGTTTGTGACAGTAGAGTATGCTTTATTCCATTAAAAATCCAATAAACGTGAATAATGGTCGATATTGTTCACTTACATGTGCATAGTCGTAACTGAAACTCTGTGTGCGCATTCGCCATTGTCATAAAGTATTTCTGAAGAAAGGAAAATGTTACATGTAAGTGAAAAATATCTATATTTATTCAAGTTTATTTTATTTTCTAAGGAAATAAAGCGTAATTCACTGTCACAAACACACTTAATCGCACAGTAGATCACCGCTATTCGCTTGATATGGAATGCCGATATTACACCCTACAACGAACCAGGCCCAAATGATGTAATAAATGTATGTTTGGAAACGTTATTTAATCACTAAGTTTGCAATGCAACTTAAAATTCAAATGGACCCTTCTTTTAGTTAGATTCAATCGCATGAAACGTCAGTACTTTTAATAAATACATGTATATTATATTTTCAGAAACTGTGAGTCTACGACCGAATGACCATTGGAAACCAAATAATAAAACTCTGTATAAACATTATGAAAATGGAGAAATTCGACAACCGTTTATTGAGAAAGTTAAATTTAACGTTTTTCGGCGAAGTTTAGTATGTACAATGTAGCAATATGTTCTGAACGTGACGTAACAAACATCTACGTTTTTCTTAACAATTTTGTCGGAACTTGAGCATACATATATTATGTACAATGTCAATTGTTACGGCGATCATCGAATAATGAAAGTGTTTTATTTGATGTGAAGGACTTTTTATTGTGTATGCATTGTGCCCGAACGAGTAAGGCAATAAAGCTTTAATTTATTTCTGTAGTCATATTTGTCATATGATACATTTTTACTTGATATTTGAAATTCGTAAAAAAAAAATAAAAAATAGAAGTGTTGATGAAGTATAATATTTTGTAATAGGCCCAGAAGATGTTCTTATGCGTTTGTCAGTTTTTTGTTTCTAATTTTGTCAGCTCAACTACTCTAAAATAATTGAAAAAAATCATAAAACTTAGATTTTTATAAAATGTTGGCAACCTAAATGTTATGAGTTATGCCCCTATGACGTTTGTTTAATGCGAAGCTCCTCTCATACTTCTGAACATTCTGAACAAAATTTCGGGTGTTGATGGAATATTTTCTAAAATAGACCGACTGCTTTCACTTTATTTTCGTCCATCAACATTTGTTTGTATTTGCGTGATCAATTTATCTTACCATAAATCAAACAGAAACATACCGCTCCATGTTAAAATCACTTCCCTGGTGTCTAACCTAGTTTGTCAGTTTTTACATTGCTTTTGGATTGTGATTCAGACATGAGTTAGTATGTATGTTTTTTATTATAACACTTATTTTAAATTATATATGGAATCTATAAATACAAACTTAATTGCACAAAAGAAAAGGCGCGGGCAAGACACATACAAATTTGTGTGAATACGTGGCCCATTGCTCTGACAGACGACAAGATGAAAATGAGGTGTTTTATTTATCAAGTCAAAGAAAGTCTACGATTTTTGCGAGCAATCGACACACAGGCATATTCAGTCCTCGTATGTTATTTTACCTATGTGAGGCCATTGTTATAAGTAAATGAAACTAGTGTTTTTGTCACCTAATCGGTTATCATATTTTAGTTGAATTAAGAGTAAATACTCATTAATATTTTAAATGGATAGTGAATATTTTTGACTTCCCATCAACATTTTCAATTCGTTGTTGTAACCCTACAATCATTTTTGATGACACTCTTATTACTTATACAATAATTACATTGTTGGGACGACATGTTTCGATTGTCTTTACTTTGTTATATATTAGTATAAAAATAGCGATGCTTATACAATTTGCTTAGATAAAATCATTTGACGTACATTATAACCTATTCACTTACAATTGAGTTAAATATAAATAAAATAATGTTTTAAAGGAACGAAAAAAGTAAACTACGTGCAAAAACGTGATTCGAGCCCGCACCACATAAAAGGATATCATATGTAAATATATCTTTGAAGTCCTCATACTTTATCATTGTACATGTGCTATCGAAGCCTATGGACATTGTGTATACGCTATATGCATGACGAATAAGGACAACCGTTTAAATTTTAGCGTTTTTAAATTTTTTACCATATTGACAGGCATGCCCATGGAAAATGTTTGATTAAGTGAAAACTAAATTAAGTGCCTACTGTTTAATTCATGTCCGGCAGAGCACATGTTTTTCAAGCTTTTAGATATGAAAATCAATAAATTTTCTATTATGTCAATACCGTTGTGAAGTATGCATTTTGTCGTAATAAATGAGCACCAAGGTACAAACCATCTTATTCAGAAAATAAAACGCAAAACTTCTTAAAATCCTTGCGGGAATTTGTCATTGTTTACTTTTGGAACAGACGAACGGAAGTTGCTTTCATCCGGGCAATTTCAAGTTTATCCTGGATTTGCCTATTCATCGTGGGTACGATCGCGTAACAAGGAAACAACTCCTACAATTTGGTTGTTTACAGCTACTGTTGTTCTTTGGGTAGTCTCCCTTTAGTCAGGCGATCTTACCGGTGTGAAAAAATGAAATCGTCGTACATGCGCAGTTCAATTCTTCTGAGCCATATGTTTTATACTTCCTGTCGTCTGTATGGCTCCAATGCATAGTGTAGATCCCCGCAAAGAGTTTAAAAAGTTTTGCGTTTTATTTTCTGAATGAGATGGTATGTACCTTGGTGCTCATTTATTACGATAAAATGCATACTTCACAACGGTATATGACATAATAGAAAATTTATTGATTTTCATATCTAAATGCATGAAAAACATGTGCTCTGCCGGACATGAATTGAACAGTACATTTTAATGTCTGTTTTGTTCACGGGCAGGCCTGCCATCATTATGAAATCGCAATTATACATTTTGTATATGCGGTTAAATATAGGGAAATGGTTATTTCTGCTTCAAATCATTTTTTATATTCAAATAGCAATACATTTCTGTTACCAAAGATATTTATGTTGACACGACATTTCAAAACGAACCTTATTCTATAGATAAAAAGGAATTCTAACCAATTTTTCATTAATCTGAAGTTACTTTCATGAAATTTCCCTATGAGTCACTTCGTTATATTTTCTGTGTACATCCTTCAGTGCATAACGGACTTTTATTTGTAACTGTCATTAAATCTTCATAATTGTGTTTCGATTCTTTTAATTGATGTGAAAAAACGTATTTTAAATGACCTTGCATGTATTTCAACAGAAGCTTTAAATATATATGGATTATAAAAATTTAGCGATAAACTATTGCATAAACAACAAACTGTGCTTTTAATTTCACATATGTCATTAATGTCATTCAGCTTCTTTGAAATAAAAAAATGAAAAATGAAGCCAACAATTTGTAAATGCAAAAAATATATGACAGATGCAATAGGAGGGAGTAAACACAACAGTATCATTATATCATTATTGCAATACCTTGTAATTTTTATTTTATAAAATACAAAAATACTAAAATGATTGAACTACACTAAAAATTATTATAACACCGACAGTCACCATCTATTTATATAATCTGCACATTTAAATATAAATGTAACCGAAACGATTTGCTGAAAATACTCAAAATCGAATTGCTAGAAGAAGATTGACTTAGTTTCCAAGCACTGCATTTGTGTATTAGTAGAAATAAGTAATATTCGACGACATATTGTTTGTTCTCAGATCCGATATAATAATTCTGGTAATAGATTTCGAGTGGTTTTGGTGTTGTGTAATAATTTTTGATAGTTAAATAGGACATAATATTGATATCAACATTTTTAAAGTAATAGCTTTAGTGGTCATATCTTATATCAATATTTTATATCATTTCTCGACCGGTACTTCTGCACTAAAGAATGAAAAACTTCTATTTGTTCCGTAATTCACGTTCATTTACACAAAGCTTAATTATATAAACACGTATGTGAAATACTTTAACGAGATTAAAATAAAGATTTTCGTTACCAAGATTAAAATATTACGCAACGCAAGAAATACGACATAAAATGTCGGGCAAATTGGATATGGCAGAAATAGAAGAAAGTACCACCGTATCTAACATTAATCCTGAGACAGCAGACAATATTGATGACATTGAATATGAGAGAGAGACATGGAGCCGTAAAATTGAATATATGCTGTCTATGATCGGGTACAGTGTAGGTTTGGGAAATATTTGGAGATTTTCTTACATCTGTTTACGGAATGGAGGAGGTACGTTTCCAGCTTTATGTATTATATTGCACCAACAATTATTTAATTAGCATGTATATTACTGTCAACATTGCTTAGTTTTAAATGTCAAAATTAAGCTGTTTGTGTTATGACCTGGTAAACAGCAACATAAATAAACTATTATTAATATTAATCTACTAGTACCCTAGTAGCCTTCAAAACCTGAGATTATGACACCTATATTTTAACATAAAAAACTAGTGAGGTTTACTTAAAAAATTGGGAAATAGTATATTTCTGACAAAACGCCCTATGTGAACGTGTGCGTGTTCATAAACAGCAAATTAGAGACCCACATAAAAGACAAGTACCGTTAAGGGAACATTTAGAAACATAAAAGAACAAATCTGTACAATTTTCCCCGTTTTTTAAATTCTTGGATGAAGATGTTTCCTTCAGATAATCAAAAGAAGAATACTTTATAAATATTTTTAAGCTAAAACTTTCCCATGTTAAAAGGTAATTTTTATTACGTCACTGTGAGTTCCTGTACGGAATAGGCATTTTAAATGATAGACTATTGAAAGTGGAATTAAAAACACTTGACGAACAAGTTGTAAAATGGTATCTTCTAATTTCCAATTACATATTGAGCACCCGGCCTCACTTCCCTGGTGGAAGTTCACGTGTCTAACCTAACTTGTCAGTTCCAAAGTTTTTACTTTGCTTCTGGATTGTGATTCGGAAATGGATTAGTATGTTTGTTTTTGATTATAACAATAGCATTTATGTATCATATTGTATCAGCTCTGCTACTTCATAATATCAATCCTATGTTTAAGAGGTACCATTTTGAACCAGGGCCACCTGACCTTTTGTTTGATTAGACCCAAATAGATGTTGAATTACGTCCCATTTCACATAAAACACAATTATCTCCCGTACTTTAACAGTGACATAATAACGTTACAAAGTAAACATTATTCACCCGAAGATTGCAAGATGTAATGCATGAAAGAGCTAGTGAATACAAATTAATAATTTGTTCCTATCGTTATTGTTTATATACATAACTGAAGTGAATCGGGGTGCTCCGGAAGGGCAAGTAGCCAGCTACTTCCGTCACGTTTGTAATCAAAATTAGAAATGTAAGGAACGTGGAACTATGAGAGGTCAAATATATACAGGGTAATTTTGTACAAGCAGACGTCATTCTTATCAACAATATTATGATGACGGTAAGATGGTCGAGAAGCAAAGACCTAAAATATCCTTGCATCAACCATTTATTTGTAAGCAGCTTGCTTGAAAAAAGGTGATATATTACTCCGTCAATTGGTTGGTTGGTTGTATATTGCTTAACGCCGCATCAGCAATTGTTCAGCTATTCTCGACGAGAACTATTTTATTAATCTTTATGGAATAATCTATGAACAATTTCGTGTATGCATGTGACGTGTGAGTGTGTTTTATGGTCTGCCTTGTTCTAGCGCGCACTCGGAACCACTTTAACGTGCTAGCTCACAGTCAGTACGTCACAGACAAGCGTAACACTCCCCCAGATCAAGTATACTGATACCAGATGAACCAGTAAAGGCCAACGGCAAGGAAAATTCACTTTCCCACATGTGGTTTGATCGGGCCTCGAACTCACAGCGGTAAGAGACCCTGAATTTGTAGACTGACGTCTTATCCATTAGGTCACCGCGGCCTCTTATTACCCCGTTGAACTTAATTGTCTACATCAAGTTTAACAACTGTTAAATGTCACTGTTATAACATAAATACATCGCTATGTTTATTTCATCAGTTGTTTGATGTACAAATGTATTTTATTACAATGGTACCGAAATGTCAGAAAATTGTTTTATGAGGCTGATGATCTCTCAGAGAGAGAGAGAGAGAGAGAGAGAGAGAGAGAGAGAGAGAGAGAGAGAGAGAGAGTTTCCCTCAACAGTTTAAATAAAAAAATGAAAATAGCTTCATTTGAAGCTATATGGCAAACATGATGGCTTAATTTTTCTTTTGTCTTAACAATAAGACCGCTTATTCTGCTTATAGTGTATTTGTTTTACAGTTTATAACATAAATTGTTCCTAACACAGAAACTTTACACAACTGACTATGTTTCAAGCTTATGTTTATCAAGATCCTTAAACGTTTTATCTTCTCTAAATATCTCTAATATCATTTTAAAAATCGCTACAGAATGTATACCGAATAAAGTCGTTACTATAAGGGAAAACGATAAACCATGGATCAAATGCAATATTAAACGAATGATCAGAAAGCGCCGCCGATTTCACAGTACAGCGAAGAAAACAAACTTAGTTAATCACTGGACTGCATTCAGAGAAATCAGAAATAAGTGTGTTACTGCTATACGAAAAGCGAAAAAAGATTATATTAATAAATTGGCGAACGACTTGCGCGAAAACAATATATCCTCTAAATCTTGGTGGAGAATTGCTAAACTTTGTATTAATAATAAACATAAAAAGGATTCAATACCGCCCTTATTTTACAACAATAAACTTTACGACGATGATGATAAAAAAGTAAACATACTTAACGAACATTTTTGTAAACAGTCTATTATTGACGACACTAATATAAACATACCTCGATGTAACACACCAAATATTGTACTTGAAAATATTGAACTTAAAACTGATGATGTTCGACAAATTTTGTCATCTTTAGACGTATCTAAAGCTTGTGGTCCGGATCTTATTAATCCGCGACTACTTAAATATGCATGCAACGAATTACCCATAACAAAATTGTTTAACAAATTACTCAGTAATAGTATTTTTCCGAACTGTTGGAAAGACGCGAATGTAATTCCGTTATATAAAAAAGGCGATCCCAGCGATGTAAAAAATTACAGACCAATTTCTCTTAGTAATATTCTTGGTAAAGTTTTTGAAAAATGCGTTCTTAAGTATCTCAATGTATTCCTGTTAGAAAACAATATTATCACAAATCTACAATCTGGTTTTAGAACTGGCGATTCTACTGTCTGTCAACTTCTTGATATATCTAACGACGTTGTTAAAGCTCTTGATTCTGGCAAAGAGGTTCGAATAATTTTCTGTGATATAAGTAAGGCATTCGACAGGGTATGGCACGCGGGCCTATTAATAAAATTGCGTTAAATAGGTATATCGGGTAATTTACTTTTATGGTTTGAAAACTATCTTTCTAATCGTCGTAACAGAGTCGTAATCAAAAACAGCATTTCTGAGTGGTTAAATATAAATGCCGGAGTACCACAAGGGTCAATACTGGGTCCAATATTATTCTTAATATATATAAATGACATTGTCACAGATATAAACTGTAAGATTAGACTTTTTGCAGACGACACTACACTTTACTGTATTGTTGATGATCCTTTTGAATCAGCATAATTACTCAATGATAATTTAGAAAAATAAATGTATGGTCAAAGAAATGGTTGGTATCTTTTAACCCAAGCAAGACAGAAACTATGCTAATATCTAGAAAATCAAAACAACCTTTTCATCCTAGTCTTTATATGAACGGAACGTTAATTCACGACGTTGATGAACATAAACACTTGGGTTTAACTTTCGCTTCCGATTTTTCATGGGAAAAACATATCGAAACTATTGAAGCTAAAGCTAAATTCAGAATATACATTTTAAGAAAATACAAGTTTATCCTATCACGTAGTGTTTTGGAAAAAATATATTTTAGTTTTATTAGGCCGTTGCTTGAATATGGTGATATTGTCTGGGATAATATATCCGAAATTTTAAAGCAAAGAATTGGAAACATAAACATCGAAGCCGCCCGTATTGTCTGTGGGGCTACAAAACTAACGAGTATCCAATTATTATATATCGAAACAGGGTGGGAGACTTTGGCTAAAAGAAGAAATAACCACAAGTTAATACAGTTTTATAAAATGAATCAAAACTTGGCTCCTACTTATTTATCAAATCTTGTTCCACCATCTTATAATGACATTCATTCGCACAACACACGAGGCTCCTAAAATTTCCAAAGTATTCTCTGTAGAACATCTTCTTATTTTAATTCATTTTTACCTTCTGTTATAAGAGATTGGAATGACATCCCAAACGACATTAAATATAACTCCTTAACAGTCTTTAAAACGTTTTTAGACACTAGCGTCAAAATACCTAATTATTTTAGCTGTGGATGTCGAATGGGACACATACTTCACGCAAGACTTAGATTAGAATGTAGTTCCTTGAAATGTCATTTGTTTAACAAAAATTTAGTTGATGATCCCTATTGTCGTTGTGGACATATAGAAAATTCAAAACATTTTCTTTTATTTTGTCAGTTATTTGATAATATTCGTTTAAGAACTATTAATACACTTCCTTATGTTTTAAATATTGATAAATTATTGTATGGTGACCCCATGTTATCTAATGAACAAAACGAAGAAATTTTCCTTTCTGTGTAAGAATTTATTTTACAATCAAAACGTTTTGCGAGATAACTGTTGATAGTAGTGCGTAAATTTATTATATTTACACACCCACTTATTTATTTATTTATTTATTATTTATTTATTTATTCATTTATTTATTTACATTCACACACCTACTCTGCTTATCATCTAACAAAGTAAATATTACAACAGCTATATTGTTGTGATTGTTATTATTATTATTAGTTAGTTAGTTAGTTAGCCAATCTATTTTATTTATCTGCCTTTTTCATATAAGAGAAAAAATGTATTTACATTTAGTACTTTTTTACACTTTTTTAGTATCTACTTCTTCTGCTTTTGTTTCTTATATTCTTATATTCACACATCTATCTATATTATTTATTTATTTATTTATTTACTTATTTATGTAATTACATTAATTACTTACTTACACTTTTTAGTATCTTCTTTTTCGGTTTTTGTTTATTATATTCCTATTTTCAAACACCTATTTATTTATTTATCTATTTACATTAATTACATATTTACACTTTTTAGTATCTTCTTTTTCTGTTTTTGTTTCTTATATACCTATATTCGCATACCTATTTATTTACTTATTATTTGTGTATTTACTTACTTATTTAAATATTTATTTATTTATTTAATCGCTATTTATTTACATATTAATTAATTATTTATTCTTAACTTTATTAGTTAAGTAAGCTCCTTATATGTTTTGTAATGTATTGGATCCAGGGAGACTGGTTAATATAAGAGTTTCACTCTTGTTCCGGAATCCCCTTTTTGTCTATTTGATGAAATGTTATTGTTCATGTATATATTTATTGAAATAAATATCGTTTAAACTAAACGTTTTATGGCGTTAATTACAATAATCTTGATAATTATGACGACTTTGTATCCAAACTTATTTTGGATACGTTCCATTCATTATCAATTTAGATATTACACGTGGCTGGTGAAAGCTGTTTGAAGTTCACGTATTTAATTTGATTTGCTTTTTGGATTGTGATTTGTAAACGGACCGGTTTGTTAGTAATTGATTCTGCGATGTTTGCGGTTGATTAAGTTTAACCAATGAACTTTATAATCAAACTATATGTTTGCTTGCTGAAGTAACATGTATAATAAACCATAAAACATTTCCGAAAACCATTGTTTACTTATAGTTTAATATTTCTACCTTTTGGTGGATGTCCGATTATTGTCGTTGTTAAATAACATTTTATATCACATAACCCTCCTGTTTATTGATGGAATAAAACGGTGTAATATTTTTCGTATTACACAGGCACCCATGTAATACCACTTGATTGTGACGTAATCAGTTATCACGCTTCTGATTTACGTAGTGGTTGTGCCTAATGACGTCATATAAAATTGTGTCAGTCTGTTGTTTATTTTTAGACTTTTGAAGACTTTCCGATTCTTTGAAAAATAATTTTGATGCATTCGGAAAAATATTATGATTTAAACTTACATTTTGATTATGTCTTTTTTCTAGGTGATTAATTTACTTTTACTATAACTAAATAGAACTATATTTTTACTTGCGCAGTTAATTTTGAGGTGATTTGTATGACCTAGATAAAAATCGTCCGTTTCTATATGGCATCAAATAATATGTACATGTCATTATGCCTCGGTATTTTGAGTTATGTGATATATAGAATCTTAGACTCGTGAGGGTTTAATATGAAATTTATTAAACTCGTTCAATAATTAAATATGCCACTCGCCAAGGCTCTTGGCATATTTAATTATTAAACTCGTTTAATAAATTTCATATTAAACCCCCACTCGTCTAAGATCCTCTATATATATGTCCGCATTTTATCGTCCAATAATAAACGGATATATAAAAGCTATGGTGTCATTAGTAGTAAAAATTAATTGTTACAGTGAAACACTAATGTATTATATGAGTAATCTTTCAAATGTAGAAAAATCCATGTCATGTTATAATTTTTTCTACTTAACAGGAGCGTTTTTGATACCTTTCCTGTTTTTTCTCGTAACATGTGGGATGCCTCTGTATTTCCTTGAGGTATCTGTCAGCCAATTTTTGGGAAAAGGAGTGATTTATTTTTCAGAAGTCGCTCCAATTTTTCGAGGTAAGAAACTACGTTTGCATTCACAATTCTTATAAAAGATTAAATGTCAAACTAAAAATATTATTATCCTGAGAATTAGAATAAAATACCGTTTATTTAAAACATATTTAAACATTTCAACATAAAACAGAGTGGACTAAAGTAGATAAGTGGTGTTGATACTCCAGTCAAGCTGCTTTAACTACATATCGTAAGGTCACTGTTATTGTATTACAAAGGAAACCGGAATGCACGGGGAAGAGCACCTTATACTAGTAGCCACGAGAGACATTAGGTACAATTATCACTAAATGTGTGTTAATTTTGCAGCACTAAACGGCCGTTTCAGAAAAAAATCCTCATTAGTAGTGCTCAGACCAAAATTGTGAAAATCCGTATAATTTCAAAATATTGAAATAAGTAAAATATAGTCACCAAATCCACCCGAGGCAATACATACTCGTAAAACATTTAATTCTATCTATGAAATGAAAAAAAAGTCAGTCAATTACAGAATTACAAAATAAATGTGCTTGTCTCATATCTGCTCCTTTTAAAATATTTAACAAGAACTTTTAAGGGTGTGGAAGGGTTACAGGAGTAATAATTGTACGATCAATTATTTAAAATAAGTTTTGCATTTTTAATGGAATACAGGTATAGGTATTGGCATGGGTGTGGTCAGTGTGATTTATTCATTTTACTACAACATTATCACTACTTGGATATTATATTACTTGGTGAATTCATTTTTCAACCCGTTACCATGGAGTACATGTGGAAACTCTTGGAATACAAAGAACTGCGTCGATGCACGAGATAATACCTATAGTAATGTGAAACTAAACACGAGTCTGGATAGTGAAATACAGCCGAACCAAACATTAATGATCAACTTTACCTTGGACAACACAATGCAGATCAACAATAATTTAGTCACGCCAGAGGAAGAATTTTGGGAGTATGTATACTTTGGTATTTTGGTATTTCAATTTAAACTCGTTGGTGCGCAGCATTTGTTAGTTTTAGACTAATTTTTATATTTGTGCTTGAAGAAAACGTAAAGCGTTAAGTTCATCACTATATATTATTTGAATATTTGAATACCTGTTTGTTATCGCCAAAATGTTATCACGTAAAATCCCGTAAACCGGGACGTGGAAGTAGGAAAGATTAGGAAAATACAAGAAAGCAAATATTCAGGGAACATTGACATTGATATTTCTCACTTTTGTATGTCATCTTATTGATAGAATAACGCTTAATTGAAGAAAAGAGAAAATATCTAGAGATGTATATATTATTAGTTGAAAATTTAATTTACAATGGAAAAAATACATGTATCATCATCATTACTATATAAATATATTTAGTCAGTTAGTATTTGATGAAGACATAACATCTATTTTAATGTAGTATTGTTTAGAATTTCTGTCGAATATATTTCCCGGAAACATCATCATCGTCGTCGTCGTCGCCATAAATAGTACATTATATGTTGTAAGAACTGCACAAATAAAGGCATTTAGTTCGAGTTACAAATGTTGTTTCCTGGTGCTATTTATAAAGGATATGTGAATATAAGCACTTAATGGTATTTTTGTTTAATTTCAGACATCAAGTTTTACAGATGTCTTCTGGATTAGAAGACATTGGTTATTTCCCATGGCATCTTCCGGTTTCTTACCTGGTAGCTTGGGTTATCATATTTCTATCTCTAATGAAGGGAGTAAAATCAGTCGGAAAGGTGTGGTATAGATTTATGCAAATAGAATACATTAATGGTTTATTACAATTATATTCAAGCAATATCCCTGGGTTGGCAATTCATTATTAGCAGCTTGTTTCGTTGTAGAAATTTCCTGTCGTGGGAACAAGCTCTATCATAGTCTATTAATTGTAAAACATAAACACCATGAGCAGGAAAAAGTTATATTGCTGTATATAAAAGGAAAGTTGACAAAACTTGAACTTTTTAAAAGGTTACGATGTCCTAAAATGTCGTAAACATCTTCCAAAAAAGGATATTTTTAGTAAGCTACTTCATATAAACATAATAATCAGTATAAAAGTAAAAAAGACACATGCTCATTAAAAGCCTAATTGATTGTATATAAAGTAAAAAAAATAACTGTCCTGCCTTTTAAAAATGATCTGTACCAAATCGGATTGCATAGTTTAGATACTCATCAAGAGAAATAAACATTCTAACACCCGTTTTGAAGACCTGATGAGATGAATAATCTCAAGAGAGGATAAAGCTTAAATTCGTTTTAAATATTAATAATACAAGGGATTTGTGGTCGTCTTTTGATAAATTATAATTTTCAGACAGAATTTCAAAACAATAATTTTACAAAATGTTTATATGTGTATTTTAGGTTGTTTACGTTACAGCAACTTTACCGTATCTTCTACTGACAGTGTTGTTAATACGTGGATTAACACTTCCAGGGGGATTAGACGGGATTGCTTATTACTTAAAACCAAACTTTGAACGACTACTTGACAGACAGGTAACTCAACCGATGTTGTTATTTCTGGCCATAAAATAAGTTCAATCCATTTCAAATATTTCCTTATTGTTGCCACATAAATAAATCATATTTTAGACAGGATTTTTCCGACTGACATTCAGTCAAACATAGTTTTAACATGTCTAGCAATGACACATACAATATAACATAGTATACAGTGTTAATTTTACAGTACTAAAAGGCCATTCCGAAATATAATTCCTCGTCAGTAGTGCTTAGACTAATATTGTGAAACCATTTTTTTTTCAAGCGGTTGAAAAAATATCCATACGACCATATATCAAATTTCAATATAAGATGTATACAAACGTACATACAATATAACATCTTTGTTTAAAGGTATGGTTGGAAGCTGCTTTACAAGTCTTCTACTCTCTAGGACCATGTTGGGGTGCTTTAATAACTATGGCAAGTTATACAAAATTTAAAAACAACTGCTTGAGGTAAGTGTCCGTAATTACATATTATACTAATTTAATATTGCAGCACTAGACGGTCGTTTCGAAATAAAATTCCTCATCAGTAGTGCTTGGACCAAAATTATAAAATTTTAGAAGTAACTCTATCTAGAAGGATCTCTATCACATTGTCATGGAGACAATTGACTCCTTAATGCCGTCCATGTTAGTAATTCAACACCCATAGATATTTATGTGAATAATTACATAGTAGCCATTCATGACACCTAAATTTTAATTTCAGGGATGCAGTGATTCTCAGTCTGATATCTGAAGGCACGAGTATATTTGGTGGAATGGCTGTGTTTGCTATATTAGGATTTATGGCATCAAATCTTAACTTACCAATAGATAAAGTTGTTCAATCAGGTATAGTTTTTAATGGAAGACTTTTGTTTGATTTAAATCACATTATATGTATTGTTTTCGTACCTCGTTTGGCCGTTTCTCTTGTGTATACTAGTATTTATTATTGTAAAACAAATGTCCAAATCTAAAAGTAACACGATGAGTAACGCGTTGATGAATAAATTTTATTAAGTCTTTATGATACAAATATAGGTATAAAATATTAAAACAGAATGGATATCAATCTCTCTATAGCTTATTTGAACTCTATATCAGTTTCTTCTAGAGCAGGGTGATCCCTGTCTCATTCTTTCATTTAACTTACATTTGTTTTGTCAACACTTTAAAAAAAATTAGTTTTCACAATTTTGATAAAAGCACTGCTGGTGTTGAATTTTTCGAAACGATCGTCTAGTGCAGTAAAACTAGCACAGGTTTAATATGCAATTTAAACCAATGGGCGTCCCCGAGAATAAACTTGGCAGTTAATATTTAACAGAAATATACTACATGTAATGGATAAATTTTATGTTGGTTAAAATATTAAAATCCTTAAAAACTAACCTTCATGCAAAGTATTTCCTTAGCTAATATGGTCAAATTTATTTTGACCCTTTGGATATTTTTCAATCCCTTGAAAAAAATAGGTTTCACAATTTTGGTCTCAGCATTAATGATGAGAAATTATTATCCGAAACGACGGTCTAGTGTTGTAAAATTAACACTGCTATAATATGTAATATAGTAACAAATATTAGCTGTACCTGGATTTGATATTTAGACCAAATCGGGAGGGACTAAACTGAATAGCGCAAACGATTGAGTGTGTCATTTTCGAATTTCTGGCAGTTGTCTTGTACAATTTGCATTCAAGCACTTTAAAAACTTACCCGGCATTTACAGATAAGTAGAATTCGATAGTGGTTTTAATTTTTATATTTCTTCAAATAATTAAAGCATTATTTCCTGAATATGTGTCATCTTCATTGTGACACTGGCTGTTACAACGCCCTTGCTTTAAGGTTATATACCGGTCATCGTAGCATACAGAGGTTGAACAAAATATTCGCTCGCTATATACGGTGTTTTTTTCCAATTATCCCAAAAATATTCTTAATTCATTCAAAAATCGATTTTGAGAAACTTTATGAGATGTTAAAAACATTTTGGCATTTTCCTTTAATGGATTTATTCGATATCTCTGGTTTTTCGTTTTACAAAAATAGTATTTTAACAGACACATTAGAATTATTAAATTACATATGTTTATAAATATTTCAATCGTTTGAACCAGAGCACACGACCTGACTTCAGTTGACGTGTTAGTTTCAAAGTTTTTACTTTGCTTTTGGATTGTGATTTGGACATGGCTTAAAATGTTTTATTTAGAATAGTTTTAATAGTTGTCTTGGTCTTTTCGATATTTATTTTTTAAAATAATCTCAAAAATAAGACGATTACAAAACGTCTGCTTGACAAATTTACCAATAATCTCAACAGATTTTGTAGAAACTTTCACCCATTATAATGTAACATATAAATGTTTTGCAATATTTTTATAGTATAAGTATTTACAAGTACGATACGGCAATAGGTAAAGTGCTCTAACCGTATATAGTAGGTCGTTGTACCGGCTGCAACTGATCATTATTGAAAAATGTAAGTGATTGTTTTTTTGATAAACACAATGTCGACTCTTTTTTATTGTAGGTCCTGGTCTAGGATTTATAGTCTACCCAGAAGCCCTTTCGCTACTTCCACTTCCTAACTTCTGGTCAGTTTTATTCTTTCTGATGTTGTTAACAGTAGCCTTAGACTCTTTGGTAAGTTTTCTTTATATAATTTAACTTACAAACTTCGTCAGATTATCATTTGCCAGTCTGGGATTCAATTCTAAACGATAAGAGCTTTACGTTTGTGTTTCAGACCCTTCTGCTACTTTGACAATTTGGACTTTGGTATTTATTTGTAGTATTTTGTTATTTAACTGTACTTTTAAAATACTATACTTTTTCTGACAACAATTATTTAATTATTTAAGGAATCTACTATTGCTAACAGTGCAAGAATATGGAGCATGAGGAATTAGGGCTTAAGCCCAAGTCAATATTCATTTATTTACTTATTTTGAAAAGTCATTTCTTGGGATTGTGGAAAGGTCTAAAGTAATCAGAGTAACACCGATCTTTGTTAATACTAATATCTTTACACTAAGATCTATAAAACAAAAATTCTACATTGTAATCCATGTCCGAATCGCAATCCAGAAGCAAACTAAAAAGTTTGAAACAGACAAGCTAGGTGAAACCCGTGAACTTCCAACAGGGGGAGGCCAGGTGCTCCGGAGGGGTAAACGCCTCCTGTTTAGCGTGATACACACGTCACGTGTGTAATCAAAATTGTGTGAAAGGAACTATGGGACGTCAAATATATCTAGGGCAATCCTGGACACAGAGACATCAAACTTATCAGCAATACTTTGATGACAGCCACAAAACTTTTGGAGGGCCATGATAAGCCTAAACTTGCATTATCTCTTGGTTAACAACTTATTTGTAAGCAACTTGCCTTGTCGTATGAAATTCTCGTAGAGGAATACGTATAGCGTATTACCTTTGAAATTAATACACCACAAGCAGGATAAGCAGGTATATTTCTTCATAGAAAAGAAAAGTTGACAACAGCAAAATGGAAGTCATCACGTTTTTCATAACGTTTAAAATGTAGCCTTTCGTGGCGTCATTATTGAATTATAAGTATAAATATGAAGTAGAATCAGTCGAATTTTTATTTCCAGCTCACTGGGATAAATAACATTAACAGTCTCCAAATTTAGGATTGGTAAGAGACAGAACGTCATATTTATATATGTATATGGAGTTGAACGATTTGACAACAGTCTTCTCTCCAGATTTGATAAGGTTCTACATAAATCCTGCTTCATAAGAATAAAGAAACAAATCAGCAATTTAGTAAATTTCTTGCTTAGGAACTGATAGCACTTTTTGTTTGTTTTGTTTTCTTTTCTGTTTTTCTACATAATTCAAATATTATTTGTTATTTCAGTTTGTCACAGTAGAAATAACGAGTTCGTCGGTACTAGATAGCTTCCCGGTGTTAAGAAAACGACAAACACTTGTTAATTTGGCATTATGTGTATTCTTTTTCTTTATTGGACTTCCAATGTGTACGCAGGTAAATACGGATGCATGTGTATATAAAGAATTATTCTTGGTAAGAAAATGCTATATGGTCATGTTTTGGAAATTATCAAATTTTGATAATATCACTTAATCGCTTAGACTTGTATATCAAATGCCCTATCAAAATTTATTTCAAATTTCTTTTCCATGGTTACCAATTATAAAATCATATTATATATTTTAAACAAATTTAGGTACATTATAAGAAATGCTCAAATATATATTTTTCATAGTCAACGCTCATATGTTGTTTTTATTCGGAATTTTATTGTCATTCTTATCTTTTTAATATAAAAACTATGATTTTCCAAGTAATCTCATTTATTTTCAGTCGCATGTAAAACAGTTCTCAAAATTGGCTGACTTTTCTGATTAATTATTTAAAAGACGCAGGTACTTGAATAAATCATACACATTTAAAGTATCGAGGACTGTGATCTAAATTATAGTGGTACTTTTTAATTTAAGATCATATTTCAGTTTCATATTTCTAAATGATAAAAAATCATCGAAGATTCCTAAAAGAAAAATTTTATCTTAATTAAAACAAAATATAGCAGATGACTATTAAAAAGTGCATATTTTAGCAACAAGTTATTATCAAGGTATTGGACTTTTTGGTTGGCACAATGTAAACGGAATTGAAATATTTAAGTTTGAGCATCTTTTCTTGATTTGTTGTACTCAACAATTAGGCATAATATTTTCAAAGTTTGCAGGCTAGTTTGTTCCAAACAGAGGATGACTCCTAAAGTTCTGTCGATCGTTTAAATACGAATCGGCGTTTTAATAAAATAGATAAATTTACTCTATAAGTTCATAAATGATTGAGGGACTGTTCAACAATAATAAATATATAACTTTTAAAAGATATGATTTGACACTTTTTTGCAGGCTGGTATATACATTTTCCAGTTGGTCGACTGGTATATAGCTGCATTCGTTGTTACTGTATTTGGTGTTCTGGAATGTGTTATATATGGATGGATTTACGGTATGTGACGCACTATTTATTCGAATCATTTCAAATCCATTTCGTTAAAATGCCATTACATTTGGTGCCGTTATAGGGGTCTTTATAATTGTTATAATAATAAAGGTTGTATCTGAATTCGTCTAAAATATGAACAGAGGTATACATTAATACGTATATTTAAAATAATAAAATAAGTTAAAGGACATTTCTATTGTGGTATTGTAGAGTAACAAAGAAGGCAATTGAGTGATTTTTATATTTTTAGGGAAATATTTTCGATCATTTTTTAATCGTATTTTGACAAATGCAGAGTACAAACGATAACAATCTTTCGTGTTTTTCATAATTAATATTTAAACAAAGTATTAAGTTTGTTTTTGGGGAAAAGATATGTAAAATATCATCACAAATGCCTTGAATGGATTAAACACCTGTCAATTTGTGACGTCATTAGAAATTGTAGATTAAAATTAAAAATATTGCTTGACAAAAATAATCTTGACTCCAATTCAACCTTCTAATTCAAATGTCCAATATTTGCATTTATTTGTCTCAGTATGCCTCTTATAATATATAGTACTTTGAAAAAGAGGCCCAAGAGTTTGGCTAAAATAAAAAAGAAAGAATTACAAAATCCTTGTGTATATTTTATTTACCCGTATATAGTTTGTAAAAGCCATCGTTTAATCAATTCTAAGAAATTTGATTAATTCGCATTTCGTGGTCAGTAAAATATTTTGGTGAAAGATAGATTTTTACTAGATGAAATATTTCAGACAGACCCCCAAAACTGAATTAATTAAATTCAAGTGATTAATTGTTACAGATCTGACCCATTTACATTTTCCATCACCTTTTTAATTTTGTTGTTACATAACTAACGAAGGTTGATTTAATATTTTAACAAATGTTGATATAGTTACCTGCTTAAAATTGTAATCAGGAGTAAGAGACTGTTACTCCCAGTCATGATTTTTCTCTAGAGTTCTCGGCTGGTGGTGGAAACTGGATTATCCTTAATCGCGCAGCAACTAGCGCCCTGATGAATTATATGAAGTAATGATGAATTTGTTTACAGGGATTGAAAACCTATCGAAGGATATAACGTTGATGTTAGGAAGACCTATACCTGGTATACTTAGATTCTGTATATGTTTTGTGACACCTGGAGTTCTACTGGTAAGTTTTACAACATTAAATTCAGTTGCCTCCATATGGCTTTTATAATGCATAAAACGCATGCTTTGGGCATCTAGTTACTTTTGTTGTAGAACATTTAATACCATATTGTTGACGTCATTACGAATGACGATAAAGATCTGCAGCAAAACCGGAGACAATATATTTCAAGAGAACGGCATATTTATGAAGTATATTGACTTAACGAAATATTTTCATGTATTCTTATTTAGTCGTGTTTTATTACTTCACGTGTTGTAATTTTGCATGACTAGACGACTGTTTCGGAATAATGATGATTTTGTCATGGGTTTTAGACAATAAAGTGATCTCAGACTTGAGATGTATATTGGAGAACCAGTCTAATACGACATTACCGAAAGGTTCACAAGGGCACAACGAGATATCCCAAAATGCATCTTCTTAAAAGTTATATCCATTACATATTCAATCAACCACAAACATACTAAATAATTTTATAAACATGCATTTCTCATAATTTTCTCTCGAAATGATTTCATTGTGGGATTTTGTGACAAACATTGTCGGAAAACGTTCTAGAAAAACGTTAAGAGTATTGATCACGTTGTATGCTGGCTTATTCAACAGATATTGTTATTTTATAGGCAACTTTCGTGTTTACAATGGTTTCATATAAACCACCAAACTACGGGACTTACATATACCCTGGATACGCACAGGTGATAGGCTGGATTGTAGCAATTATACCGGTTTTACCAATACCCATATACATAGTGGTTCATCTAAAAAATGCACCGGGCAATTCTTTATATGAAGTGAGTACCCATATAATATAGTCACAGCCTGTCAATACGCTCATAAGACCATTACTTTTCTCGATTTATTGCTAGGAAGATGGAAAATGACGCAAGTCTATTGCAAGGATAACGCCCAGCATATTTGCAGGCACTCTTTATTTGGCAGCTGGTACCTACAGGACATGCAATTTATATATAACACATTCTTTATGACTTAATAATTACATATTATACCAGTTTTAGTTTTACAGCACTAGACGGCCGTTAATATTGTTAATATGAGACTATGTGAATGTCATATACCCTAGTGAGCTTGAAATAACAGATACGACTTATTCTGCAAGTTTTACTTGATATTTAGACGAATTCCTGAATTATGGCGCCCATGAAAGGCTACATTTAAAACTGTATGATAAGCATGATGACTTCATTTATTCTATTGTCTACTTTCCTTTTCTATGCATCACTATTCCTGCTCCTCCTTCTAATGTTCTATTCGTTCAAAATCAATACTCTATGGTAGAGCTTGTTCCCACAACAGGAACTTTATGCAACGAAGCAAGCCGCTTTCAAATGCATTGTTGACCAAGGGATATTGCAAGCCTATGCTTATGAGGGCCCTCAAAATGTTTTATGGACGTCATCACAGTATTGTTGACAATTATGACGTCTCTGTGTTCAGGAATATCCTAAATATATTTGACGTACCATAGTTCCATGTTCCTTTCACACAATTTTGATTACACACTTGGCGGGTATAGCTAGCTAAACAGGAGGTGCTTTCCCTTCCGGAGCACCCGGTCTCACTTTCATGGTAGCAGTTCACGTGTTTAAACTAATTTGTCAGTTTCATAATTTTTTCCGTTTGTGAATCGGACATGGATTAGTATGTTTGTTTTCATACTTTCTTTGACAAAAAAGAAAACAAACATACAAAAATGATCCAACAATTAAAAGTTCGAGATGCAACGTAGAGGTTCAATTGCTACCCAAGGTTTGTCTTTTTAATTCTTCTTGTTCAAATGCATTAACAATTCTTCTTAATATCCTGTAGTGACCTTTCAATATTTTTTTATAAAAAAATAATTTATTCCATAAAAATTCAAAGCACGGGGCATATAATTACGATTTATGTAAGTGTTGTATTTTCAGAAACTTTGTGTGAGTCTACGCCCGAACAAGTATTGGAAACCAAATGACAAAAGTCTGCAAAAGGAATATGCAAAAGTAGAGGGTCGACAACCGTTAATTAGGAAAGTTAGAATTAACGTGTTCGGCGAAGTTTAGTATGTACCAGGGTATTTTGACCATGGCGATTCTTGTAATTATTCCAATTATTTGTGAACATAAACACTCATATATTGTGTACAATGCTTATTTTATCTTATTTTAAAGGCTACACTAGAACGTCTCAGGTTCATGGTTGACTTTTTAGCGATCTTTAGCACACACTGAGAACTTGATGTGTATGTCTAGATCTAGAGTTATGTATCAGATTTGAAATTCAGTGCTGTAGATATATAATTGTTTCCAAAATTTATCAAATGATAGTGACTTTTATTTGCTATTGTATATCTGTAAGGTGACTTGTGCTTAGTTACTATTTTTATTTCAAACTAAGAATAATAATTAACATATTAATTAAAATAGTTTAGATCTTAGTTAAGTAATTTAATTTCCCTATTGCGTGCTAACCTCCTTAAGGCAGTTCGGATTATGTCTCTTTTTATACTGGAAATACGGGTTTTTATTATTAACATTTTCATAGGTAATTGGGAAGTTGGGAATTTGATATATAAAAATACTCCCGTAGGAATAGTATTGTATATTTTATAAGATTGGATAAGTTTATTGGCTACCAATATTGAAAATGTCTTTTGATTTGTTAAATTTATTATATATATATATATATATATATTATATATATATATATATATATATATATATATATATATATATGTGTGTGTGTGTGTGTGTGTGTGTGTGTGTGTGTGTACTTCAACAGTCTAATATAGTAACCTAATAATGCTCTATGACATGTATTTGTCAGTAGTTATTTTAACAAATGCGTGATGTCATGTATTTCTATCTGCGTTATATCTAGTTGCTTTTGACTCCGTCTGCCCGTTTGTTCGTTCGTGTGCTTTTTAGTTAATGGGTTCGTCAAAGCTAGAGGTATATCGTTTGTGAAAATGTATTAAAGGTATAGTTTTTAAATTTTGTATAGTGTTATAATGTATAACAACGATGTGTATTTCGTATTTTTGGCAAGTTTTGTTAATTTTTTCCAATCAATTTGCCATGTTGAAACGAGCAATTTTCAGCAATACACAATTAAAAATCTTTAAGTCACTCTGCATAAAAGGTATGTCTTCGAAATAGAAAATGTTTACATGTATATGCATTTCAAAGATGTACATATCTTTGTTCATAAATTTGACAAATTTTACCATGCAATTGTCTGTATGTATACAACATGCAAACTATAACAGTAATACGTAATTTGGTAGTGAAAAATGATGTGGTAACGAAAGTCAAGTTATATAGTTAATCTTGTAATATATCAACAGTTTTACTCAGCCATGAATAAAATATTCAAACAATTTTCCTGAATTAACAAATGTCATTTTGTTTTGAAATGTACACATATAGATGATAATTGTTTTAACCGTTTAAGGTCGTAATATTATACAGATTGTTAAAAGCATCTGATATACACGAGGTTACATTTTATCAAAAACTTTGGAACTGACAAGTTAGGTTAGACACGTGAACTTCCACCAGGGAAGTGGAGGCCGGGTGCTTCGGAAGGGCAAGCACCTCCTGTTTAGCTAGCTACACCCGCCACGTGTGCAATCAAAATTGTGTGAAAGGAACATGGAACTATGGGACATCAAATATATCCAGGCAATCCTGGACACAGAGACATCAAACTTATCTTACTTTAATATCTAAAGAACAGTTGTTTATTAAACGAATATAATATAAACATAATAGTAAACATGAAAATATGGGTATATTTGAGTCCCCGTAGTCCCATATTCTTTTCAATCTCAATTACACACATGACGGCTGTCATGGATATATTTGAGCTACTATAGTTCCATGTTCTTTTCACTCAATTTCGGTTACACATGTGTCGGCTGTAGCTAGCTTTACTGGAGGTATTTATGCTTCCGGAGCACCCAGACCTATTTCCTTTGTCGAAGTTTACGTGTTAAACCCAACTTGTCAGTTTTTACTGGATGTAGTTTGAACATGGATTAGTATGTTTTTTGACTATGTTTTGTTAATGATAAATTTTGAAATGGAGCGGATCCTCGTTTGTAGTTTATGTGTACCATTACTGGGGGATATTATTAGTAATACATGGTTTTGGCAGGTTACATGGTCCCATGTACTCTGTCAAAGATAAATGTACCCTGAGCCACGCCATTTTGTCACACTTCGAACCAGTAATAGTCTATTTAACTTTGATGTCATAATCTGTGTGACTAACGTACATTGTCGCTGTAACTACACGTCCGGAATGTACTACTGTGCATAAAGGCTATTTTGAACATGCATTTATTACGATTAAATTTTTATTTGTATCTTTTTTTTAACATTTTTATTATATTTCAATAAAGAAAAGAGAGACCTAAGTGGAAAAAAATATGTTTTCTTTTAAATAAGTCTATATGAGTGTGTGCATACCATAAATTTTGCCACTTTTTCAATAAAATCAAAATGGTTAAGTATAAATACTCCTATTAGGTACCTCATTGGTTATATGTAGGTCATCCAGGTGTGAATTGTCTTGAATCAATCACGCAGGTAAAAGGTACATTTGTTTGCAATTTGGGGCCCAAATGGATAGCTGGAATACATATTTTCTGTCACAAATGTGATTTTTTCTATATACAGACGTTAACCAAAACATGTAGCATTGACAAAAATATAAGTTTTAGTTAGGTCTCTGAATAGTAAATAAATATGCACTGTTAATTTGTCCAAGCAATTCTTTGTTAAAATGTAATTTACAATATTCTATGTTCAAAATAGCCTTTATGCACAGTAGCGTATGTTTAGGTACCCCGGCAGATTGGCAAATTAACCATCGAAATGCATGAAGTTTCTTTGAAGGGTGACAAAATGCATACTAGTATAAAGCTATTAATCTTACATGTATGTGCAAATGTGTTATACTGTATAAAATGAATATAAATATTTTTGTATTTATATGGAATTGTTTAAGTTTTTTTTAAATTATCTATGTTGTTATAGCACACACAAGATGGTCCATCAATGCTGTGGTCCCAACTCCTCTCAAACTCCCGAAAAGTTGATTTTATCAAACTTAACATGTAGCAGAGACACAACTTTTAGATCAAAATATTGAATAACTGAATAATGCCCATTTGAACTTGACTTAATATACATCTGAAGATAATTTCAAGAAAAACATATGATTAATAAACTAGCAAACCAGTTTGCAAGGGAAAGCTGTATAACAATGATTATGATATGTAGAGAGGCTAGTTTGCACCTTGTTTTTTAATCGTAAACTTTATTTGCATGATCAATTTGTTTTACACTATATACCTTCTCTATCAATATGGGAATGTATATTAGTTCAGCAAATTGAACTATCTTTGTCTTTAATAGAAAATATTTGGCTTGTAAATGTTTGTACACGTTCAGATTCATATAAAGTTTTAGGATTGTGTACATACTAGATATTGCTAACAGAGACGTAACTCTCCGACATATTGCTTCATTTCTGATGTTCGGACAGTTTCTGGTTTGTTTTGCTTTCTTCATTCCTCTTCACATCACCATGAGAATTTAAAAAGAAGCGTACGATCATAAAAACATTCTATACAGAAAAAGATATTGATGCAGCAATGTGTGGCAAAACTCATTATTTTTAACCAAAAAATATGCATTAAAACACGTCAAAGGATGTAAGTTTTAAAAGAAATGTTTTTCAAGAACAACTTGACATATTACCAACATTACAGTTAATGAGTTTTGTTTTAATGCCTTCCAGCGCCGTTTAATCATATAAACTTTAACACATATATAAATGTTTTAGTAGGGATTTGGTGAGAAATGTTTGCAAACTGGAAGGGAATGAGTAGAATTACTATTTGAGTTTGTAAAATTTATGAAACACAAGTATAAAGAAGTGTTTGCTGGCAGTTTTTTCTTTCAAGATGAATTTGGCGGTTGTTCTGGTATTAAGATATATTTCGTGATTTTGTACGGATCTGGATCATGTGCTAGCTTTTATTTATTTCGTATATTTCACAAAAATCGACACATAAAATTGTTATCTACATTTTGCTGGTATGGATTTTTGTGGACCTATGGTCAGGTCTAATATTTAGGTTCATTTCATTGCTGATACGTGACTAGAAATCTAAATACCTGAAAATGTTAAAAGACTTTGATATCGGAAAGAAAGCCGGAAGTATAACCTTAATTCAAACAACTCTTAACCCGGAGAACAGCAGTGTTAACAGAGAATATGAGCGTAAGACACGAAGTAGAAGTGGAAGTTAAAAAGATACAACTGGTAACGATTTGAAGGGTGACAAAAACGTTTTACAGGGCTTTGGTAGTTTACACGGCCCCATGTACCCCATCAAAAATAAATGTACCCTGAGCCGCTTATATTAACCTTGTCATAAATTTGGCGTTTTTACCCGGTTGAAGTTCACATGTTTATTTTAAATTGCAAGCTTTCCAAATTATTACTTTGCTGTTATGATGTTATGATTGTGGTTTTAACATGTGTATTATGTATATGTTACATAATGTACAACATTAAGTGGCGCCTCATGTCTGGCTAATTACGCCTGCCACGCGTGAAAGCAAAATTTAAAATGAAAGCAACATTTAACTATGAAACGTCAAATATTCAATACAGTAGCATTATCAACAATATTGTGATGACAGACAACATGGCTTTGATAAACCTAGCCTTGCAATATCTCTCCGTCAACATTTTTTTGAAGTAGCTTGTTTCTTGTTTAAAATTCCTGAAACAAATTCTTCAATAGCGTATTAACTGTAAAACAAGAACAGTAGGTATGGGAAGCAGTTATATCAAAAACAAACATACTAATCCATACTATATGCTGCACGAAAAAGGAAAGTTGATAATATTAAAATTAAAGCCATCGCGTTTGTCATATAGCTTCAAATGTAATAAATTCAATATCAATAGATATAATAGGAATGATAGGAGTAAAAACGTAACTTATCATTAATGCAACATGTTTCAAAATGTATTTTATGAAATAATTTTATAAAATAGTGAAATATTGAATTGCACTAAACCACTTTAGTAGGCGCCGTCTATACATAAATATTCAACAACAAATGTAAATACATGTATAGCCATTGCTTAAACTGTTAAGAATAGATGAATAGGACCGCCATTTGAGTTTTTGAAACTTTGAAGGTACTTCATTTCTGTACAAATAGAAGTAACAAATATTCAGTGACATATTTGTTATCATGATTACTTTCGTGATACTAGTTTAAAAATCTTTTTCGCGTTTGTGCGCAGATTTTGTGTAATTTGCTTTTTTAATTCCATTTGCTTACATTTGATGATTTTTTCACGAAAATAACAAATATCATTATACCGCATAACAGATCAGATTTTCGCAAATCAATTAATTTTTTTCAAATCATTATCATAGAAACGTTTATTTAAACATAATAAAAACTAATATAAAAAAGATCGTTATAAAATTCATAAACTTTGTACACTTTAGTTATAATAGTTAATTATGTTAGATTTAAATCCAAACATGTTTAGTACTAATAATCTTAGCTACTGTAGATCTGGTCATTTTCTCCCATTGGCGTATTGAAAATATTGGACATATTGCGACTCGTTCATAGAATCAATGAAATAGTATAAATTTGCCAATACGGATTATAGCTAGATCTACAGTTTCTAATATTATTTTTGTATGTGTCTTGCCAAAACTAGTTGGTATTATTAGTATTTTGAAGCAGAACATTTGCCGAATTTTACGCAAATCATACTTTAAACAATCGCGTATTTTTGTCTTTTATGACACCGCTACGCGGAATAATATACATATATATATATTTACGACGGGTTTGACTGTAATATGTATGTATAATCTAGATCTACAGTTTCTAATATTATTTTTGTATGTGTCTTGCCAAAAGTTGGTATTATTAGTATTTTGAAGCAGAACATTTGCCGAATTTTACGCAAATCATACTTTAAACAATCGCGTATTTTTGTCTTTTATGACACCGCTACGCGGAATAATATACATATATATATATTTACGACGGGTTTGACTGTAATATGTATGTATAATATATATATTATATATATATATATATATATATATATATATATATATTATATATTGTTTAGTTTCGAAATACACGTTTTACTACGTGCGATATGGATACATGTATGATTTAGTATATATATTACTGTATCTTTTTCTGAACATGTTTATATTCTTTCTTTATGTTTCGAGCTAAATTTGAAACATATACATGTATATAAGTTTGTTTCTTAATTGAAAATACTGTATATATACATTAGGTAAATATATTTTGCTTATTTTTAGTCATTGATAAGCCCATCTTTTCAAACAAATTTTGCTTATCTACAAAAGGCTAGTCATCAGTCGCGCCTACCTGTAAATTTTTATACAATGCACTCACTACTACACAAACACACACCACACATCATGTCAACCCCATGGATTTTTCTTATGTTTTGTATAACCGGTAAAAAATGGTTTAACAGTTTTAAGATTGTAGTTAGTATTAGATCACAAGTATGCCTTATCTGTGTTATGGATGAAAAATTTAATAAGACATGCCTCGACAATAATGATTTTTTTACAATTAAATATTGTAAACCTTTTAAAAATGTATTCCCTAGACCACTCAGTTCGCAATGACGTATCCTTTTGGATTGTAATTCATATCATTAGAAATCATTTGATCCAGCCTAATCATGGAATCGCGTAACAATTTCACAATACTCACTGCAAACTGTAGAGGTCTAAAGGATTATGAAAAGCGTAGGGATGTGTTGAACTTCCTAAGATCAAAATCCTATAACATATACTGTTTACAAGAAACTCATTTGGTAGACAATTTACATTGGGTAATAAGATCAGAATGGGGTGGAGAAATTATTCTAAATTCAGTTACATCAAACTCAAGAGGGGTAGGCTTTTGTTTAATAATAACTTTGAATAAAATATACACCAAATTAAAAAGGATAATGATGGGAGTTATATTGCTGTTGACTTGACTATTGATAAGATGAGAGTAACACTGATTAATATATATGCTCAAAATGAGGATAACCCTCAAATTTTTTCAAATATAGCAAAAATTCTTCAAGATTTTGAAAATGAATATTGTATCATAAATGGTGATTTTAATTTAGTTCAAAACCAAGAAATGGACACCTTTGGCTACCTCCATTACAATAACCCAAAAGCAAGAGATGTTGTTATAAATATGAAAGAAGAATTTAATCTCATAGACCCTTTTAGAGAACTATATCCAGAGGAAAGAAAATATACCTGGCGAAAAAAACACCCATTAAAACAAGGTAGACTTGATTTTTTTCTTATATCAGAAAATTTTATGTCCAAAGTCATAGATGTCAAAATCAATCCTAGTTATAGGTCTGACCATTCGTCTGTCTGCTTATCATTAAAATTAAATGAATTTGTTAAAGGTAGAGGCCTTTGGAAGTTCAATAATTCCCTACTAGCTGATAAAAATTATATAGATACAGTAAAAAAATGTATAAAATATAAAAATACAATATGTAGTTCCTGTTTATAACATAGAAAAAATTAATGAAATAAGCAATGATGATGTTCAATTTACTATTACAGATCAGCAATTTTTAGAAACTGTTTTGCTTGAAATAAGGGGAAAAACCATATCATACTCATCTTACCGCAAAAAAATGTCTATCCAAAAAGAGAAACAGATAATTGACGAAATTACTAGACTAGAAAGTAACCCCCTATCTAATCTTAATGAAATTAATAATAAAAAGAAAGATTTAGAGGAACTACGTAAAGAAAAAATGAAAGGAACTCTGTTAAGGTCTAAAGCAAGATGGGTAGAGGAAGGTGAAAAACCAACAAAATATTTTTGTAGTTTGGAATCCAGAAATTTTGTTAGTAAAATAATTCCGAAAGTTGTAAAAGATGACAACTCTATAATTACTGATCAAAAGAAATCCTAGCAGAAACAAAGCAATATTACTTCAATCTTTACAATAGAAATAATGATGAGTATGGTATGGATCTCAAGTGTATACTTAAAGGAATTAAAATATAAATATCTTAACTGAAGATCAAAAGCAACGTTTAGAGGGGGAACTAACAAACACAGAAATTCATGATGTATTAAACAAAATGAAAAATTTGAAAAGTCCAGGTTCAGATGGTTTTACATCTGAATTCTTTAAATTCTTTTATAACGACTTAGTAAGCTTTTTAAGACGTTCGTTGAAAGAGGGATTTCATACTGGAAAAATGTCAATTACACAACGTCAGGGTATCATAACTTGTTTACCGAAAGGGGACAAGCCAAAACAGTTTCTAAAAAATTGGCGACCAATATCACTGTTGAATGTTGTATATAAAATAGCATCTCGCTGTATAGCTGAAAGATTAAAAAGGGTATTACCATTTATTATTTCGGAAGACCAGACAGGATTTATCAGTGGCAGATATATAGATGAAAACACTAGACTAATTTATGACTTAATGCAATATACAGAGGAAAAAAATATACCAGGTCTACTTTTAATGATTGATTTTGAAAAGGCCTTTGATTCAGTTTCTTGGGTTTATATTGATAAAGTACTAGATTTTTTCAATTTTGGTGAATCCTTTATAAAATGGATTAAAATATTTCGCCAAGATATTATGTCAGCAGTTCTACAAAATGGATTTGTTTCTGAATTTTTTAGTATAACAAGAGGTTGTCGTCAAGGGGACCCTATTTCACCCTACATCTTCCTAATGTGTGCTGAGATCCTGTCTGTTCTTCTCAAAAATAATAAAAATATCAAGGGTATTAAAATTGGTGATGAAGAATTTAAACTGTCACTTTTTGCAGATGACACTACTGTCATACTGGATGGAACAGAGTCATCACTACAAGAAACTTTACATGTCTTAGACGACTTTGCATTGCTTTCTGGGTTAAAAATTAATAATAATAAAACAAGAGCAGTGTGGATTGGATGTAATAAATATAATGGTGAAACCTTTAATCATCGTTTTAAATTAGATTGGAACCAAGGTCCATTTACATTGCTTGGAGTAAATTTTTCTGTTGATTTAGACAGAATGGTAAAAATAAATTATGATAAGAAATTACAAGAAATTGAAAAAAGCCTAAAACAATGGTCAAAAAGAATCTTAACTCCTTTAGGTAGAATAACGGTATTGAAATCATTGATAATTTCCAAATTAAACCATCTATTTATTGCTATTCCAAATCCACCACAGGAAATAATAACAAAACTGAACAAGATGTTTTATAACTTTATTTGGCAACATAAAATTGATCGCATAAAAAGAGAGTTAATGTCACAGAGCTATGAAGCAGGAGGTTTAAAATTGATAGACATTAAACACTTTATAGCATCACTCAAAATAACATGGATTAGGCGACTACTTCAAATTGAATCTAAATACAAAAAGTTATTTGAGATTTCATATTCTAAGATTGATAATTTCATAAAGTGTGGAAATGAGTATTTTAATAAAATAAAACGAAATTTTAAAAATTGTTTTTGGAATAATGTTTTTGATGCCTGGAATTCTTTGTCTATGAGACAAAAACCTGAAAATATAAATGATGTTAAAGATGTAAGCAATTACAATGGTTTCAATACAGGATAAACCAAAGAATAATTTCTACGAATGATTTTTTATTCAAAATTAAATTAAGAGATAATAATCTTTGTACTTTCTGTAATAATACAGCTGAAAAAATAGAGCATCTGTTTTGGTGCATCTGTTTTGGTATTGTGAGATAATTAATAACTTTTGGATAGAAGTAGAGGATTTTATATATAAAAAAATAAACCGCTACATCAATATGTATAGAGAAAGCGCCATCTTTGGAATTATTAACCAAAAAGAGAAATATAAACCTCAAAATGTTTTACTTCTTACTACCAGATATTACATATATAAGTGCAGAATTGATAAAAATCTACCAAATTTAAATACATGGAAAATGAGTCGTAAATATCAGTTTGATATTGAAAAGATCATCGCAATAAAAATAATCTTTATGCTAAATTTCTGGAATTTTGGGACCCATGGATAAAAATCTTTGATGAATGATTCAATGTCTCCATCTGGTAGGACTGTGGTGTTAGTACTGTAAAAGTGCCATCATCATTTATGGTGTACATAATGTTTTTATGATGTTTAGAAGTATACTTGTATGAAAATGTATATATATACTTTTTTGTATCTGAATTTCATAGGGGTTGACACGTCACCTTACACACACACACACACACACACACACACACCATAAACAAAACCCAGACAAAACTGAAAAGGAACATGCAAGTACAACATGAAATAAATATATTAGCTAAAAGTTTGTATATATAGAAAAATTATAATTATGATATTAGAAAGAAGTTCCTATATTTTCCATTTACTTAGTTACTTGATGTGAAGGGGAGATAACTTACAAAACGCTAATTTGTCATCATATACAAAGTATACAAAGGAATGTAGTATTAAATTTTGTACAATTATATATATGTATATGTATTGTAAAAATGTCCTTTTGTTACCCGGCAAGTGAACCCAGTGGTCCCAACCCTGGCACTTGACCTTCCCTATTTAATGTCTGGGACAATAAAAACATACATTACAAAAAAAAAAAAAAAAAAAAAAAAAAAGATCGTTTTGGCTATCGACGTTATATTATCACACAACACCAGAAAAAACGCACACAATCCATTTCGGAGAGACTTCATTGAATCTCTAAATAATGTCGGAGAAAATTGATATGGCGGAAAAATCAGAAAGTATTACCGTAATTGACACAAGTGCGGAGTCAGATGTCAATATTGATAGCAGTGAATATGAGAGAGAGAGAGAGAGACATGGACCCGTAAAACGGAATATCTGTTGTCTATGATCGGGTATAGTATAGGTCTGGGAAATATTTGGAGGTTTCCATACATTTGTTTACGGAACGGAGGAGGTAAGGTTTCTACTTTAAGTATTCTTTTGCAATAATAAGTATATCAAACATTGATTAATGTATGTTACTATCAGCATTTTTAGTATTACACATACGGGTTATGGTAGACTACAGCAAAATCACACTAGTAAATCTGCGCATGTTTTATACCGCTACTTACAGGTTAAGTGTATGAAAGTTGCAATCCTTTTTCTCCCTGTGGTAATAGGTTTGTAGTTATTGAAGAATTGTATCTAATTCATTGTTTGAACATCAAGATTTATATTTGTGACGTTTTACGGTGAGTAAGGTTAAGTTATATATTTTAAATATGAATTACTCTTTTCGGGTATCATGAAAAGAGCACTGGGATGTGATTGCTATTTGGATTAATGTTAAAATGTGTTTGAACGTAAATTTTCATGATATTTTTATGAACACTTTTTACGTCTATTTGTTTTGATGTTTAATAAGTTTGGACTTGCGTGTGCAATTTAATATATATATATATATATATATATATATATATATATATATATATATATATATATTTCATTGTTTTTTTTTCTAACAAACAATATATATCTTCTACTCAAAATAACCATCTAATTTTTCTTTCTCTCAATTTTCTCTTTTTAAACATTTAAATTAAGTTGCTGTTCAGCTTGGAATATCTATTAGATTAATTATTTTTTACCGTCATCGGATCATCTTAATCTCATCATGACCGTGTCAGGTTGTCAGTTACCCAGTGATCAGTTACCGATAACTTGTGGTAACAAGGTTTGTGAAATTTACCTATAAGAGTTATTCCGTCTGACCAATTCACAAAATAGTTGCAGTCGATAGTTCAAGTGAAGAGCCTGTTGAATTTCTAAACCCAAAAGTGAAATAAATCTGTAAAGGGAATCTAATTCTTCTGGAATTGAATTAAATTATTCAGTATGATGTGAAATGAACTAGAAATTAACAATTCCGTTTCTGTTTCGTTTTTTTGTTGCTATTGGACACTTTAGCTGTTTCGAATGGATAATTATTCCACCTGTAATTGTCCAATAAGTTAAGCTGTACATTCTAACTGTCCACTCGTTTAGTTAATGTACAGTTGCGTCAACTTATTGGACACTTACAGGTGAAAACTGACGGTTAGGCTAGTTAATACACATACAAATACAAAGCATGACGTCAAAGCAATGTTTTAAATAAAAATACATCTTTTAGTTTGTTTCAGCGGAAGTAGCAAGTTCTTGGATACTAGTTTGGCAACATAACTTTTTCAACAACCGGTATACCATTAAGTACAAACTGTGGTCCATTGCTTACTGATTTTGTCTTTATTATATTTATTTCTGTCATAGAAAGTAACGAAGTGTGTCATAAAACTTCATTTAGCGTTTCATGTTTGTCATAAATGCAGTGTATGTTAAATATGAAGCACAACTTGAAGAATTTGCCGTATGTCATGCTCACTTGTAAACAAAGATTAACATAACCTAAAAATTTAGGATTCCAAGGTTCTGTATTTGGAGTCGTATGATTGGGCTAAGTCTTCTCTTTAGTTTAAATAGAGTTCTGCACAACAACATTGATAAAGTTTTCATGAATGACACAATCGTCTGTATTTGCAAGTGCCTGGAGTTCTTAAAATTGAAAAGAGTGAATATCTAAGGATTCATAAAATATGTATACTATTACAAACCTTTGACTGTTACTGTCATTTACTGTAGACCGGAACAAAATCAAGATACTTCTAAACACATTACGATTTAAGGTTATATTTTAACTACTTACTCACTTTGTGTCATATTAAAGACCTCGTCATGGCAGACTAACCAAACCTGAAATGGTGAACCCAAAGGTGATGGCAAAGTACTTTTGACGGAATAAAGTATTTAGCAATTTTATTTACTACATATGCCTCATTCCCTGGTGTATGTGAGCTCGCGTGTTTCACTTAAATTGACAGTTTCAAAGATTTTTCTTTGCTTAAGGACTGTGATTTGGATATGGATTGGTATGCTTTTGATTTGGCTTTTATTTATTTAGTCTTGTATGATAATTGTCATGGATTTTAGAAAATATTGGACTTGGGATGTGTCATGGAGGAAAAACTTCCTGTATTAATTATCTATTTGATGATTAGTTATAAACGCATACCCAACGAAGGATATTACGATATAACAAAAAAAGTGTTCGTCAGGGCGCCATGTCGTACCTGTATAAAGTTTGTAAGGAGAAATTTACATTGTACATGGAATCTCACCCATCAATTGACCTTTTCCCGTAATAAGAACTTTGTTCCGAGAAATTGCGAAGTCAACGTTTTTTATAAACATTACACACCAACGTTAAGTCGTTTAGACGGACGAACCCTATCATATATATATTTTTTATAGGTAACCTTCGTGTTCACAATGGTTTCATATAAACCACCGAACTACGGGACTTACCTATACCCTGGATACGCACAGGGGATAGGTTGGATAATAGCATGTATACCGGTTATACCAATAGATACAGCTAAAAAAGGCACCAGGAAATTCTTTATATGACGTGAGTATCTATTCATATATAGCGAAGTTACCTTTAAGTCTGTTTCTAGCAAACAGGTATCACGGTTGTGGTTGAAGTACAACCCCCTTTGATGTACCGTCAAACTATCGCATAATTGACATACCACTGCGGTATCTCATTTGACAAGTACCTGTTCTGTATGTTGGAGGCTTGGCTCTAACTCCGGTCGGATATGATAAAAAACAAACATACTGATCCATGTCCGAATCACAATCCAGAAGCAAAGTAAAAACTTTGGAACTGACAAGTTAGGTTAGACACGTGAACTTCCACCAGGGAAATGAGGCCGGGTGTTCCGGAAGGGTAAGCACCTCCTGTTTAGCTAGCTATACCCACCACGTGTGTAATAAAATTGTGTGAAAGGAACATGGAACTATGAGACGTCAAATATATCCAGGGCAATCCTGGACACAGAGACATCAAACTTATCAACAATACTGTTATGACGGCCATGAAACTTTTTGAGGGCCTTGACATGGAAATAGATGAAATAGATAGTAACTGGTCTTGTATCAAGCATTTTGCATTAAGAAATAAAAGTCACAGGGTCCTTTGGAATAACAAAAATTATATCTTACGGTAGATAAACGTACTAGAAGGGTACTAGTATGGGTTATCTCGCTTCTAGCGTTCTACATGTTATACAGTTACGAATGTTTTTCTTCTTTAACTTGATAAACCAAGACTATTCATTTGCTATAGAATGCACTAGATGAATTTAACGTTACACAATAACAGATCATGCTGCATAAATAAGTTAAAATGAAAATAATTCTATTTTCAGAAACCCCGTGTAAGTCTACGTCCGAATGAAAATAGAAAGAAAAATGGAAACCAAATAATAAAAATCTGCATAACCGAAACTGGAGAAGTGCGGCGACCGTTTATTAAGGAAGTTTATTATACTGGAGAGATGGGTCAAAAGACCTTTTACCAGTTAATCAAGTAGAAGTAGAAAGTTAAATCTAACGGCTAAGTTTAATATGATGTACAAAATGTCACCCAACGGCCATTGCTTTTCTACGTATTTTTGTTGCGCTGCGCTAATTCGTAAAAAATTTTTCAATGGTTAAAGGTGTACGTTTTTTATTATTCATTTTATTTGTCGAACTTCGACATGCAGTGAGCTTTTTGTAATGCATATATGTGCCTGGGTAAGTTATGATGATAATTATTGATTGTTATGGTTTTTTAATTTTGCAAAGCTAACATATAGTAGTCATATCGAAATTTAAGTTATGAATTATGTTGTTATACCCCGCATGGAATGTCTGAACATTATCGAGAAACTTTGCACCCCTAAATTTTGTTAGAGTTATTCCCCTTTTAACTAAGTTTTCTGAAATACATAACTGATCAGGAATACGACACATCATGTACATACTATCAGCGAACTTTGAGCCCTTTATTTTGTGAGAGTTATGTCTTTATCACATTAGTTTCCCTGAAATACACTAAGTACTGAAGCATCTTGTCAGTCCTCACATACTAATGAAACATAATGTTGAAATCTCTGTATATAGGAAGGGCACAATGTGTACTTATTCATATTACCGAGTACTTTATGATTTTCTCTAATAAAATTGTCTGTCATTGAAATATGTTACCGAAACAATTTGTCAATGCAAGGCATTAGCACAATAGAAGTAGTGAAGTGTAAAACGCTTTAGTGAACGAATTTCACCTATATGAAGACGGTAAGTTCGGGAGTGGTAAAGGAACCTGTGGACATCAGAGAACCCTACCAATATACGATGAGTGAACTGGCAAACTTTATCAAGGACATAGCAGTATCGGAAAGCATGTGGTCTTCTGTAGAAAGTCTCTTTTCGATTGGAAGTTTGCTTTTCATGATCAAGTTACGTGTTGTCAATCTCAAATCTTAAAGTCTCTCTATTAATGTTAGAGCGTGTGTGCCATGTGTTGCATCAAGTTGGTTGTGCTTTAAGTCCCTGACAAGATATAATCTTATTAATTCACTTATATCGAGATTGTCATTTCAGGAATTTCATGGAGAAAACCACCGATTTTATGCAAACGAACCTACCACTTCATTATAAATTTGCATCATTCTGAGTCGGATTCCAACTTAGGCTATGAAAAGCTTTGTGATCTTTAAAATAGATCACTCGGCAACCGATGCACCGAAAGAAAATTGTGGTGTGGGTATAGTCTGGCGTAGTGGCACTGTGCGGTGTGGTGTGGTGTGGTGTTGAGCCGATTGAAGTGGTGATGGGTGAAGTAACGTTTTTGAGTAAAGCAGTGGAGAATTAATTTCGTCCAGTCAAGATTCCTTCATTTATATTAAGGCGCTTCTATTTTGGATAGGGAACCAGAGTACCCGGCCTATATCTCTTATTAAGATAAGTTAACTTTCCCACACTAAGATCTGTCCTGGTGGGATTAGGCGTCGAGGGTTCGTAAGCTCCGTACATAAGCTCGGTGATCGAGACCCACTTATTTATATATTTTGATGCCCATTATATGAATATATCAAGTTTTTTTTAAAAATACGAAACAAATTGAACAAGTAAAATACGAATCAGTGTAAAAGTCAACGCAATCTCATTTATAAGTCCAGATTAATCACAAATATGGTATTTATTGATGTAACATTATGTCAGATACATTTTATAAGTATTTTATAAACGTAATTCAAAGCTTCATAACATGGATTATTGGGATTTAGACATTAAAGACATGAGAAGATCAAGTATTTAATTGGTATGTAAGTGTACATGTCAGTCAAATATATTGCTGTTTATTTGTCCGATCAGATGGATCCGGATTATCCTGTCTGCTCCTAAAATACTACACAACAAATAACATGTTATAGACAGTGGAGTAGCGGTGTCTTATACCCCTGCATAAGTTATTTCACATATATCAAGATGGCCAGTTCAGGGAACTGGTGGTGGACATGGGAATACTGGAAAAATCACTGCCCTTCAATCTGTCCGAACCTAGAACATAGACAGTGAGAGGCGCTGTGAGAGTGGAACAGTATAATGGTAATTTACGCCCCAGTAACATTTAAGTTACACTTGTATAAAGGCGATCAACAAAACTGGTGAAGGAAACGGAAAAAAATCGTCCAAATTCTACAAGCAAACTAACACGCTTTCTCATACTATGGTCTGTCGAAGCGGGATTCGAACCTTGGCAGTGAGAAACCACCGTGATTCATACAAGTAGGCGTTTTAGATTTCTCGAAAACCGTGGATACTCGATAGGTAACACACCACTAGAATAAGGAGAGCATTGTACATTACTGTAGCAAAGAAATACACTGAATGAAAATGTCTTTAAAATATTTACACTGAACATTTATTAAAGCCTTTGTTTCAATCTGTGCCTTGGTCCGAACACATGCCAAGTGGTCAATGTAGTAACCCAAAAACCCCAAGATGTATCCACAATGTGGCTTTGATCCGACCATGCTAGAAAGGGGTTTTAAAAGCCATTTGGCTCTATGGATTGTTTCGGTATAGTAGATTGCAGTGAAACTGTAAATCGAGGTGGTAAGTTCTGGGATTGTAAAGTATTCTGTGGAAACCATTGGCAATCGGCAAACAAATTGACAAACTTTCTCACTCTAGAATCTGACCGAGCGGAATTTCAACCTAGACGGTGAGAGGTTCCGTTACCTGTAAGTCCGTTCTTTAGGCCATTTTGTCACCGAGGTACCTTTATTTGAGATGCAATTTGGTTGGTATAGTGATCGGTTAGAACAATATTTTTATTCCTATACATAAATTTACTCTAGATTTGAAGGCCAAGATGCAAGAGCACTTACGACGATAAAGTGTAGCGATACTTACGCAAGTAAGTTTGGAAGGAAGCGGTGGAAAGTCTACGATTGTTATGTTGCCGCAACGTCTCGCTTACCGTTTTCGTTTTTTGTTTTCGAATTTTTGCTTGTTTGGTATTGTGTTGTGTATAAAGAGCTATATTTGCATACTAACCTTAATGTGACGTCATAGATATTCTGGTAACTACAACACACGTTCTAGTTTTAGATTGGACCCCAAAGTTCCTCTCCCGAAAATGAAAGAAAGGAAATGTTCAGGAAAATACGTTCAAACGAGCATGAAACAAAATAAACGTCAATTAAAATTCGTTATTACATTTGACTTGCTTGGATATGGTTTTTTAAGAAGTCAGTCGAAACGAAGTCTTCAATATCACAGAGTGATCATTGCTACAAGCGACAAAACACCACACATCACAGTTTAAGAAAAATTAATGAATAACAGAATAAAGTTTACATTTTTTTTCAATCAAAGAACGTAGGCTATATCGGACCAGAATAATACAATAGTCGATACGCATTAATACAAGTATCCTATCAAAAAGGTCATGAACCAATACAGTGAATAACTGTCGAAAGTTTAACACGAATTTGTACCGAATTATATCTCGGCAGCTTGCCTTATTTCGATAGCCTTTTGGTCACTAGTTATCCATATCTCAGCCACTCGGCAAACGAGCTTCAACTCAATTCCGTTAGCTCACCCTACGCTCGTTAAACTTCCGACACTTCTGTACTGTGTATTTCAAACAACAATACAGACAGATAATCAATCGACCATTAAATTCTAAGAAAATTATCACCAGTATGCAAACTACCAGACCAAATCACGTGGTACTCTATTTTTATCCGATTGGTCACGTGACATGTCTATTTCTCATCAATCATAAATAAGTAATAGACTAAAGAGATTACCTGTAAATCTGTACTTAGTATAGGCAAACAAAATTAACCTGTTTCGCTTGACCCTTAATTTTAGTATTTATTAAAGACCATTACATTTGTGTAAAGGGAACATAGGTCCAGTGTCATTTCGGCTGCATCATTGGTTTATGTATTATCGCGAATCCTAACATTACCCATGAATTGAAATGGTCATCGTATATGCAGACTCGGACAGGTCAGTGTTGTTTTTATACTACATGTCATAAAGGTCAGTCAAGTAGTCAACATTTGATCCAGACATATCGAATACATCGGAATAATTGAATTGACTTGATATGGCATGAGTTTTATACGAGTCTTGCAATAGTTGATTGATAGAGGGACACATTTTCATGTTTTTGCCACATTTAGAAAAGCATGGATATGGTATGTAAATGCATTTTATAATGCAAGTCTTGCAATAGTCCATGGATAGAGAGACAGTTATTTTGACAGTCTTTTTCTTTTGTCACATTTCGAGAAAAATATTATTCGCAGCAATTTCATGAATGAATCAATCGTGTTATGGAACTTTATTATAAAACGGACAACGTACATATCCCACGATATATCTGGATAAACGCATTTGATGTTCAAAGTAGTACAATGCATTGAACTTAATCATTTAAGAAACAAAGTACGTATTCCATGATATATCTGAATAAGATAGCTTTTTGTATTTATTGCTTAGAGTAGTAGTAGTAGTAGACTGTTGTGACTATTAAAGAAGCAATTTGTTGTAATGTGTATTTAGAGTAAACTGTGCATTCAGAGATGTTTCTTGACAATGCATCACAAATTGTATAGACAATTTTTAGAATGAAGCAGTAATTTTAATCTATCATGTGGAATAGAGATTTCTATACGAGACTTGACGAAGTTTATTTATCATCTGAACTCAAGTGACAATGCTTTTTGTAATGTTTGATCTTGTATTGCAGTTGGAGTGCTTGAGACTAATGTTCATTAATGAAACAATGAAATATTGATGAATGGATAAAACAGGACACTTTACGGCTGTTTTTACAAGAGTAAGGCTTATTTCATAACCTTGTGAACGGCATCGTGAATCTATCATCTTAACTGAAGTGACAATGCATTCCACTCTGTTTCACGGTGATCTTGTTTTGAATTTGAGTACTGATAGCTAGGATTGTTCATAAAATTGATAAATGGATAAAATGAAACGAAGATTTCTGTGTAAGACTTGAAGAAGTGTAGCTTTCATCTGAGCTGAAGTGACAATGCATTCCACAAGGTTTCTGAATGATCTTGTTTTGCAATATGTGTACTGAGGGATTGTTCATAAATGAATCAACATTGTTGAGTGGATAAAACTAAAAAAAGTCATCAAGAATTTTATCATTTTAAGAGATTACATTCAACAATGTTTCTGAGTAATCTTGTTTTGTAATTTTAGTACTGAGAAAATTTATAAATGAAACAATGAAATATTGATGAGTGGATTCTTAAAGAATTGTACCTATCATCTGAACTGAAGTTGCAGGTATTCCACACTGTTTCTGGGTGATCTTGTTTTGCCATTTGATCACCGAGTCGATTGTTCAAAAAATAAAACATTGAAATATTAATGAATGGATAAAAACGGGAAACGTAACGGCTGATTTTATGGAGTAATGCTTAATTCATAACCTCATGAATGATAAAAACCGTTATTGTCTGGTTGACCGTTAATTCATAACCGCATGAACGATAAAACCCGTCGTAGTCTTTATCATACACTGGATAAACCTATACTATATACATTTACTACGTAAGGGTTGACTGTGCGTATAAGTTTCTTATTGTTATGTGTGTATTATAATCAAATACCACAATGGTGTATTTAAAATTGGTCATTGATTCGAATCTATGAATATGATATTAACAAAAAATGGTCTTTTGTTTAAAAAATGTGGATGAGTATCATTGTTGCGTGTCTTAAAACTAAATTTAGGTGATTTTGACATACGAATAGGGTTTTTGTTTACCAGTAGATATTGTTTAAGAAGCCTGTTAAAATAAAAGACTGAAGTTCGTTTACATATTTACATGTAGAAACATTTGATATTAAAAATTGAGAATTAACATGTAAACGGGATACTATGTTGACAATGTAATGCATCCACCGAAGAAGGAAATTGGATATAAACTGGCATTAAAATTGCTCATATAGTTGTTAACGGAATCTGGACACTATTGCAGGTTTCTGTATAACTATTTGTTCAAACAGTATTTAGCTTGAAATTGGACACCATTTCAAATTCGAACAAGTTTTTCCCCCAGATAAATACTAAAAAAGTGGGAAAACTTGAAATTAGTGATAGACTGAACCATTACACCAATTTTCTTCAGAAAAACGGGAAAAGTAGAAAAGCTAAAAATTACGTTTGTAGAATAAGTTCTTGCGTGGAAAAAGACATTTAATAATTTCAACTGAAGGAGTAAATATGAAAAAGATTACTTTATTTTTGTTTATTAATCTAGAAAAAACAAAGGACATGAAATAATGAAGTGCAACTCGCTACATATTGACATCTGGTATGTTTACTAAGCATGAAATGAATGTTACATACTTGCAAGGACAGACAAGATAATTCATGAAAAATATAATCAGCAAGGTAACTCATTTGAATTTGGAAACCTAGGAAGATTTGAAAGTCTACAGTAATAGAGATAATACGGGTTTACAGTTAACAACGTTAAACCATGCAGATGAGTGGTTTGACTTATTTGATATGGGGTAATAAGGTTTTTAATAAGAGGCGATTATAGGATAAACTGTACTATGGTCAAAACAGTGTATTGTATATAAAACACTTACAAAACAGGGGTTAGGACTTAGATGGCAAGATTTACCTATATATGTGTACTTAAGAAGAAACAATATTTATACACCTATGTGAGTTAAACACGGAATATAGCTGTTTAAATAAGTAAATACACAGAAATTCTTTATTATGAGATAACATAAAGTTATCAGTGAAAACCATGTGGCATTGGTATGCTCCGTGCTGATGTGACATCGCTTGTGGTATAGGTATGCTCTGTGCTGATGTGACATCGCTTGTGGTATGGGTGTGTTCCATGCTGATGTGACATCGCTTGTGGTATGGGTGTGTTCCATGCTGATGTGACATCGCTTGTGGTATGGGTGTGTTCCATGCTGATGTGACATCGCTTGTGGTATGGGTGTGTTCCATGCTGATGTGACATCGCTTGTGGTATGGGTGTGTTCCATGCTGATGTGACATCGCTTCTGAAGATACAAAGGTTTTTGTTCAAAGTGGTTTACCACGGGTTTAAATGGCAAACCACATAACGGATTTGGCTATATGATGTTTTTTATTCAAGGAATTAGTTTATTGTTTTCATAATGGGATGAAGTAAAGTGGAAAATGGCTAGTCATTATACATTCATAAATGGAAAATTAACACCTGTTGTTGTTTTTCACCGGCCTAATTATGATGGTAAGTACAAAGTAATTAATGTTTATTGTTAATGAGGTACACGTGCATGTGTGCACCTTGTAAATAAACAATAAACGCCAGTCATTTAGTACAAAAGATATCATTAGACAAGATAGCATTTATTTGATCCATGTGGCATTTTACTGTAATGGTAGGAGTTTCATTTGTAACACCCCAAAACCCCATTAACTATGTAAAAATTGGATTTTTCTTAGAAATGTTCAAAACCTCTTGGTTTTGTCATTTTTAGACTAATTCAGCCAAAATTATATTTTTTGTAATTAAGCATTTTTGAATGTACATATGATTAATGAAAAATGGTAAATGCCTATGACATTTTTGTCGTAGGGTACCATTAAAAGTTCTTTTTATGGGATGGGTTGAATTTTCTAAATAAGGTAATCTCGAATAATTTAATACAGTAAGTTCTCTATGATCTACTGGAAAAGAATGAATTTTAAATTTTCTCATATAATTATTACCTTCATATATATCGAATGATTTGATATTAAAATTTCAAAATCAATTATTTTGAGAGTATAAACTATAAATTGCATATCGATCTAAACAAATATTGGCCTAGTTTATAAGATACAAATAGCAATTTCAAAACAAGTAAAGGGTGAAGAATCAGAAAATGAATATCATTGTCTTGGTGCCTTAAACAATTCAATGTTGGCGTCTGATTGAAAATTACTTTGCTTTAGGGGCTTAAATGTTGAACTTGAGTCATGTGCTAATGGTTGAATATTAAATTTCATTTGAATTTAAAAAAACTATCCATGACTTTTGTACTTGAAAGTTTTGTAATTTCACTTTAATCATGACAGGCTGCTAGGTAAGCTAAAACATCATTTGGATTGGCAAAAAATCATGATGTTGTGCTTCTACAGGCTTCCTTCTGGAATCAGGTTGCCGAGTCTCTGACTTTTGCAGCACATACGCGTGTACATGCAATTTGATAGTGAAGTTGGTAAGCTAAAACTTAACTGAATGGCAAAACATACTGTATTGTGTTTTTGTTGGTCTCCGTATACTCTGAACTCCGCAGCTATACATGTGATTGTTAAGCTAAAACATGATTTGTAATGACAAAAGACACGATGTCGTGTTTCTGATGGCCTATCTTTCTGGTTTAGCTTTGCGGGAGCTCTGAACCTTGTATATGAAAAATAGAAAGAGAACCATAAAAAGAATTTTTATTTCAACAATTCTGTACAACAAATATATAAAATATAGCCGACTCCTCAGTCGCTAAATTTTCAGAAGTTTTAGAATGTTTAACAACCAATACTCTGCCTTATACATTGGAACATAAGCCACGTTTGTGTAATTTCTTTGTCAACAGAGTGACTCCGCAGATACTTCCGAGTACATTGACGCATCCAGTTTTGTTTTTGTTTTTTTTTAAATGACATATGTTTGTTTGTATTGAAATTAATTTCCTCTGAATTTTTTGTTTTGTTTTTCTCATTCCTTAATAGTCAACGTACGATTAAGGGAATGGTTTTACAGAATGCATATATATATATATATATCTTAATATTTTAATGAACACTTTTTTCTTGGCATTGTAACTTAAAGTAGCATACATGTGAATGACACATCCATACTTTTAAATTCGTTTATTTGTATTGGAATTTTTAAGAAAGTGCTTTATAGATTATTTTTGTTTTTTTTGTTTTTGTCATGCCTCAAATAGTCAACGACCGATTAAGGGAAGGGTTTTGTATTTTACAGAAAGCACATGCATATCTTTCAAAATGAAATTTAAACAATGTTTTCAAATACAGAGTTCAGTAATCCTCTTAAACTCAAAACAGCTGTTTAACATATATTTGAACTTTTTAAAATCGTATCTTTTACTAGTTAGATATGCTTTAATACTAGTATACAAAAAGGTTGAAAACACTTAAAAGGATAAAAATGTTTTTTTCATAAAGAATAGTTAATTGATCTTCATAGTAAAGTTCTACTTCAAAACTTGATCTGTTTATATCTGTTAAATAGTAAGGACCTGTCAAAAGTTAAACAATTAGCTGACAAAAATGACAAAAAGGAGTCTTAGCTCGGGTGCCGAGTATCCGAAACATGGGTATCTATTGACCGAATAATCACAGAGTGATAGATAGCAGCTACCGAAAAGCTGTCGAGATGAATCTAACGAATGGCCAAGTTAATTCGGCACCAGTTGAATAGCTTAGTGTAAAACTTTCGACAGGCCTGTACTGTACTGACAAAAGAAATGAGAAAAAGAGTGAACACTTTATCAAATTTGATCAAATTGCTTTGTGAAAGTAAAATGATATATTTGATAATCTTTTAAAGGAAATATTGTTTTACATACAAACAAGTAATTAAATTTTAAGGAGACTCGCAAGCATATCATCAATTATTCTCTCGAAGAACTTGTAAACTCAACAGGTGTACAGAAATATATATATATAAGTTTAAGATTGAGCTAACGGAATGTCTCTTCCGATGACGAGTTTCGGTAGCTGCTGTCTTTCAGGCGACAATATCAGTTACTCGGAAGCCAAACTTCGTTAGTTCAGTGTTAAACTTTTCACATGTCTATATTGTACTAGATAAAGGAACACAGACGTCTGTAGTTGGCCATTGTGACAAACACGATAGTTCCAATAAGAAAATGAGACAAATAAGCACATCTTGAGATGGTGTTCCCCGAACGCCTACTCGCATAAAACAACACTTCATTAGAGATGGGGATTAAGGGGCCTTTCAAAGGTGCTTTACCTATAATTTTACCAATAATTTACCTGAATTTTAAGGTAAATATTAAAACTTATGACAATTTTTTAAATGAAGTTTCTATGATGTTGTTCAGATACTCTTAAAGTAATAATTTTAACATGCATTATTTTATTGTAAATTATAATGTTGATTAGTTTGTTTAAACTGAAATTAGTGTAAAACCATGAAATACAATGTGCATTATAATTTGACTGTAAAGTCAAATCTTCATCTAATTCCAAGGAAATTATTTAAGAGAAATTACTTAAATAATACTTTTAAATAAGCAAATTATCTTACTTAAAATAACTTTAAAGAAAATTTGTTTAAAAGAATTATGTAAAATTTAGGAGAAATTGTGTATTTTGGACTAAAATTAACACTTTCGGAAAAAATCAGTGTTATGGAGTATAAATTGTCAAATAAATGGTGAAAATAAAATTCCAAGAAACATTGAATTTTGAATTTTGTTACTTGTGTTTTGAATGCAAACTGTTTCGCAACTCAAAATTTTTACTCCAATTAACCATTTCATGAAATTTTATCATCCCAAGAACCATAAATCTGAAGAAAGTAAGTCAATTAAAACAAAACCCAAACTTTCCCTGTATCGCATTCTAAGGAAAACACATACCAAATATTATTTCAATATCTCAATCAATAAGCAAAAAAAAAAAAAAATGTAGAAAATTAACTATCATGGAATGGAAAAAAATAGGGTAATACGGTATGCCCCAGCATATTTTATTTTGTATCCATTTTAGTTCATACTCTCTGTATCTATTCAAAGACAATATTTTATTGTTTTATTAAAATACAAAAATGCTTTAAAATCAAAATTTGAATATGCTAAATTCAATATTCAAGGTTTTCTCTCTAATTAACCAAATAAATAAATAAATAAATTTTAATATATCTATTTCACTTTTTAATACACTTGATAATTTGTGCATAGTGTAATGTTGGTTGTTTAAAATATGATACTGAATAAACTTTATTATTTATATTACTTATAGAGTTTTTGGTTGATTTTTTATTAATAAAGTATATTCCATTTTAATATGACAACTGAAATTTTTCTATTTTATGTTTTTAATTAATAAAATGTTTACAGGTAACCAACTTGAAATTTAACTCCCCCAAGAAAGCCTCTTAATCCCTAAACTAATTACTTGTTTGTTTTAATCGAGTAGGCGTTCGGGGAATAAACCCTTGAGATCACTGATTATAAAATGTTATTTTAATTCTTTGTGCTGAACTTGATGTTGGTGCAAAGTGTCTGATGTGACGTAAAAGAAAAAAATAACAAGTTACCTTCGTAGAATCTTAAATTTGGGGTTTACACTCTTGTTATAGATCTAGAGATGTATGTGTGTTATTGTTTTGGGGCTGTTTGTTTTTAATTTTCCGCTTAACTAGAAATGGCGTTCATCCATGTCAAAGATCTTAATTAAAACAAAACATTATGATTTGATTTTTACATTCATTTATAATAGCTTAAAGACATGTACTTATATACATATACTACATCATATACAGTACAGGCCTGCCAAAAGTTTAACAATAAGCAAACAAATTGACGCAGAATTGGCAGCTCATCTCTGTTCCTCGTTAGCAATATCTAGACAGCTGCAATATAACTCTCTCCAGCTTTTCGGTCATTAGCTATCCCTAGTTTATCCACTCTGCAGTAGAGTGTTTTCCCCTTTCTCGTAGACTTAGTATTAAACTTTCGACGCGTCTGTACTCTATGTTTATTGTATACGGAAAAAATCCAAATCTGTGGCATGTTGAAATTCCATGTCCATACATAAAATAGCCGAATGGACTTTATAAATATTGACTTATAATTGCTATTATTTTCGTGTATTTTTACTCGCCATTTAACTGTTTGTGTAACAGTACACGGTGTATATTTAGATTTACGTAACATTATAATAAGTCTAAAATGTACTATGCTTTTAACAACAAACTGTTACTCTACATAAGTAACAAAAGCAAATAAACATGGATTTTCATCATAGTATTGTTATTCCATGTTGAACATTGTGGTGGGAAAAGGCTCTAAATACACCAAGCATAATTATAAATGTGTACTTGGCAACACCGTCATCGCAACCAAGAACACGAAAGTATAGTAAATTATGAAAGACCCAAAACAAGGCATTGCATAGAAAAGGCAAACACATATTGGGACCATGGCTTATAAATCTCCAGACTTTGACGGGGCACTAAAGTAGTCACGGTCCAGTAGTGTGGTGATAGTGCCATTGGGTGCATTAGAGGGCCTCGATGTATTTTACAAAGTTGTCCATGGTACACGTGGTTAGACCTGGATCAGTATTTTGGAACTGATGTTCCTGTTACTATTTATGATCGGCATCTTCACCTTTGGTATTCAGACAGACAGACACTGCTATGTCAATACTAAATGCGGTGCCTCTATGCCAAAGTTCGAACTTTTTCCGGCGTATTATAGTTCTCTTGTACTCTCACTATCACTGTGTCTTGTTTTAATATTTCATTCGATTTTGTGTTTCTGGTTACATTGTTGCAAATTTATATTCAATATAATCTAGCTCAATTTCATGCTAATAACTTAAATTCCTTTGCTGGCTGGCTAACCACTCTGAAGTTTGTGTGATATATTGTTAATTCAACTAAATTAATTTATAGGATTAGTTAAGTGTAAAAATCTATCTTGTAAGTAATAAATTCACACATTTTGGTATCGTGTGTGTTTATTTATATTTATTTAAGTATGCCATATTTCGATGACATGTTGTTAAAGTTAAAATGCACCGGCCTAGAGTACAGACGTGCCGAAAGTTTAACACTGACCTAACGAAAAGGAGTCGAAGCTTGGCTGTCGAGAGCTAGTTGCCTAAAATAGCTGCTGAGACATAGATAGCAGCTGTCAAGATGTAGCTAACGAGGGGCGAGTTTTAGCACCAAATGTGGGCGTTAAAAATTGGACGGGTCTGCACTGTAAATGTACAATCGGTGCATTTTATTACGAACAGAAGTGGATTCCTTATATCTTACCTTAACTCAAACACTTGAGTGTACCGTACAGGCCTGTCAAAAGTTAAACATCAAGCTAACGAATTGGTACCAAAATCAGCAGTTCCATGATTCCGGCCCCTCATTGACTCAACATGTTTTCGGTAGTTGCTATTCTGTTCGAGTTATTCAGTCACTAGCTATCCACGTCTTGGCTACTCGACAGCCGAGATTCGACTCCATCTTGTAACTGTCGACAGGTCTGTACCGTAATATACTTGAATCTTTTAAACAACACGATTTCGACAAGTGTCTATCATGAAAATTTTATCTTTCAATTTTACATATAACTCCAAAGCACTTATCTATTTTTTAATTTAAAATAATCGCCAATTTCCAAAATTTGCAAATAAGATTATCATCAGATAATTTTGTTGTTGTTGCTGGCGGGTGTATCTAGCTTAACAAAGTGTTCTTGCCCACCCAGTCTCACTTCCCTGGTATAAGTTCACGTGTTTTACTTTATTTGTCAGTTTTCAAAGTTTCAAATTTGGTTTTGGACTGTGGTTTAGTTATGGATAGGTATATTTGAGTTTATTTATTTATTCATTCATTTCAAATAGATCCATGTGGTCGTTATGTGCCCTTTTAATATAAATTTAGAAAAGTCATTTCACGAAATAAAACTTATTATAAGTTCATCATATGGTGCTATCTTTCACTTGATTTAGTAATATCACTATCATTCATTAGTGATATCTGTAATTGGCTTTAGTGGATTTCAGAAAGTTTAACACTGAACTGCTAATGGAATCAAAAACAAAAATATTATACCCATGTCCGAATCACAATCCGGAAGCAAAGTAAAAACTTTGAAACTGACAAGTCATATGTTAAACACATGAACTTTCACCATGAAAATGAGGCCGGGTGCTCGGGAAGTGTAAGCACCTCCTGTTAGCTAGCTACACCCGCCATGTGTGTAATCAAAATCGAGTAAACGAGACATGAAAATATGTCAAATATATTCAGGGCAATCCTGGAAAGGAGTCGAAGATAGCTGTCGAGATATAGATTACGAGGGTCGGAGACGATCGTGAGCTGCCAGTTGTCGATTTAGCACTTATTCGTTGGCTTAGTGTTAAACTTGAATATATGCTGTCAATAAATATATTTTCTCCCTTTCTGAAAAACATGCACCAACTTCCGAAATCTAAAGGGATATGTATAATGTCATTGACAAAAGTCAGAAGTGACACTTATAGATGTGTTTAAAAAGGAAATGCAGGAAACGACACCGTTAATTATTGTGCATACTGGTGATGTATAATTACATAAGACAGACAACAGATGTTAGACAAATAAATATCAACTTAGTTTTTAAATGTGACTGATTTTTTTCATTGTTGCTTCTTTTTATATTCTCTTGGCTTTATTTTCTAAGTCTATATTTGAACTTGAAGCGTGTAGTAAAATCCGAGGAGTTTTAATTGTTTAAGCTCCTATGAAAGAAAAATTCTTTAAAACTTAAAAAATTGTGATGATAAGCGAAGTGGCAAAGCTATGAGTGGATGAATAAATAAATAAATAAATAAATAAATAAATAAATAAACCAAACCAGTTTTAATGAGATACGTCTACACCAAACTGCCACATACACGTACATAAATTTCTCTAAACACCTTACCCATCTGCTTTTTCAAAATAATATTTAATTTCATCCATCAACAATTTTAATGGGGGCATGTCAATTAACCCTCTCTTACTAACACCTTTTCTATGCGCACCTCCAACGCATGCATCACATGCGATCAAGCTATACAATATAGACATGTCCAAAGTTTAACACTGGGATAACCAATATAAGTCGAAGCTTGGCTGTCCAGTGGCCGAAATATTGCTAGCTAGTGGTCAATATATAACAGCTGTCCTAAAGTTCTACGATAACGAGAGACCCAAATACTCTACCGATTCGGTACCAATTCGTTAGCTCAGTGTTAAACTTTCGACAGGTATGTGCTGTATGTTCGACGGCGCGCGTGTTGAAGATTATTTAAGTGCTTCATTGTCAGATAGTTGGAATGTTTGATGCTGTTCTATCTATCTTACTTTCTTTCTCCAACTAATAGGTTACAGAAGGGGGGGGGGCAATATCATATTTTACTGCCGGGGTAATATCATTTAAATGCATAGAAGTATGATAAAGATTTAAAAAAAAAACAAAACAAAAAACGGAATCAAATGATCAATTATAATTCTTTATCTTGATTGCTATCTTCCTCCTTTTAAGTTATTATGTCATTATAACAATAATCAATGCAGCATCAACTTTTGAATGTTTGATGTTGTTTTCTCTTAGTAAATTCCCCCTCGTTAGCCCCGCTCCAAATCAAGATCTCTTTAGACACTTTAGTTTTCCTAATTTTGTTGCGCAAATTCCTGTTGTTCCGTCCTTGTTTTTGTTTCCACTTGGATTGTTTTAAATATTCATTTTACTTCCGTGAACTGATATAGCTTAGATATGTGTGGCGGATTCTTTGTGTAGCTTCTCGTGGTGTTTGTTTTTTCCATATTAAGTTTTCGCAAAGCTATTTTATTTTATTTTATAATTGGATACCATATATTTTCCAATACAGTGGTTACTATGGATTTTATCTTTCAATGATATTCGATCGTATCCATGGCAACTGAAAAAACAGACGCTATACAAATTGACAAAAAAGGTAAGAATGACCATGGAATTATTATTATAGTTAAATTATAAACGTTGATAACGTCCATTTCGCTTTTAAAATACCATTGCATTTTTGCGACGTGCCAACAAACTTTGGACAAAAAAATCTAGATTCACTTGAACCAAAATCTTGTTTGTAATTTGGGGTTTGGTGATCGGGCGGTCTCAAGCGGACCTGTGGTTATAGATCACAACACTTCTTACCGTTTTAACATTTTTTATATTCTGGAAAAGTTTTTAAAACTTCAACATGTGTTAGTGTCCTGACTACATCAAGAGCATGCACTACTTGGTTGTAGCTAGTCTAACCAATATATATGGTATGGTTTATTGAAAACAAATGCTATGGGAAGTCGATTTGCCATTGAATTGCCTCTTAGACAAAGCCAATTAATTGATACACACACTTTGAAAAATTCATACAACCTGTCGAACATTTAAATACAGAAAGGCGTTAGAAATTCCAGAAACAACAACAAATTACTAAACGTTCATCTTTCTTGTAATAGGCGGATCTGTTAACAACGCTGATCTGTTAACAACGCTGATCTGTTAACAACGCTGATCTTGTAATAGGCGGATCTGTTAACAACGCTGATCTGCCTCACAGACAAAGCGATTTGGCAAACATGCCTTGACAAGTTCATACATTCTGTTGACTTTTTTGAATGCACAAATATATTTAAATCACTGCAACAACAACAACAACAACAACAGCAGCAGCAGCAGCAACAACAACAACAACAAGAACACTGTAAGTTCGGTTTTCTTGTAATATGTTGGTTTGTTATAGACCTTATACTACATCTCTGTCAAATGAAAGTATTGGACTCAACTTAAGTTGAACTGACAGAAACAGGAATCCATCAAATTGGGTGTATATATAATAAATCAATGCTGATGTCTCCCCCGGTTACATTCCGACATACCGATTGCTATATCTGACCAAAGACAGTCTAATTATAAATCATAAGTATTTTGAGGGACCGGGGGACCAGTTGTCTGAAGCCTCAGATTAGATTACGGATCACAGCGTCTCGAGCTACACCCACTCGGGCAGAGTGCTTGAGAAAGTTTGTCAGGTCGATTGCCGAAGACAGATGGTTTTCTCATAGCATTCCTATTTATCCAACCATCCAAAAACTGACCACTTCGTTATAGGTGAAAGAATCTTGACTGGGGTGTAAAACTCCATTACACTTTCAAGTCCATCTCCATTTGCACTTTGCAACGGGTAACACGAACACCACCACTAACTTTTGTGCCTATTCTGGACAAAATTCGAAATATACTTTACCGTTTTTACAATATTAAATTTCTTTACATGGCAATGGTACATTTTCAAACACTGTTCCCCCTGTGAGATTAAAGTCGGCTGTTTTATCGTTTTGTTTTCCGACAATTGGTTGTTGGAACCCTCTCAACAAATTCAATATCTAAAGACATTACGTCACTACTGCAGCAGCCACAATCGAGTGCATTCTAGAATTGATAAATAAATAGGCTCTGTTCCAATCATAAAAACATCTCAATTATGTTCTTAGATCAAATTATACATAGCTATTCAGACACTTCATAAAGATGTTCGATCACCCAACACTGTAGTACAGCTAAGCAAACGCAAATGGTATTAAAATTTAATTATAAAATACATTTTAAAAAAAGGTTTATGACATAGGTAGATTTTCTGACCTCATTAAATCATTATTCTGCGTGAAAAAAAACATTTTTGCCCGGATTTAGCGCGCGTGAGGTCTTACATGATGTGGGAGGAAACTCGGAGATTGTGGTAAATTACGCAACTGGATAAGTTGCTAGTGGACAACTTGAACGGTGGCCCCCAAAAAGGCCCAGCACACCACTGGTCAGTGGATATGTTGGCAAGTCAGTTCGGTAATGGTTAGAAGTTCATTTCTCATTGTCACCAGGTCACGTGACAAAAAGACACTTTGAAACTGGCGGGAACTACACTCTGTTGTCGCGTGCATAGTCACATGGTTTATTGGGAGGCTTGGAAAGTCTAACTTGTCAAGTCACGAGGGTAGATCACATTGTCATACTTATAATCCGATATGTAGAGTAATTTGAACTGTACCTGGCAGACAAAAGGTATTTTTTCATGTTTTAATTCTTTGATATGCTCTATGTATCAGTTTGGTGTATAGGAGTTATCCCCCTTATGCCTTTATCAAAGTAATAATTGGAATATTGAATTACAGTTTTGTCTTAATTAAACATAAGATTGGAGTTTAGATAAAATTTTATTTGTGGTTAATATTAGGGACCTGACCTGCATTTAAATACATACTTGTAAGCAGGTGCCTGATATATGAAAAAATATATGTAAATTATTTCAAATATGTAATAACTTGATCAATATCAAGATAATTATAGCATAAACATAGATAATCAGCTGATTAATTAATCTTAGATCTTTATCAGGTATAAATTAGTATTTAATTACATGACCAGACCCACTATGTACATAAACAGTGTATGTATACTGGCATGTATACCTCACAGCAGTGTCTACATGCAAGTAAACATTATTAAAATTGGAAACTTCTGCATTGCTTCATTTGATTTTAAATCTCTCTCTCTCTCTCTGTATGATATAAACAGGCAATTGTTATTTTAGTCACATGCCTATTGTGCACTCTGGCAAAGTGGTCTGAAGCATGTGCTAACTGATTACATCGCCTCTCACCATCTAGGATCGAGTTCCTCTCGGCACAGATCCTACTGTGAGAAAGCTTGTCTGTTTACTTGCCGAAAGTTTAATGGTTTTCTTCATGCTCTCTGGTTTTCTCCACTATCCCAAAACTGATTACCTCAGTGTACTTTACTGGGAAGTAAACTCCCATTACTTCACTCCACTTGAATTCCATTCACAAAATACTCAAATCACCAATAATGGTGATGTCTCAATATAAGTGAAATAATCTGTCTGGGATGTAAAACCACATCTCACTTATTCATGCAATAGATCAGCTATAGGTTTGAAACTTGGCATACAAAATCCACTGTTTGAGGTTAAGGACAGCCAGAATGCTTTTACTTTTTTAACTGCTACACAACATTTTGCAACTTATAATTTCTCCAACATTAAAGGGTACCAGAGGTGGAAACTATATTTTGATACATCTTTACAGTAGCTCAGTTGGTGTAGTGTTGACTTTGTATGTGGGAGGTCTGAGGTCAGAACCCAAACTTGAAAATTGGTAGTGTCTGTTCTTTCGCCAAACGGTCAGCATTCAGAAATGAAATTCACAGGTCCTTCAGATGAGGCCTTTAAAACTGATGTCCTGTGACATGTTAAAGAACCCTTCACTCGCATTGCCCTAAGCACACTGCAAACATATTTCACCTATAACTGGTGACAACTTGATATAAGTGTAATATTTTTGACTGGAAATAAAATCCCATTCAACAGTCTGACATACAAACCCACCAAATGACGACCCACCCACCAACCCATCCATCCATCCATCCATCCATCAATCGATTAATATTTAAATAGATCTGAAAATCTGTTTGATAAAACAGCTGAGAGTGTATCAGCAGAACTAAAATGGACCTTATCACTGACATATCATAAGCTTTCCTCTGCTTAATATGTATGTATGTCATATTTAATAAGTAATGAAATTAGACCTCTCATATACACATGTACCGATGACATAAAATCCTAGATAAAGACTATAGATATAGATTAGAAAATAGCTTTACAAAATACAGGCAAACAACAATGATCTGTCTGCTTGACCTTTTGTTAGGAATATCCATATATGGTGATCCACCTTATACATGGGTAGTGATAGGATTAACATTTTATAGATTTATAACAATGCATGTTTTCCATGCTGACACAAAATAAACACAGAACAATGTTTTCCTATACATAAATATACTGGTCCATAATTAATATTTAAATAAAAAGGTCAAGCGGACAGTTCAATGTTGTTTGCCTATAACATCACATTTTGTTGTATCCTAGAAGAATTGACTAATATAAAACAGACTATAATCGCAAAACTAAGAAGTCTTCCTGTATGTTATAAAGGACATATTACTTAAGTCTGAAGGTAGGAAGCTAGATTTATATATATCACTACTATTATATGGTTCAGTCTGCCTGAATATTGATGTTACCCCCCAGGCATTGGACTTGAGGTAAATCCCTTAATCTAACCCCAAATTTTAAGGTCAGCGGCTTAGTGTTTACCTGCCCAGTTAAGACCCCCTCCCTCAGCTTAGATCTCTTAATATATATTCATGATACATAAATAGTGTGAAAGGAATCATTGCACTGGATATTAAAAAGCCAATATATACCTTAATGCATTACTGTAATTTAAGGAAAGCCAATATATACCTTAATGCATTACTGTAATTTAAGGCATTTTACCTGTGGATTAATTTTGGTGGATATAAGTAAAACATACTACCTGTCAAGAGTGTAATAGTGTTAATTAAGGTAAGAGAAAAGTTAATCTATTTACTTTATGATATATTTAGATGTCAGTCTACATTTGTTTATTTTTACATATACCGGTACATATTTATATATATATATATGTTTTCATGTTTATTTATTTTTCGCATGTGTTGCTAAATATGGCTATGTTGTTTTCCAAGATGTATTATTAATAGATTATGTAGAACTTGTGTCTGGCTGGATTTTTTTCTACTGGTATTTACTTAGTGTTTATGCTTTCTGAAGTTTTTCTCAAATGTTTTACTGAAAAGAATTCCATTTTGGACTGACAAAGCTTGAACATGACAAAATCATTTCATTTGTAGTATTTTTGTGAAAAATAATTAGTCAAAAAATTGTACATAGAGTTCAAGGGTTGCGGTGGGGCGGGGGTTTTACAAAAGAAAGCCCTACCCTAGAACATTTATAAAAAAAAAATATGTGCACTGACATAGTTATTAAAATAGGGATTAAATATTGAACTATGCATACATTGACACAAATTTAATCTTTTTCTATAGGTTAAAATCCAAGTATATGACAGTACAGTAAAACCTTGTTGTAATGACCCTTTATCAGCTTGCATATAGCCACATTTTAAATCCCAAAATTCATTTTTACTGATTTTTCTTTTTTTTTTGTAAATCACCCCCAATTTAATGCAAAACCCTTTAACGCTAAGATTTGAATGATGGTGATACAACCGTGATGAAAGTTTTACTATAGTAGAAAGTCTACAGGTAATTGTATGAATAGTTACACCTGTATATGAAGACCGCTCACTGGAACTAAGAAATATGGACTTTATAGACAGGTGGTCTTTATATATAGCAGTAATAAAAGCAAATGGATTTTTAAAATGGTCTTTATGGACAGGTTATCTTTATCTAGAGATGGTCACTAGCAGTGTTACTGTATAGACAGGTGGTTTTATGTATAGGTGGTCACTACATCAGATTTACTTTATAGCCAAGTGGTTTCTATATAGAGGTGGTCGCCATAACAAGTTTTACTGTACAGACAAGTGGGCTTTATATAGAGGTGGCCGCTATAGCTGATTTTACTGTATATATGTATTTAATTGGGAAATATTCCAGAGTTTTAATTGTTAAACATGCTTTTTCCTGCCTTTAAGGTGTTAATTGTTAAACCTGCTTTTTCCTGCCTTCATTGTTAAATCTGTCCCTTTTGTATAATAAATCTGTATTTGAACTTCCGTATAACAACTTGATATAATCAAAATGGCAATACACATCAATTACATTCATAATGTAGTTCCTGTGACTTCCGTTTTTCAAGTTTACTTTTGTAATTAACTTGGTCACTATTGCCAAGTGGAGTAGAGTGAAGTAATGGTGTTTTACTGGGTCACAGCTGTCATTAGGAGTGAAGTAATGGTGTTTTACTGGGTCACAGCTGTCATTAGGAGTGAAGTAATGGTGTTTTACTGGGTCACAGCTGTCATTAGGAGTGAAGTAATGGTGTTTTACTGGGTCACAGCTGTCATTAGGAGTGAAGTAATGGTGTTTTACGGGTCACAGCTGTCATTAGGAGTGACGTAATGGTGTTTTACTGGGTCACAGCTGTCATTAGGAGTGAATGGTGTTTTACTGGGTCACAGCTGTCATTAGGAGTGACGTAATGGTGTTTTACTGGGTCACAGCTGTCATTAGGAGTGACGTAATGGTGTTTTACTGGGTCACAGCTGTCATTAGGAGTGAAGTAATGGTGTTTTACTGGGTCACAGCTGTCATTAGGAGTGAAGTAATGGTGTTTTACTGGGTCACAGCTGTCGTTAGGAGTGAAGTAATGGTGTTTTACTGGGTCACAGCTGTCATTAGGAGTGAAGTAATGGTGTTTTACTGGGTCACAGCTGTCATTAGGAGTGAAGTAATGGTGTTTTACTGGGTCACAGCTGTCATTAGGAGTAAGTAATGTGTTTTACTGGGTCACAGCTGTCATTAGGAGTGAAGTAATGGTGTTTTACTGGGTCACAGCTGTCATTAGGAGTGAAGTAATGGTGTTTTACTGGGTCACAGCTGTCATTAGGAGTGAATGGTGTTTTACTGGTCACAGCTGTCATTAGGAGTGAAGTAATGGTGTTTTACTGGGTCACAGCTGTCATTAGGAGTGAATGGTTTTTACTGGGTCACAGCTGTCATTAGGAGTGAATGGTGTTTTACTGAGTCACAGCTGTCATTAGGAGTGAATGGTGTTTTACTGGGTCACAGCTGTCATTAGGAAGAATGGTGTTTTACTGGGTCACAGCTGTCATTAGGAGTGAAGTAATGGTGTTTTACTGGGTCACAGCTGTCATTAGGAGTGAAGTAAGTGTTTTACTGGGTCACAGCTGTCATTAGGAGTGAAGTAATGGTGTTTTACTGGGTCACAGCTGTCATTAGGAGTGAAGTAATGGTGTTTTACTGGGTCACAGCTGTCATTAGGAGTGAAGTAATGGTGTTTTACTGGGTCACAGCTGTCATTAGGAGTGAATGGTGTTTTACTGGGTCACAGCTGTCATTAGGAGTGAATGGTGTTTTACTGGGTCACAGCTGTCATTAGGAGTGAAGTAATGGTGTTTTACTGGGTCACAGCTGTCATTAGGAGTGAAGTAATGGTGTTTTACTGGGTCACAGCTGTCATTAGGAGTGAATGGTGTTTTACTGGGTCACAGCTGTCATTAGGAGTGAAGTAATGGTGTTTTACTGGGTCACAGCTGTCATTAGGAGTGAATTAATGGTGTTTTACTGGGTCACAGCTGTCATTAGGAGTGAATGGTGTTTTACTGGGTCACAGCTGTCATTAGGAGTGAAGTAATGGTGTTTTACTGGGTCACAGCTGTCATTAGGAGTGAATGGTGTTTTACTGGGTCACAGCTGTCATTAGGAGTGAAGTAATGGTGTTTTACTGGGTCACAGCTGTCATTAGGAGTGAATGGTGTTTTACTGGGTCACAGCTGTCATTAGGAGTGAATGGTGTTTTACTGGGTCACAGCTGTCATTAGGAGTGAAGTATGGTGTTTTACTGGGTCACAGCTGTCATTAGGAGTGAAGTAATGGTGTTTTACTGGGTGACAGCTGTCATTAGGAGTGAATTGTGTTTTACTGGGTGACAGCTGTCTTAGGAGTGAAGTTATGGTGTTTTACTGGGTCACAGCTGTCATTAGGAGTGAATGGTGTTTTACTGGGTCACAGCTGTCATTAGGAGTGAATGGTGTTTTACTGGGTGACAGCTGTCATTAGGAGTGAATGGTGTTTTACTGGGTGACAGCTGTCATTAGGAGTGAATGGTGTTTTACTGGGTGACAGCTGTCATTAGGAGTGAAGTAATGGTGTTTTACTGGGTGACAGCTGTCATTAGGAGTGAAGTAATGGTGTTTTACTGGGTGACAGCTGTCGTTAGGAGTGAAGTAATGGTGTTTTACTGGGTCACAGCTGTAGTTAGGAGTGAAGTAATGGTGTTTTACTGGGTCACAGCTGTCATTAGGAGTGAAGTAATGGTGTTTTACTGGGTGACAGCTGTCATTAGGAGTGAAGTAGAGTAATAGTGTTCTATGCCCCAGTCAAGAGTATTTCACTTATATCAATTGTGGTGGTAAGATGTCATTGATTGAGGAAACTGGAATGTCCAAGAGAAAACTGCTGACTTTTCACTAACGAACAAATTTCCATTATTGTTTAGGGACATTATAACAAAGTTTTACTGTACAGTTGCTTGCACATGGATAGTGCTGCATTAAAAACAAAAATTGAAAAAAAATAATTACAAGGTTTTCATGAATTTATATACGTATACACATAAAATTAGAATTAAACCTCTGCTTGCTATAAGATTTTGTGTGAAACTGGAATACATTATGTAATATTATTGTATGTGTATAGGCAAACAGCATTGACCTGTCTGTTTGACCTTTCATTAGGAATTTATATACTATATAGGTGCAGTGTTTGACATAACAGCCTGCCCCACAGTTTGAGACTGGTTACTTTGGGAAGGACTGGTTGCTTTTTTCAATAGTCTCCTATAATATATCACAGTAAGAAAGGAAATATTGAAATTACCAAGAAAATAACTGGTTGAAAATTTTCACTTATTTTGAACACTGATAGTTGAGTCCCCCTAATACATATGTAGTGTTAGGATTCACAGTTAATAAATATACAAACCACCAACATACAGCTATAGCACTTTATTATGTCCTTAACCCTTCACTGTTGATTCCACATATGGATGAAATAAATACATACTTATATTACCTATACAATAATACACTGTTCATAAGGTTGTCTCCACAGTTGAGTGGTCTAAAGTGCATGCTTACTGTGGTCCCAATGCCACTCAGGACATATACTAGTGTGAAAAGATTGTCAAATTCCTTGCCAAAGGTTTCAGTTAGGTGGTCTCGGCAGTTGACTGGTCTATATTGCTTGCTTGCTTACAGTGGTTCTAATCTCAGTCAGTTGGGACATATCCTAGTGTGAAAAGTTTGTCAGTTCCCTTGCCAAAGATCAGTAGTTATCTTCAGGCACTCCAGTTTCCTCCACAATTCATGAACTGCCTCAATGTAAGTGAAAGAATCTTGACTAGGGTAAAAACTCCATTTTACTCTTTCACTCATTGGTTCATAATAAATATCAAAAGGGGTCAGTCAGACAGGTGATTGTTGTTTGTCTGTACAAATACCATTGTATAATTAACATGTTGTCGATATTGTTATTTGTCATGAATAATAATGTACAAAAAATACTAGTACTATGTATAAAAGTCGTTAATTTTAAATTTATGTAAAATAGGTATAATACAGAGGGTTTTTATATATATTTATGAATAATATCTACTAATTGCCTTTGATATTGTCGAGAATTTTCACAGAAGAAAATTGTTCAATGAATACCAAATTTTTTTGAGTGTTTTTGAAAAATCAACATACTGGTATATGTTAGAGTTAACTTTGAGGTAAGTCTGTTGTTAAGATTTAACTGAATTATGAAGTAATATTGTCTTGAAAGATTGAGGTCATAGCGGCCAAGTGGTACAGGATATGATGTAGACAGAATAGTGTTTGGCCCTGTCAAGATTGTTTCACTTATATTGAGGTTCTCAGTTTTAGAATGATGGAGGAAATTTGATTAGGTACCCAAAGAAAACCACCTTACCTTCAGTAAGTGAACTAACAAGTTAGGATTTATTAAGTGAGTGTTATTTGAACTTTGGCTGTGGGATGCACTAGACTTTGATCTGTATAAGCATGCACTTTAGGGTCTTCAGACCACTTGTCCACCAAGTCATAAATTTCAGTGCTAAAACTACACTGTAGAATAGTGTTTCATACCAATTGTGGCTATATATCTTACTGATGCCATTTGCTCTGAGGTGCCGTTTTAATTTGGTTTCACCTGGGGACCTTGGTGGTTGAGTGGTCTAAAGAGCATGCTTATAGATCACAGTTTCTCAGTGTATTGGTTCTTATGCTACTCGGAGAGAGTTTGTCAGTTTGTTTGGCAAAGATTGATTGTTTTCTTAGACACTCTGGTTTCTGTCACTGTCCACAAACTGACTGTCTCTATATAAGTGAAAGAAAGGGCATCGAATTCCATTTCTCCACTTCAATCAATTTCAACATTTAATGAAACAAACAGAAAAAATAGAAGTTAGAAACTAATTTAACATCTTTATTTTACTAAAGCTGCTTAAAACTAAAACTGCCTTTAGAGAAGCAAATATGCCCCAAAAGACTTTTCAAATACAAAACTATCACTCTTGCAAGTGAACAGAGATGAAAATTTATTATGTACTGTATCATGTCATATCAGATATATTTTATCAAACAATCAATCATCATATGTAACACAGACAACATTAGCAGTAAGTAACACACATGACCTTGAGTTATTGATAATCATATTTAGTAAGGGTATTTACTGGTAATTGATTCTGCTTCAGCCATATACATGCATATTTTCATATACATGTACAGTAAAACCTTGTTATAATGCCACACAATCACTTTGCCACCTTGCTTATTAATTGCCACAGTATTTTGAAGTCCTGAAATCTTTTTAAGTCTTCTTTAACATTGCCAAACGGCTTTATAACACAAAAAGTTGACTGAAATAAAATGAGATTATACTATCACAAAACTCCTTTATAATGCCAACAAAATAAGAGAACAAATGATGGCAATGTCTCTCAGTTTTACTGTATGTTATTTTACAAAACAGTTGTCTTGGCTTAATTTTAGTTCGTTGATAATCAAACCAGTGTTTGTATTTTTCCAAACACAGTAAAATTGCTTTAGTGACCACCTTTATATAATGACCATTTAGATTATTATACCCCCCGCTTAAAAAGTGTGTGTGTGTGTGTGTGGGGGGGGGGGGTATATAGTGATAGGGGTGTCCGTGTGTCCGTCCGTCCTTCCGTTACACCTTAGGGTACCCATCTCTTATCCGCAACTCCTCCTAAACCCTTGAATGGATTTTCATGAAACTTTCACACAATCTTTGTGATATAATGTAGATGTGCACCTTATATTTAAAAATTTGATCCTATGGATTTTTTATGTGGGGGGAGCAGGGGGTATTTTTTGTGAGCTTGTGGCTCACAGTTTTTCTAGTTGTTTTAAGGTCCTTCTGCTTCATATTTCTTAAAAAAAACTATGTAAAGATCACCTGTTTATTAAGGCCAGTTGTTTAAAGTATGCTTCATATTTATGACAAAAAGAACCTTTACATGAAGGGAACTTGTCTATGAAGTCCATATTTGTTAGGACCATGTGGGGTTTTAAAATACAGGTTTAAGGTCCCTTTGCTTCCAATCTTGCAAAATAAACTTCTATAGAAATTCCACCTGTCTATAATGTCCATTTTAATTAGGTCCCATGGGTGGTATTTAAATACAGGTTTTACTAGATACTCTATCAGTTTACCCAGAAGCAACAGCAGCCTGAAGTCAATTGATAATTAAAACAGTGTCTGTGGTACTACCATTGATATTGAATTTTGATCCCCAATCATTTTCCAATACTCCATATTAAAATTGAATTTTGACCCAGGTATTCAATCAGAATTTCATGTTTGTTTTGTTAAGATTTTTCAAATTATTTTAAACATTGGGTTTATAGATAAATGTTGACATATTTAACCTGAGATATGAGATATATATAATAATGTTGTAAATCAATAAAGTTTAGTCTGTATATCAGTGTTTAAATGCTCTATATATCATATGCTGGCTATACATGCTGGCTCTGTGCTGGTTATACTGGTAGACCTACACCGAAGAAATTGTGTTACTAATCTTTGATCAATACATAATGAAATCTCAATCTATCATAGCTTCAGTCAAATTTTTGTCATTTTAAAAAACCTTGCTATAAAATTCAGGGACACATTATATTGTTATTCAAATTTTGGCATTTTGAAAAGCATTTGACATTTTAGAGGTTTTGTTCACATGATTCTTGACTCTTGTTTCTACATACAAAGTACTTTGAGACAAAAAATTCAAATGTCATGTCATGTCAGAGTTTTGACAGTCTGAAATCAACACTGACCATACATTTACAGAGTTACCACACCACCAACATTCCCTTAAGAGAAGGTCTGTGTTTTTCTCTGTGCACTGTTGACATCTACAATCACAGAGCTTGACCATTTCAGTAAAAATAAAAGAATTTTGACAGGGCCTAAAATACCATTACCTTCACTTGATATCTTTAGAGAATGACAAAACACATGTTTTTCAACATTCTGCCTCAATATTAGTGAAGAATCAACCATGTCGTCATGACAGGGGTGTAAAACGTCATAACTCTACCCCAGAAATTTTTTTTCTTGCCCCAGTCAAGATTTTTCACATATATTGAGGCTGTCAGCTCAAGAATGGTAGAGGAAACTTGAGTCAACCTGAGTTTTGGCAAGTGAAACTCCTAAGATTTGCAAAAAAGTGTATTGTTCAAAATGCCAAAGAAATGGCATGCTATTATAGAACTTCTGTTCTTTTTAAACCAGTAAAATATTGATATTTTGAAAGGGGTTTTGCAAGTTTCAGGTGTGTTATTCGGATTTTAGCATTTTGAAAATCATTTGGCAATGAATTGTGGAGACACTAATCTCAGTCAAATTTTAGCATGTTGAAACAGGTTTGGCAGTAATTTCAGTGAGGTTGTCAGTTCAGGAATGGTGGGGCTAGGAAATCTGAGTCCCCAAAGAAAACCTTTGACCTTTGGCAAGTGAAACTTCAGAGAATAAAAAAAAATAATGTTGAAAATTCCAAAGAAATTGCACTTGCATTTTCATTCATCTTTAGCCAGTAATTTAATGCTGATATTAAAATTGTTGATATAAAAATCATGAGTTGTATTAATATTGAGTTTATCAAATGTTTGTTTTGATTTGAAGGAGTATTTATTTGTGGGTGGGATTTATTGATATCTGATCGGAATTTGATTGTACATGCTGATTTTGTCAATATTTGTTTTAATTAAAGGTACACATTCTTGACCAATTCTAATGTCACATGACCTATTGTTGACCATTGTTGGTTTACTTGTAGCCAATTTTATGTCAACAAGAAGTCGGTGGATTAGTGAAGGGGCAGTATATGAAGGGGGGGGGGGGGGGGGCGCATGAAGTATCAGTGAAGCTATCAGTATGTGTGTTGGAGGGGGTGGTATGGGGAATGGAGGAAGGGGTAAGTTAAGGCTGTAGGGACATCACATGAAGGGGTACAGTAAGCAAGCATATTTGTGTTATAGAGGTTGGAAAGGATTAGTGAAGAAGGCAGTATGTTTACTGTAGGGGTCGAAAGTGAGGCATGAGTGAAGGGGTTATTAAAGGGATCAGTATGTTATCTGTAAGAAATTGGGAAAGGGTGGGGACATCAAGTGAAGGGTTAATGAAGGGAGCAGTATACAAGCTGTGGGAGTGGAATAGGATGGGGACATTGGGGCAAGGTTAAGTAAGGTGGCAGTATGGGGAAATTTGAATATGATTAATAACTTAATTAAATATCAATAGATTGATTTATAGACAGACTTAATCTTTCAAAAACTTGATACGTGCATTTTATACATTTATTTAAATAGCTACTTTGTAACTTAGACTTGAAGATCTTGAGTTTCAAAATCATTTTATCAAGCTCAGATTTAAATGCAGGGTTTAGAAGTTTTAGACAAATCAGAGTTGTGCAAAGGCAAAATTTCAATATTCTTAAATTGACTATGTTGACATACATTTCAATAAAATTGTGTGAATTTGTTGGAATTAGGACATAGGTTTAGCTCACCTGGACAAATGGATTATAATTTTCTGTCATAAATATTATCATTGTATGAAATTGCACTCAGATCTGCTGCTTTAAATGCCAGTACCATCACATATCGACCACTATGGTAGTTCAATTTGTAGAGTACTTGCTTCATTCATATTTGGAAGACAGGGAGTTTGACAAAACTTGAAAATCAGTAGATGTGCGTCAGTGGATGAATGTTCCTACAGATCATAGAGCCTTTCAAATCCCATTCAGACAAATCCTAGTATGAGAAAGTCTTACAGTATGTTTGGCAATTTAGGTTGATAATGCTCTCTTGGAACACTAGTTTCCTCATCATCCCAGAACTAACCACCTTGAAAAAACCTTTGATCCTTGGGTTTACAGTACCAGATACAATCCATTCTTCTGTCAAAACAGTGGCAGTGATACAATAAAGTGCCAAATACTTATGAAAGGAGTATGGTCTCAATAGTATGTTTTATTATATAAAGATCACCATTCTATATACTCCATGTGGCCAATGAATAGTATAATGTATATATACAGGTATACTGTATTTAAACCTTAGATACTAAGTTTTAATTACAAGGAACACTAACATCTTCAGATAGTGTGATTATGTTGTAGGTTGTTTGTATGATGATGGTCAAGTTTTGATCTGAAGAAGGCCATCCCAAGCCAAAAGCTTGACCAGCACCATACAACCTAAAACATAATCACAATATCTGTGGACGTTAGTTTAAATTTTGTCCTAATTATTATATTTTTTTAATACTTCATACACCTGCATCCCTGCTACCTTATCAACCTTAAGGCGTTGGGACTTTTTATTCCACTTAGTAAACATTAGATAAAATATTGTGCAAGATGTATTAAAAGTCTTTCTCGTACAGGTGCTAAATGGCCAATCTTCTATCATCACCTGTAAACAGGATAATTAATTAGTTTGATGGTCATTGATATTTGGTGGTTTGTTGACCTGGTATGACCTACACTGACTATGTAGTGGTCAAGGAGCACCTGTTTGTCCATGTTTATTTACATGTATATGATGATATAAAACAATTAGTTAGTGTATATAACCTAATTATGGCCCACAACACAGGGTACAGTGATCTGAGATGTAGTGTTCCAGAGTTATTAACACCTGTAGGTCCGTGTTTATGCATGGTATAATGATATAAAACAATTGAATTAACTATTTACTGCTACTACACAAGGAAAATGTACCAGGTAATATAGACTAGTCATGCCAACTAATAGAAAGGAAAATTAGCACCTTGATCATCTATTATTGCAGTAAGCTTTTTACTACCTACAGTAAGTCCTAGTGTAAGACATTTTGCCAGTTCACTTGCCAATGATCAGTGACTTTCCCTGGGTACTACATAGGGCTTCTTCCAAAATCACAGAACTGACAGTATTAATATAAGTGAACAAATCCTGTTGTAGTATAAAAGTAAAAATTACTCCACTCTACCCCACTTGGCAATCATGGCCAATATATTTCACTTCTTACAATTTGTTCGGCAATCTACAATCAGTTTACAAATGGTGTTGATTTTGTTTCCTTGCACCAGCAAAGTTCTTTAAACAGATCAAATTGACAATTATGTCAGTGTTCTTAGTTTACTGCTTAAAGTTTTCAAATTTGGGCACTCTGGTTTTCTCTGCACTTTTGTTTTCTTGTATCAGTTTCCTTATATGCTTAACACTGACAAAACTTGAAATTGTTCAGTGTTCTTTCAGTTTACTGCTGAGGATTTTCAGATTTGGGAACTCTGGTTTTGTTTGCATTTTATTGTGAAAATTTGTATGCCACTACTGTTCATGATGATAATAATGGTGATGATTATTTTGTTGATTTTGTTTTGCCACTGCTGCTACTGATGATGATAAAACCTTGATGATGATGATGATGATGATGATGATGATGATGATGATGTTAAAACATTTATGATGATCCTGATTATGATGATGATGTTGGGCTTCGAGGTTTGTAAAAAGTATTAATAAACTGAAAATTCAATTGTAATTATAAGAAAATTGAATGATTTTAAAATTTTTGCACTTTGGTTTTCTCCACACTTTACTACATTTTGCCATGTTTGCTGTGATTGTAATTATTGGAAAATCTATTACTCATTTTTAACATCTTGCTAGAAATTATTTTAAGAGAAAAAGGTCTGTACAGAACCATATATATTTGTATAAAGAATTTTTTATTTATCTTTACTCCTAAAAATAAATGGAGAGTACAAAATGGTGATATTAGGTACAGCCATAATCCCAGCAATTTAGCTCATTGTTATTATAATATAATCTGAAACTTCTAAGAGAAAATCTGGATTTTGGCAAGCGCCTGGTTTTCTTGGAGGGCTTGGAGATATATATAAATAGCAGCACCTAAAGAATGTTGTTTTGCTGTTGCAGGCTGGCTGGCAGAATATTTCTGCTAATACATAACTCATCTCCTTCTCATATAGCTTTGTATTTAACACTCAACCTAAAGATATGTAAATAACTAAAACACACACTTTCATTACATACAGTGATAAGAGGCTCCAGAGGAAATGGAGGGCTGCTGATTCACAGACAATTTACATGTAGAGAAAACCTGAGTACCTTTGACTTTATATTAGATATTTAAATACAAAAACACACCTACAAAGATAACATGCTGTAAAGGAAAAGGGGTGCATCTAATTCAATTACATTTAAAAGAGATGTATAGAAAAGAAGAGTGTCTTTGACTCTTCACATAAAAGCAACACTTTTATTGCATATTGTTATGAGGGACCCTAAAGAAATAAGACATTCATTACATTGAGTTTGGCTTTAGTGGCCAAGTATTTTAAAATGCTGGCTTATGGATCACAACCAGTGGTTAGGACCCATTGCTTATATTTCAACCAAAAAGAATTTCTATATTTAAAGACCACTGAAAGTCTTTAAGGTCTATATTTTTAGGTCTGGATTGTTTTACTTAATGTGATTTTTTTGTTTCATACAAATTACAGTCATCATAAAGGCTATATAAAAATAACAATTTGTTTGTAACATAATATACATGATATAGTGATAATTACTTTATTGATCATTCTGATATAATGTAGCTTCTGTGCGGAAATTGTTGTTTTGATATGGTTCATTATATAAGGAAATGCCAGGTTGATTGTCATGTTTTTTAAGGTTTGTTGTGTTTTTGGTTTTTTATACATTACCAATTTTAATATTCAGTTACACCATATGATACATGTCCTGTACCATTTAGGCCAAACAAAATACATTTCTTTCTTTTTCAAATTGAATAGATTTTATATAGTGACAGAGTAATCAAGTCTTGCTGTCAGAGTCACTTTGTATGCTACAGTGAATTAAGCTTGGTGACAAAATTATCAAGGGACATTATAACAGTTTTACTGCAATACTTGATGCTAGCTATGTTGTGAAAATAAGGTGAGGATATTTGGAAAAAATAATGCAAAAATTTGGAAAATATTAAATGTTTTTGCCATATTGGGAATGGGGCCAATTTTGACCCTAAATCATGGGTAGAAAATACCAAAGACACAGGTCTGATGCAAAACTTTTACATTAACTTTAATGGATGGGGGGGGGGGGGGGGTTGGGAATGTGGTCAAATTACTGCCCAAAATCATGGATTGAAAAGGTCCTGTAATGATATGTTCCTATAAAAGTACATGTAGTTCTGTCTAGACAGGTTTTTCTTTTCATTAAGGGTTTTGCTTGTTCTTCACAGGTTTTACTGTATAATGTCTCTGTATCCAAAAGTACCCTGGATATATTTGACGTCCCATAGTTTCATGTTCCTTTCAATCTCAATTTTGATTACATACGAGGCAAGTTCAGTTAAGTAAACAGAAAGTGCTTGCCCTTCTAGAGTAGCTGGCCTAACTTTCCTGGTGTAAGTTCAAGTGTTTAACTTTACTTGCCAGTTTCGAAGTTTTAAACTTTGCTTCAGGATTGTGATTTTGACATGGATTTCTTTGTTTTTGAGGTATACTGTATGATAGTAAACTTTCAGTAAATCATTGTTTATAAACACCATACTCCACTGTTCACAGGCTTTGGGTTCCTGTATTTTTAGTAAATCATTGTTGGTATATATAATTGAAGTTTTACAGATATCTACCTGTTGTAATGATTAATAAACCCTTCTTGAACCACAAGATTTTCTTTTGAAATATAAAAAAGTTGTTACTAATTTGTCTTACAGTTACCTGACTTCATCATATGTTACATCTTATGTCATTTAAAACCTTACACAAATAATGACTCATTACAAAAAACCTATAATAAATTATCAGTCAGATTTTATTGAACAAGACATTGTGTAAAACAAATGTTATCTAAAATTAACAAATATCGAGGGAGGGGGAGGGGCAGGTGTAAATGATAATTAAACCAGTCTGGATAGCATAAACTACATAATTTTGTTAACATACTTACAGTAAAACCTCAATTCCTCACCATCATTTTTTTTCAGTCAAATTTTGGAATAATATAAATTGTTTTGTAATAAATTGAAGGGGGGGGGGGGGGGGGGGGGGGTAGGAGGGCTTATAAAGAAAATTATAAAAGAAATTATTTTTTAACTTGAAATATTATGGTGATAAGTGAGATGGCAAAATTATTGAGGGACAATATAACAAGGTTTTACTGTATGATTAAATGATTATTGGAACATGGAAAAAGGGCTAGGTTGGCTCTAAGCATCTTAGGTTGGAATCCTACTCGGATAACTTCATGTTAGATTGTCGGTTGCCTTGCCAGAGTACAGAGATTTTCTCCAGATACTTCAGTTTCTTTCATTATCCCAAAACCGACTACCGAACACCATTCTTCTATCTATCCACCTGCAGGAACAAATTCATATTTGTAATTGTAATACTGTGTGTCCCAACTTTTTGTTGTCTTCATGGACACCTTGATTCATAGACTTGCCCAAGTCCCTATATTAAATTATTAATTTCAGTATCTTGCCCCTTTAAAACTATTACAGAGATCAACTCACAAAAGTCAATTTACTATCAAAACCCAGGAATATAGTTTTGATAGTAAATTGACTTTTGTGAGTTGATCTCTGTAATAGTTTTAAAGGGGCAAGATACTGAAATTAATAATTTAATATAGGGACTTGGGCAAGTCTACTTGATTCACAAAGTTACATGTCATTGAAATACATGTAGTATAGATTATAAACTTAACTTAATGCAAACTTATCACCCAACCAAATGTTATTTTCTCAAAGAACTGAAAATTGCACACCATGAAAATCAGTGATTTCACAGTATAAAAGGAATTTAACTCCTTTTGATTTTATGTTTATTTGGTAATAAAGAGTTATCTCATCTTATCCTGTACATAACCACCTTGAATACATTATATACTTGGAGTTAATTTAGTAATATTATTAAATAACCAAAAAATGTTTTGAAAACCAACATAAATTAAAATAAAAATAAGAAAATATTTGTTCATTGCCTTTATATTATTGGTTAAAACCTATTTAGAGCCCCATGTTGGTATTACATCATACAATCCATGTTTTTCCTTCTACTAGACTGGCAACCTGTTCCTGTAAGCATGTAGATTGGTGTCCTGATTACATTGCAATTAAAAGGTGAGTAAAAATAACTCATGTTTCTACATTGGAATCGATACAGAACTTTTTTTATTATCAGCAGAAAATAGTTTTTACTTATAGTGTTAACTTTTGAGCAAAGATAAAAAACTTTTCTTGTAATAGAAAAAAGTTGAAACTATTGTAAAAGTATTATGATATCTTTGGTTTTGATAACTCCATATTGCATTGAAGTTTTCTGTACAGACAGTAGGGGTGATACAACTATTTCTCATCTTCTAATATTTTATAACACCTTGTTATATTGAAGTTTTTTGTATGAATAGTCTGATGAACAGTTACAGACTTAGCAGGCATTTTATTGATAGTAGCATAAATCAACTATGTGTTGTAGTCTTGGTTGTGATGGCTATTGCCATGACTTGTTTTTCTTCAGTAGCAAATTTAGACTGTCTTCTATTTTAGAATAATTAATTGTAGCACTCTGTATCATGAACTTAATATAAAATGTTCCCTGGATACCATTTTGTCATTTGATCCAGTGTCTATCCAAAGTAAGGAGTTTTATAATGGTTTCAGTATGCGCATGATGAGTCCATCATGTCTCTTGTTTTGGTGGTCGAGTGGTCTAAAGTTTGACATTATGGTTCACATCACCTCTCATTGCCAAGGTCTGAATCCCAGTCAGGACAGATCCTTGTGTGGAAAAGTTTATCAGTTAAATTGCCAAAGGCGTATGGTTTCTCCATGCCCGTAATCTTACACTTCACCGAGGCCTCTGTAGTATTTAAAAAATTAATCATTTTCACATCTTTGTTGTTTAAAGAATTATTCAGGTTACACTTGAATGGTGTAAACATACATAACAATTAATGTAGCGTTTAATGAATTTTAGTGTACATGGGATGTCCACGGTAAGAATAAGGGACTGGTAGAATGAGTTTAATTAAAATTGTCTAAGATCTCCAAATCTTAATACTCTTAGAACAGAACTAGAATTGCTGAAATAACTGTGTAAGCATTTATTTTCATGGTTCTAAGGGTAAAACCTTTTTGTTTGGTAGTAAATTCATGTTATGTGGTTAATGTTTAAAACAGGTTTGTAGCACCAGTATAAGTGTAAATTCATTGTTAAGAGCATCAATGAAAAATGGAAATAAAAAAGTTTTCAAAATGTTTGATTGGCCAGGTCGAAACACAATGATAAAGCTTCACTGCATACATGAAGGCATTATGTATATTATTTCATTATAGACTTAACAAATATATTGTCATAGCATTATCTTGTTGACTTTCATTTGACCTGCTGGTTTTTTAAACAAAATTTACAGGGGGGGGGGGGGGATTTCAGTATCGTTGACCCTGAATTTTAAATCCTGATTTATCAGGGTAGAAATGTGGGTAGCTTTCCTTGTATGATTAAGGTTAAGATTTAAGGAACAGTTGATCTTTTTACCCAATGAGTCATGTTGTATCTATCTCATACTTATATTCTGTTGTCTGAAGGTTTTGTTGTAAGATTTTCTGTAAAATTCTCTTCTGTACATGGTTTCTGCAGTAGTATTGGTTGCCTGGATTATCACATTCATCCCTGTTAATTTTGGGGTTCTCTGTTGAGTCAATATTACACTTTACCTGTTTTGTCTATTCTGTTTCTGTGAAGGTTTTGTAGTAAAATTTTCTTACAAATTCCATTCTGTTCTGTACATTGTTTTTGCGATAATATTGGTTGTCTGGATTATCTCATTTATTCCTTTTCATTTTTGATCCTTGATTGCCAAATGGTCTAAAGCACTGACTTATGATCATAGTGCCTCTCACTGCCTAGGTGTAAACTTGGGCAATTTCGAAGATCTTAGTGTGAGAAAGGTTGTCAGTTCCCTTGTCAAAGGCTTGTGGTTTTTTCAGACAACTTTGGTTTCTGCCACCATCCCAGAACTAACAGTCTCTGGATATAAGTGAAAGAAACTTGAATGGGGTGTAAAACTGCATTATACCACTCCACTGAACTAGTAGTATATGAAGTGCTCTTTGTAAAGTTCTTTGATTCCAACACTAGAGGAATAATACTGATGTATTCTCCAGTCAAGATTCTTTCAGTTATATTGAGACATTTGGCTCTGGGATAGTGGGGATAGTGGAGAAAACAGAAGTGCCCATAGAAAACCACAAATCTTCACATACTAGGATCTCAGGGCCAGAATAAAAGAACCAAAGCACATGCTGTGAATCACAGTGATGTGTATGCATATGTCTTAGACCACTAAGCAACCAAGGCCTATATCTTCAGTACACAGATTTCTCTATAACTTATAAAGATTTCAACAGTGATAGAGTACATACACATAAAATCAGCTATTAAAATATTTTTGTTGATAGGAATTAAAAATACAGTTTTAAATATGTTTTAAAACCTTCTACATGTATACCACAATTTATTTTGACATGTGTCATTTTCTCATAAAATCTGCATTTTCCTGTATACTCTGTACAGATATGTTGTACTAGATATTTATAATCAATGACAGATTGCATTGTACATAATCAAGTCACCAGATGGCAACTTATATATTGTTCTGGTGTCATATGTTTTAAAGAAGGTATAATTTTTATAAATGTTGAAGCATGCACACACATACACACATTGAGTGAAGAAAACAAATAAAGCAGTCACAGCTTCCTCCTTTCTTTAAAGGTGAGCAGTCAGTGGAGGAAACCTGGTTACCTGAAAAAATACACTGACATTCAACAAGCGAAGTAACAAACTTTATCATATAAGAAACTGCCTGATTTGGGATTCAATCATAGTTGTTGAGAGGGGCAGTAATTTGTAAACTGGCAATTTACTCACTTGTCCACTAAAGTCTTCCCAATAAAATGGTGGTGGGAAGAGCAGACTGTAATCTATAAACTGATGATTTAGATCACTACCCTACTATGGTCACACCAATCAAATGGGATTCAATCCTAATTGGTGAGAAGAACAGACTTATAATAATCTATAAGCACATGGCCACCAAGACTTCCCAAATTAAGTGATATTTGATCCTAGGTGGTAAGAGGAGCAGAAAGTGATCTATAAACTAGCATGTTAGGCCACTTGGCCTCTCTGTTTAAGTGGGATTTGATCCTTAGACCTAGGTTGTGAGAAGATCAAACAGTGATCTGTAAGCAGTGGATTTAGACCACTATGCCCTAAGTGTAAAATGAAAGGATTAACTGATTATAAGCAGCAGACGATGTGTTCTGTTTCTGCTGTGTTATAAATGTGGTATTTTTCAACTACTAATTATTATAAACCTTGATCTCTATCTGTTTATCTTGGTATACTAATCTGTCGAGAAAAATTATTTAGGAATCGCAGAAGTACCGACTTTCTAAGTATTGTTACTATTTATAGACACTGATTGTTGATGGTGGTGTAGAATTTATTGGTATGTCATACGGATGTATAAATAAATTCTCTATTACTGCTACAGAAAAAGAACAAAAAAATATATAATCCTGTTACCATAGCAACTGCATTGTTTATATGCAGTACTGTTATAAAGTGTTATTTGGAATGTCATGGAATACTAACAGGTATGTTATCTTCACAGTAGAATTATCCATGTTTAGGAGAGAAGAAAGGTGTTAAAATTATTTCACCTATATTGAGATGCCACCAGCTTTGATTGAAGATGGAGTACATTATATATTCATGCTATATGTAGTTTAGTAGGACTTCCTTATTCTATGTAAAATTTTTGAATTCTTTTTAGAGAAATGTTCAAAATTATTTATTTCTGACATGTTTAGGTTTTTCAGTCAAAAAAATAATTGTAGTGGTGTGTGTAGGGGTGGGTGGGGGATGGGGTGGGTAAGGTGGAGTGGGGAGGAAGTCCTATCAAGCTCTCTACTATCTGAGTCACCTAAGACTTTTTCAGTAACATTTGTTTCAAATTTTAGTGGAGGGTATAAAATGAAATCCTTCAAGAAATTATAATGGATCAATTTGTTAAGTGGTCACTGTGGTACATGATTGATGTTTTCTTGTATCAGTTTATGTTAAAAATTTATTAGTGATTGTCACACCCATTTTATAACAACAAAATCTGAGCAAAGATGTGATGTCAATGAATCAAGAATTTACTGTACATTTGGTTCTAATCTAGGGTTACCATTTATTATGACAGAAAATTTAGTATAGATTTTTTTCGTAGTATTTGATTAAACTGTCCGACATTTGACTTTTTATTTAGATATTTTACAGAAATATTTTCTTTTTCATTAATACTTAGTAATAATATTTACTCCTGTTTTAGCTAACGAGTGTAAACAATTCCTACTACTAACATTGACCTGTCAGCTTGACCTTTCATTAAGAATATTTATATAAGACACTCTACCTAATACATGGGTAGTGTTTAGATTTACAGTTCTTGCATAAACAATCTACATTCCTGGTGATGTAGAGGAAATTAACACTTGTGTTCCCTATTCGTACATGTGCTGGTCCATATTTAAGTTAAAGGTCAAGCAGACAGGTCAATGTTGTTTACCAGTATATCTGATTGAACCCTGGTTTTATTTTTCTGAGCTGTATATTTATCCTTCAGGGTTAGATTGTTGATGTGACCTCTGTGTTATGGTTTAACGATTTGACTTTATGTTTTCATGCTTGTTACTTTAGAAAAAATAAAAAATGACATTGGTATAGGCAAACACCATTGACCTGTCTGCTTGACCTTTCATAGGAAGGGCCCACCCAGTAATGATCGATATATAGGTAGTGTTAGGATTGCAAGTAATACGGAGACAATGCATGTGTCCCATGATGATGGCGAAATAAATGCATATATTCCCTATACATAAATGTAATGGTCCATAATAAATATTTAAATTAAAGGTGAATTGGACAGGTCAATGTTGTTTCCCTATATGTATATTTTTTTTCTTTAATAATTCCACTGCTCAAAAATTTGTAAAAGGTGATTTTAAACAATAAGGGAATGTTACCTATAAATACAAATTTTATGACAGGTAAAAGAAAGGTAATCACCTCTCCAATTACCTACCAGTTGTAGTGAGTAAATTAGGCCACTCCTATAAAATTTCATGTTTCTTCAGCTTTAAAAATTTAAAGCGTATCCTAAGTGAAAAAAGTTTGTCATTTTGCTTGCAGAAGGCCAGTGTTTTCTCTTGGTATTCAGGTTTCTCTACCATTGCAGAACTGACATAAGTGCAAGAGACCTGACTAGAGCATAAACACCATATATTGGATTGAAATTGACCAAAAATTAAGATTTTACACCAGTGAAAAGAATTTTCCAGTTACATGATGTGTTTAAAATATAAATAAGTCCTGGCAAGCATTGGTCTCTAAAATATGAGTTGATAATAAAAATTCTTTAAAAAAACTGAATTTATAGTTAAATGCTAGTTAATTATATTTTTCAAATTATATAAATATTCAGAAGTAGAAATACTTGACAAGTGCATTTGAATTGTATTCAAAAGTTTGACCGTCAATTCATATTAATCAGTTGTCGTTTAGCACTTAAGTCGTAAATTCGGAACACACCCCAATACTTTGACTCTTAAAAAACACATTTAAATTACCGGTACATATTATATTGTATTAGGCCTTTAAGTCTTGTAAGGTTAACATATATTTTTTGTGTGTTTATTTTTTTTACGGGTATTGTGATTTGACTTTATTTAAGGTCTATAAGTACAAATAAACAGAAGGGAGTGCCATTGTAGCAGAAAAGTTTTTATTATTCCTAAACATGCTACTGGAGTTTATCTATATGTTAAATATTCATTCATACCTAAAGGTAGTTTTTTGAATAGATAGATATACCTACATACCCCCCAATCTATGTATAACATTGCTACCCTCTTATTTATACAGCTACACAGATCACACACATGCACATTTAAACACAGACAGTTATTTACTGAAGTTATTTAAATATAAATCTTGTGTTTATCAGGTTCATCTTTATATCTGATATTCAGGTAAAATGATTTTTTATTGTATATATAATTTTTTTTATTTGTGTTTATGAATGTATTTTTTATCATATATGTACCTGTAAAAATTCACAACATTTGAATAATTTTATCTTTTTACAGAGTGCAATGGAATGAAGTAATGTTATTTCACAGCAATTCAATTGCATTATTTTATTAGTGGAATGGAATGAAATAATGTTTTTTTTACACTCTAGTCAAGATTCTTTCACCTATATCAAGGTAGTCAGTTCTATGAAGTTGGAGGACACCAGAGTGCCTGGAAGAGTGCCTGGAGAAATTGAACCACTGAGGTTTGGCAAGAGTAGTGACAAACTTTTAAAAATAGGATTGGCCCGAGTGGGATTTGAACCTACTGGTATAGGCAGTGAGAGGCACAGTGATCTGTTAGTGCTCACTTTAGACCACTCAACCTTCCAGGTTGGCTTTTTAAGAATTTGCATTTAATATACTGATTTTAGGCATTGTGATACAGGTATATGCAGTAGAACTTGCTGTAGTGACCATCTCTATGTAAAAGTCACCTGTTCATTTAGACCTATATGCTTCATATGCTTTTTTGCAGTTAGTATTTCCATCTTTGTATGTTTTGGAAATGAATAATCAATTTTTCCTGTTTGTAGTTAATTTATACACTATGATGTCTATATTCTTCTATTTATATGTTATGGCAATCATGGGGAATAAATATATGGTAAAGCTGTGATTTATTGCTGCCATTTGTTCTGTCAATTTTTGGTGTTATAAATGGGTTTGATGAAAAATAGAGGAAAGATTATAGAGAAAAGCAAAGAGAAATAGATTTTGGAACTTCAAAATAGTGTGGCAGTAAGCAAGGTGGCAAAGTTATCAAGGGACATTCAAATGAGGTCTTGCTGTAGTCTGTTTTTTATTTGTGTTTTATATAAAAAGTAATAATTTGATAATAATTCCCAGATAAAAGGATTGATAAGAGAAAGTAAAAATTGTGAGTTTAATGCATGTTATACTGTCATAACACCTGCACTCTGTAAGTAAGTACTGCTCGCTTGTACAACTTGTACAGCTCGCGCTCATCAATTAAAACGTAAATGGTTCATATTATAACTAATAATACGGGAAATACAGCTAAGTACTGGATCATAAATGGTATATATTATATACTAATGTACTAAAATTACTCACAAAAAGATTTATAATACACTCATTAGTTCAGGGTCACTAAGGTAATGTTTCACTCATTTTATGCTAAGTACGGTTTTTTTCTTAAATGATGTTTTCAGTGCACATGTAACAACGATAATTGTAAATTAGTCTACGCTGCATGTACATTTCGCGCCGTGATGTTTATTTCTATTTAACAACCAGAAGTGCATGTAATACTGTTTGTTTATCATTCTTAAAACAAGTTTAACAATCTTAAACCGCAGATGGAAAATAAACAGTTTAGTAAGTGGTTCTAAGTTTCTGATTCTAGAAAATATAGTTAAATGGTCAGAGATTCCTTTCTGTTTGGGATAATGTGAAGTGGAGTAATGGTGTCTTACATTCCTGTCAAGACTCTCTCACTTATATCAAGGAGATCACTTCTGGGATGGTAGAGGAAACCAGAGTGCCAAGACAAAAATTAGACCTTCTGTAAGCGAACTGCTTTACTTTAAAAAAGATTAATTGGTTGAATAGGGTTTTGTGTCTCCGTCAAGAATATTTCACTTAAATTTAGATGTCACCAGCTGTAAGTGAAGTAGCAGAAATTCTGACCTCACAAAAATGATTGCAGACATATAATTATGATTTAAAGAAAATTCTATTTTATAAAAGCCATTGTATGCATTAACTTTTCATAAGAACTTTAAAAGGTTTTAAACTGGCTAAGCCAAAGAGCTTTGAACAAGTGAGCCCAGAAGTACATGAATTAGTCTCTCTCACACAATTCTAGTTAACAACCTAATAATTTAAAAATACCACTACAGCCTTGTACACACTAATTTAAATTCATTCCACTTTTGACTCAGAAATCAACTGACACCATTAATGGTAATATCAAAAGGTTATATTTTTACTAAATTTAAAATAAATGTTAGTGATGAATTAATGACAAATAATATATGACAGTTAAAAGTTTAGGGGCTTCGATGGGCAAGTGATTATAGTAAAGGCTTCAATGGTGAGTGATTATAGTAGGGGTCTCAATGGGTGAGTGATTATAGTAGGGCCTTGGTGGATGAGTGATTATAGTAGGGCCTTGGTGGGTGAGTGATTATAGTAGGGCCTTGGTGGATGAGTGATTATAGTAGGGCCTTGGTGGGTGAGATTATAGTAGGGCCTTGGTGGATGAGTGAGTATAGCAGGGCCTTGGTGGGTGAGTGATTATAGTAAGGCTTGGTGGGTGAGTGATTATAGTAGGGCCTTGGTGGATGAGAGTATAGTAGGGCCTTGGTGGATGAGTGATATAGTAGGCCTTGGTGGGTAGTGATTATAGTAAGGCCTTGTGGGTGAGTATAATAGGGCCTTGGTGGGTGAGTGAGTATAGTAGGGCCTTGGTGGGTGAGAGATTATAGTAGGGCCTTGGTGGGTGAGTGATATAGCAGGGCCTTGGTGGGTAGTGATTATAGTAGGCCTTGGTGGATGAGTATAATAGGGCCTTGGTGGGTAAGTGATATAGTAGGCCTTGGTGGGTGAGTGATTATAGTAGGGCTCAATGGGTGAGTGATTAATAGGGCCTTGGTGGGTGAGTGAGTATAGTAGGGCCTTGGTGGGTGAGTGATTATAGTAGGGCTTGGTGGGTGAGTGATTATAGTAGGGCTCTGGGTGAGTGATTATAGTAGGGCCTTGGTGGGTGAGTGAGTATAGTAGGGCCTTGGTGGGTGAGTGAGTATAGTAGGACCTTGGTGGGTGAGTGATATAGTAGGACCTGGTGGATGATGAGTATAGCAGGCCTTGGTGGGTGAGTGATTATAGCAGGGCCTTGGTGGGTGAGTGATTATAGTAGGGCCTTGGTGGGTGAGTGATTATAGTAGGGCCTTGGTGGGTGAGTGATTATAGTAGGGCCTTGGTGGGTGAGTGAGTATAGTAGGGCCTTGGTGGGTGAGTGAGTATAGCAGGGCCTTGGTGCGTAAGTGATTATAGTAGGGCCTTGGTTGGTAAGTGATTATAGTAGGGCCTTGGTGGGTGAGTGATTATAGTAGGGCCTTGGTGGGTGAGTGATTATAGTAGGGCCTTGGTGGGTGAGTGAGTATAGTAGGGCCTTGGTGGGTGAGTGAGTATAGTAGGGCCTTGGTGGGTGAGAGATTATAGTAGGGCCTTGGTGGATGAGTGAGTATAGCAGGGCCTTGGTGCATAAGTGAGTATAGTAGGGCCTTGGTGGGTAGTGATTATAGTAGGGCCTTGGTGGGTGAGTGATTATAGTAGGGCCTTGGTGGGTGAGTGATTATAGTAGGGCCTTGGTGGGTGAGTGAGTATAGTAGGGCCTTGGTGGGTGAGTATAATAGGGCCTTGGTGGATGAGTGAGTATAGCAGGGGCCTTGGTGCGTAAGTGATTATAGTAGGGCCTTGGTGGGTGAGTGATTATAGTAGGGCCTTGGTGGGTGAGAGATTATAGTAGGGCCTTGGTGGATGAGTGAGTATAGCAGGGGCCTTGGTGCGTAAGTGAGTATAGCAGGGGCCTTGGTGCATAAGTGAGTATAGTAGGGCCTTGGTGGGTAAGTGATTATAGTAGGGCCTTGGTGGATGAGTGATTATAGTAGGGCCTTGGTGGGTGAGTGATTATAGTAGGGCCTTGGTGGGTGAGTGAGTATAGTAGGGCCTTGGTGGGTGAGAGATTATAGTAGGGCCTTGGTGGATGAGTGAGTATAGCAGGGGCCTTGGTGCGTAAGTGATTATAGTAAGGCCGTGGTGGGTGAGTGATTATAGTAGGGCCTTAGTGGGTGAGTATAATAGGGCCTTGGTGGGTGAGTGAGTATAGTAGGGCCTTGGTGGGTGAGTGATTATAGTAGGGCCTTGGTGGGTGAGTGATTATAGTAGGGCCTTGGTGGGTGAGTGATTATAGTAGGGCCTTGATGGGTGAGTGAGTATAGTAGGGCCTTGGTGGGTGAGTGATTATAGTAAGGCCTTGGTGGGTGAGTGAGTATAGTAGGGGCCTTAGTGGGTGAGTGCCTATGGTAGGCAAGTTATTCTGGTAGGGGCTACAAGGAGCCTTAGTGGGTGAGTGGTAAGTGATAATAAGTAGGGACCTTAGTGGGTGAGTGGTTAGTGATAATAAGTAGGGACCTTGGTGGGGTAGTGTTGACTAAAGCATGCCCTTACAGATCACAGTATCTCTCACTGCCTTGGTTAATCAGATTTAACTTAGATATAGGTCATAGTGTGAGAATGTTTGTCAGATAGCTTGGTGAAGTTAAGTATTTTCTCTGGGTACTCTGGTTTCCTCCACATCCCAGAACTGACAACCTTTATATCAGCAGAATACTTTTAAATGAGTTGTAAAATACCATTACTCCTCTTCACTCAGTGTTTTTCTTTCATACTCTGGTTTTCCCCACTATCCCTAAACTGATTACCTTGGTATAAGTTAAATACTTTTGTCCGAGACTGAAATGCCATTACTCCAGTGATTGTAGTTTGTTGATTTTGTTATGTAAAATCTTATATTTGTATATTTGTATATTTATATAGTACATAATGTATAGACATTAGTATTGTAGTGTTATACAGGTACTACTAGGACTGACTAAATATACCAACACCATGATGTATAGACATTAGTATTGTAGTGTTATACAGGTACTACTAGGACTGACTAAATATACCAACACCATGATGTATAGACATTAGTATTGTAGTGTTATACAGGTACTACTAGGACTGACTAAATATACCAACACTATGATGTATAGACATTAGTATTGTAGTATTACACAGGTACTACCAGTACTGACTAAATATACCAACACCATGATGTATAGACATTAGTATTGTAGTGTTATACAGGTACTACCAGTACTGACTAAATATACCAACACCATGATGTATAGACATTAGTATTGTAGTATTACACAGGTACTACCAGTACTGACTAAATATACCAACACCATGATGTATAGACATTAGTATTGTAGTATTACACAGGTACTACCAGTACTGACTAAATATACCAACACCATGATGTATAGACATTAGTATTGTAGTATTACACAGGTACTACCAGTACTGACTAAATATACCAACACCATGATGTATAGACATTAGTATTGTAGTATTACACAGGTACTACCAGTACTGACTAAATATACCAACACCATGATGTATAGACATTAGTACATGTATTGTAGTATTACACAGGTACTACCAGTACTGACTAAATATACCAACACCATGATGTATAGACATTAGTATTGTAGTATTACACAGGTACTACCAGTACTGACTAAATATACCAACACCATGATGTATAGACATTAGTATTGTAGTATTACACAGGTACTACGAGTACTGACTAAATATACCAACACCATGATGTATAGACATTAGTATTGTAGTATTATACAGGTACTACCAGTGCTGACTAAATATACCAACACCATGATGTATAGACATTAGTATTGTAGTATTACACAGGTACTACCAGTACTGACTAAATATACGAACACCATGATGTATAGACATTAGTATTGTAGTGTTATACAGGTACTACCAGTACTGACTAAATATACCAACACCATGATGTATAGACATTAGTATTGTAGTGTTATACAGGTACTACTAGGACTGACTAAATATACCAACACCATGATGTATAGACATTAGTATTGTAGTGTTATACAGGTACTACCAGTACTGACTAAATATACCAACACCATGATGTATAGACATTAGTATTGTAGTATTACACAGGTACTACCAGTACTGACTAAATATACCAACACCATGATGTATAGACATTAGTATTGTAGTGTTATACAGGTACTACCAGTACTGACTAAATATACCAACACCATGATGTATAGACATTAGTATTGTAGTGTTATACAGGTACTACCAGTACTGACTAAATATACCAACACCATGATGTATAGACATTAGTATTGTAGTATTACACAGGTACTACCAGTACTGACTAAATATACCAACACCATGATGTATAGACATTAGTATTGTAGTGTTATACAGGTACTACCAGTACTGACTAAATACCAACACCATGATGTATAGACATTAGTATTGTAGTATTACACAGGTACTACCAGTACTGACTAAATATACCAACACCATGATGTATAGACATTAGTATTGTAGTATTACACAGGTACTACCAGTACTGACTAAATATACCAACACCATGATGTATAGACATTAGTATTGTAGTGTTATACAGGTACTACCAGTACTGACTAAATATACCAACACCATGATGTATAGACATTAGTATTGTAGTGTTATACAGGTACTACCAGTACTGACTAAATATACCAACACCATGATGTATAGACATTAGTATTGTAGTATTACACAGGTACTACCAGTACTGACTAAATATACCAACACCATGATGTATAGACATTAGTATTGTAGTGTTATACAGGTACTACCAGTACTGACTAAATATACCAACACCATGATGTATAGACATTAGTATTGTAGTATTACACAGGTACTACCAGTACTGACTAAATATACCAACACCATGATGTATAGACATTAGTATTGTAGTGTTATACAGGTACTACCAGTACTGACTAAATATACCAACACCATGATGTATAGACATTAGTACATGTATTGTAGTATTACACAGGTACTACCAGTACTGACTAAATATACCAACACCATGATGTATAGACATTAGTATTGTAGTATTACACAGGTACTACCAGTACTGACTAAATATACCAACACCATGATGTATAGACATTAGTATTGTAGTATTACAGGTACTACCAGTACTGACTAAATATACCAACACCATGATGTATAGACATTAGTATTGTAGTGTTATACAGGTACTACCAGTACTGACTAAATATACCAACACCATGATGTATAGACATTAGTATTGTAGTATTATACAGGTACTACCAGTACTGACTAAATATACCAACACCATGATGTATAGACATTAGTATGTATTGTAGTATTACACAGGTACTACCAGTACTGACTAAATATACCAACACCATGATGTATGACATTAGTATTGTAGTATTATACAGGTACTACTAGGACTGACTAAATATACCAACACCATGATGTATAGACATTAGTATTGTAGTATTACACAGGTACTACTAGGACTGACTAAATATACCAACACCATGATGTAACTATTTACATGTCAGATAAAAATCAAAACTATAGGTAACAGTAAAATATGGAATGTGTTGACACAATGAATTCTGTAAAGGTGGGGGTGGGGCTAGTTGTACAGTAAAGAAAGAGAAACTAAATCAGGATAATGTTGTATGTGTTTTACTATTGTGAAAATTCAATATTCAGTCTAAAACAGTATAAGTTATACAGGGCTTTGACGGGGTACATGGGGCCGTGTAACCTGCCAAAGCCCTGTATAACGTTTTTGTCGCCCTTCAAAGCGTTAACAGTTTGATTTTTTTAACTTCCATTTCGTATTTTGTGTGACTTGCGTACGTTGTCGCCATGTTTGTTTACAGTAACTAGACGTCAGCGATGTACGAGTTACTTCCCTTTTACCGCTAAACGTCGCATGCGTTCATGTACCCCGGCAGATTTCCGAACATCGTTCCATGTACCCCGGCAATTTAACCAATTGCTATGCGAGAAATTTCTTTGAAGAGTGACAAAACATTCTGTACTTGCACTGATCACAACAGATCTCACTGACTAAATTTGAATATCAATCAAAATGCTGACTGAAGGTTACAGTGCTAATCACTTCTCAACCACCTACATTACAACATTAATAATTCACAAGCTAGCCTCAAATCATACTTGAACCATATTCTAGTATGAGCAAAGTCAGTTTGTTTGCAGAAGGTCAGTCAGGTTTCAGTTTTTTCAACTCCAGTTTCCTCCACCATACAGAACTGACCACCCAATACAAGTGGAAAAAATCTTGAGTCATAAAACACTGTGACTGATATACAGTGTATTGAAACAGGACTAATAGTTGGCCTGATTTACAGTTTTTCAGCTGTCCATTTTAAAGATTTGTAACAAAAATAGTATTTTTCATTTTCATAATTTTGGCTATTTGGCCACTAATTTTCACAATTACAATCACAAAAGATTGATCAACAGCCCTTCTAAATTGACAGTACAGAAGTACATACATCCAGATTTTACACCCACTAGTTGATTGAGTCAGTCTACTAATGGTGATGCAGGTTATTTTTATGTTTTTGTTTGTGTTAAGGCTTCTGTTTTCACCATTGTACATACTACCGGTACATGATTTAAGTGTCTGTAGTCTGCGTTCATTGTGTGATCCTGACAGCGAACAAGTAACAAGGACCACTGTTTGAGTAAGATGTCATCCATGTTACATGAACACGACCGACTTTGATAATAGAGAATTGTGGGATGTTGTTTTTACAAAATTTGTAAAAAAAAATTGTATTTGAAAATGTTAGATTTGATAGATTATTAAGATTATACACAGATTTTTAACACATGTGTGGTCCCTTTTTTCAAAATATATGAATATCATGGATTTATTTTGATAGGTTATTGATAGATTTTCAAAGCATGTGTGATCTTTATTTTTCAAGTTTGAATTTTTCTGTATTTCAAAATATTTTCGAATTTGAAATTTCCGTTTGTGAATTATTTATTTATTTTGTTTGGTTGTTGATAGATTTCTTATGACATGTGTGGTCTTTATTTTCCAAATTTCCCAAATTTGAATTTTTCTGTATTTCAAAATTTGAAATTTCTGTATACAAATATGATACATTATTTTGATAGATTGTTAATAGATTTTTAAGGGCATGTGTGGTTTTTATATTTTCCAAATTTTCAAAATTAAAATTTTTCTGTATTTTCAGGAAGACGGAGATACATCAGTAGGTCCGGTTTATCTGACATCTCCGGATATGGTGGAACAGACAGTTACCATAGTTACACCTATACGTTACCTAGCAATGGATATACAGGTGTGTATGATATTATTTTATACAGTAAAACCTCAATTGATGGAGTATTTGTTCATTCAGATTTTTGCATTATAAATATAAGAGCATTTAGTGATAAATAGAGAAAGATTTCAAAAGAAAAATGACAGGTTTGTGAACTGAAGTAATCAAGATCACCTTATAGACAGTCTGCTCAAAGTGGGAGGCTGTGGGTTCAAACCAAAACTCGGTCATATAAACATGTACATGAGACTGTAAAATTTAAGATACTGCTTACTTGCCTGTCTGGGGATCAATATTAAGAGGGGAAAGTATCAGTATTGATTGGTTTACATAGTGTCAATAAAATGTGAATGGGGGAGGTATATGCTTGTCTGTTGCATACTGACTTGTTGATCTAGCACCTTAAAGTCTCTATCAGTGTGCACTAGTAAAAGACAGCCCTCAAACCATACTTGCACATTTCATGCATATTAGAACTTTTTCTTTGAGTAATTCTTACTTACAGATAAATCAACCTTCTCTTGTAAAGAATAGCTGAAATATTGCTTATGCTACGTAAAACCACATTCAATCTGTTGAATTACATACAACTTGGTGTTGCTGTACAGCTGTAACCATTGACACATCAGAAATCTGACTTAGAAATCAGAGATATTTCAATTTATAGAATGAATATAGCACATACCACCTTGTACAGAAGATCTTGTGTGAATTTTTCAAAATACCTATCTTTTTTCAGGGCCAGCATTAGGAAACTACTCAAGTGGCTTGTCACGTATGACGCTATGTCAAGACTAGGTCGTAACTATGACAACAGTAAATCAAGAAACTATGATTCGTCTGTTCGATCATATAACTACGGCAACAGGGACCCAGCTAGCTCATCAACTTATGGCTTATCTTCTGGTAGAAATTATGAATCTCGGGATTATGACACTGCTTCGGGAAACTACAGCATAGGGAGTAGAAAGTTTGATGTAAATCCTAGCTATGACATTGGAACTTCTAGAACTTACGATACAAAACCTAGTACTTATGAATCTAGTTTACGAGGATATGATGATGCTTTGTCTGGTTCTGCAGATTTGAAGAGCTCAAGATTAGGATCTTCTAGGTATGTATATATATATATATCAGTAAAGTAAGACCTAGATTCATCTTCATCATTTGTTTAGTCAGATTTTGGTGTTATAAAGGGATTGGAGTGGATTCCCAGTCATGATTCTGATATCCAGACTGTCAGTTCTGGGATGGGGGAGTGGAGTGATGTACTGTTATGTCCCAGTCATGATTCTGATATCCAGACTGTCAGTTCTGGGATGGGGGAGTGGAGTGATGTACTGTTATGTCCCAGTCATGATTCTGATATCCAGACTGTCAGTTCTGGGATGGGGGAGTGGAGTGATGTACTGTTATGTCCCAGTCATGATTCTGATATCCAGACTGTCAGTTCTGGGATGGGGGAGTGGAGTGATGTAGTGTTATGCCTAACTCATTATTCCTATATCCAGGCTATCAGTTCTAGGATGGGTGAGTGCAGTGCAGTGATGAAGTTCAGTTACATAGAGATATGGTGGATTGAAGTTAAATTGTGGTGTTTACATCCATAGTTTGGATTCATTCCCTTATATTAAGACTGACAATTCTAGAATGGTGGAATGTAGTGAAGAAATGGTGCTTTATGCTTCTAGTCAAGATTTTTTCACTTACATTGGTCAGTTCTGGAATTATGGAATGAGGTGGGGTCGAGTATTGTGGTTTCATACCCCAGTCTAGATTCTTTCACTTACATTGGTCAGTTCTGGAATTATGGAATGAGGTGGGGTCGAGTATTATGGTTTCATACCCCAGTCTAGGTTCTTTCACTTACATTGGTCAGTTCTGGAATTATGGAATGAGGTGGGGTCGAGTATTATGGTTTCATACCCCAGTCTAGATTCTTTCACTTACATTGGTCAGTTCTGGAATTATTTTATGAGGTGGGGTCGAGTATTATGGTTTCATACCCCAGTCTAGATTCTTTCACTTACATTGGTCAGTTCTGGAATTATGGAATGAGGTGGGGTCGAGTATTGTGGTTTCATACCCCAGTCTAGATTCTTTCACTTACATTGGTCAGTTCTGGAATTATGGAATGAGGTGGGGTCGAGTATTGTGGTTTCATACCCCAGTCTAGATTCTTTCACTTACATTGGTCAGTTCTGGAATTATGGAATGAGGTGGGGTCGAGTATTGTGGTTTCATACCCCAGTCTAGATTCTTTCACTTACATTAGTCAGTTCTGGAATTATGGAATGAGGTGGGGTCGAGTATTGTGGTTTCATACCCCAGTCTAGATTCTTTCACTTACATTGGTCAGTTCTGGAATTATGGAATGAGGTGGGGTCGAGTATTGTGGTTTCATACCCCAGTCTAGATTCTTTCACTTACATTGGTCAGTTCTGGAATTATGGAATGAGGTGGGGTCGAGTATTATGGTTTCATACCCCAGTCTAGATTCTTTCACTTACATTGGTCAGTTCTGGAATTATGGAATGAGGTGGGGTCGAGTATTATGGTTTCATACCCCAGTCTAGATTCTTTCACTTACATTGGTCAGTTCTGGAATTATGGAATGAGGTGGGGTCGAGTATTATGGTTTCATACCCCAGTCTAGATTCTTTCACTTACATTGGTCAGTTCTGGAATTATGGAATGAGGTGGGGTCGAGTATTGTGGTTTCATACCCCAGTCTAGATTCTTTCACTTACATTGGTCAGTTCTGGAATTATGGAATGAGGTGGGGTCGAGTATTATGGTTTCATACCCCAGTCTAGATTCTTTCACTTACATTGGTCAGTTCTGGAATTATGGAATGAGGTGGGGTCGAGTATTATGGTTTCATACCCCAGTCTAGATTCTTTCACTTACATTGGTCAGTTCTGGAATTATGGAATGAGGTGGGGTCGAGTATTGTGGTTTCATACCCCAGTCTAGATTCTTTCACTTACATTGGTCAGTTCTGGAATTATGGAATGAGGTGGGGTCGAGTATTGTGGTTTCATACCCCAGTCTAGATTCTTTCACTTACATTGGTCAGTTCTGGAATTATTTTATGAGGTGGGGTCGAGTATTATGGTTTCATACCCCAGTCTAGATTCTTTCACTTACATTGAGGCAGTCATTTCTGGGATGATGGAAAAAAATACTAACCTCTGGCAAGCAAACCAGTAAAGTTTTATCACACTAGGATCTACTTTAGTGGGAGTCAGTGCTAAAGAGAGAGGTTCTGTGGTGAATAACACCTTTAATGTCGGATTTATCTAGAAAGAAACTTAGCAATATTATTTATTTTTCAAGTTTTGCCAATTTTGATTGTGAAACTTCAGGGGCATGTTTAAATTAAATTTTCTCATGAGATAAAAACTATTTACATTTCCAACAGCTAAAGTGCATCTATTGCATTACTAGTAAATAAATATCACCATTAACTTTTATAATTTCAAATGTGTTTACATTTTTGTATGTTTGGAAATATTAAGTGCATTCTCCTATCGTGTCATCAAAGTGCAACTCTCGATATGGTACCAGAATGAACTAATACTATGTGAATATTGATCACTTATTTATAAATGGATGGTAGAAAAATTGAATTCACAAAAATTTATTACGTAATATTTAAGTGACAGAATTATCTTTCCCGATCTTGATGATATTGCCGTATGCAGCATGACTCAAAAAATAGATCTATGATATGATATTTTTTACCTCATGTCATAGTTAATTTTGTATTTTAGCTATGATATAATTTTGTAGCTCCATATTGCCACATAAATGTAACATGACTCAAAAAATAAGATCTGTGATATAAAGATATTTTAGCTGGTGTCATACTTAATTTTGTACATAAACCTTGATTATGGATTAGATAAATCCACTCACTTGACTTGTCAAAAAAATTTGTCAAAAAGACTGCCCTGTCAAAGCTGTCTTTAAAGACCACCGCCTATGTAAAGCCAGGGGCCTTGGTGGCAGACAGGTCTGAAGTTCATGCCCACAGACCACAGCACCTTTTACCCCCTCAGTTCGAATCCCACTCAGGACAGATCCTAGTATGAGAAAGTTTTTAGTAAATGCAACATGACTCAAAATATCTGATTTCTGATATAAAAAAAAATTCAGTTCATGTCATAGTTAATTTTATATGCCATTCTTGATTGGAGATCAGACTAATTTTACTCACTTGTCAAAAATTTGTCAAAATATTGGCCAGTGTACAGTATGTCAAACCTGTCTTTTAAAAATAAACAACTCTATGTTAAGCTTAACTGCTTTTAAAGATCAGATTTCTTGTTTGTATAATAATAAAACCTGTATATAAAGACCACCCATGAGAAACCTAAAAAACCTGAAAAACTATTTATTTTATTGATTGATTAAATCAGGTTTTACGTCCAAGTCAAGAATATTTCACTTATATCAAGACATCACCAGCTAAAGGTGCAGTGATAAATTTTGACCTCTGCAGTGTGCTCAAGGCAATGTTCAGGAAGGATTATTTTATGTTCTAGGACTGCTGTGACATGGGGCATTGGTTTTTAAGTTCTCTTCCGAAGGACCCTGTGACTTTAATTGTGAAATGCCAAGTGCTTGACGAAAAAACAGTCAATACCATTTTGCAACTCTTGGTCAGACACAGCAGGAGTATTTATTTTATGATCAGACTTGTCAAACATGTAACTTGAATAGTCCAAAACCAGAAACTTTATGAAACTTCACAGGGACAATATATGGGTGAAGCAGACTTGTGATCATGCACATAATTTTGAAAACATGGATTTCCCTTGTGGGACACTTTTGAAATAGCATCCCATTTCCATTATATCTTGTTTAATTTTTGTTTTGTTTTATATATTTTACAGTTTTGGTAGAAATGATCGGTATGGTAGTAGTAGTTCTGACACTAGAGACAAAGACGTGGATTCTGGTTACCAAAGGTCATACAGAGGTCATGATGAAACAAGGAATGGTAAACATGAAGCATTTAGTACTGATCATAGAATAGAACCACTCTCCTTTAGAAGTAGATACAGAAGAAATAAAGAAGATGAGACTGATGATAGTCTGGCAGCAAGCTCTTGGAGACCTGTGTCTGGTCAGGAAAAAACAAAAACGGAAAAATTAAGTCATAGACTATCAGGTGATAATGACGATGTTGAGATTTTATCAGGCAATTAGGGTTAACAACTCGCACAAAAGACAGACATTTTGAAAGGGACGATCAAAGCACATCATATAGACCAAATCAACCAGACGACAATTTACCAAAAAGAAAATTACAATCAAATATGGTGATAAACGATCAGATTCTTGTAGGGAAGTTGCCTCACCAAGGATGTATGAATCTGAAAAACCAGGATCTCAAGATGATACAAGTCCCATAGTATCTTCATCATCTGCTCGTAGATTGATGAGAATTTTATCAGAGGAAAAAGATGAAGAGCCTAAGGAAACAACAAAGATGCCAGATTCAGACAGTGGTCCAATTATATCGTCCTCATCTCAGCGGAGGTTACAGAGAATGTTATCAGAGGACAAGGAATCTCTTCCATCTCCTGAAAAGCGCAACACATCAATTTCTGATTCTCGTAAAAAACGACTAGAAAGACAACAACAGCACATGAAATCAGGACAAGAAGAAATAAAATCTAGTCGAGGTGAAAATGAAACTAAACGCGATAGTGAACAAGCTTCTGTATCTGAAATGAGAAGAAATCGATTGGAAAGAGTGGAAAGGGAAAGGAAACTAAGTCAAGATGAAAGTAAGCCAGGTAATACACAAAGTAAGGTTGACGTCAGTGAGGACAAACGATCAGCAGGAATTTCTGATTGGAGAAAAAAATGGGGTCAGGATAAAGAGGCATTAGAGTCAACAACAAAAGGTGATTTGTCAACATCAGTATCGTCATGGCGAACCAAATATGCAGAAAGGCAACAAAATAAGGAACAGAAGGACACAAAAAGTTCTGTGGAAGCAAAAGAAGAAACTAAAACGGATGAAAATGCAAAAAGTGCAATAACGGACTGGAGGAAAAAGAGATTACAAAAAGAAAGCACTGATGTTGAAAAAGTATCAGAGGATAGTAGGAATGTCTCACAAGAACATAAACATGTCCGACCTGATTCTGGTGAATTCAAAGTAAGTAAGGATGCTGTCAAATCAATATTACTAATGTCCGATAGTCCCTTGTTAAGGGCCAGATACAATGAAGCTAAACGAAAACGTGAATTATCAGCTGAAAAAAGCCTAGATCAGCTCAAAGAAGTTTCGCAAACACATTTCGAAGAGAAAGGAAAATCTGTTGTGCTTGATTCTAGGGATAAAACTAAAGGTTACCAAGAAAAGTCTGATCATTCACAAGTAAAATCAGGACAGAATAAAGACTCTAGTCAAGTGAAAAAAGAACCACAGGATAATGTTAGTATAAAACAAAAACAGGAATATGGATTATCACATCAAAAATATGGAGAAACAAAAGACACTAGTGTAAAATCTGAAACAAAACAAGAACCTTATAAAAACAACAACAAAAAGAGGAATCAAAAACAGCTCCACCATGGAAACTTTCTCAAGCATGTGAATCTGGTACAAAAGTGGAGAAAAGGATTGAAAAACCAGCAGAAATTGATTCAAAAGCACCAAAACCACAAGAATCAAAAGTCTCAACACAAAGACCTTGGCAGACTAGAGATGTCAGTACAAAACCAGAAATAAAAGAAGAAAAGGAGAAAACAGCAACAACTACACAAAAACAAACACTACAATCTGATGTATCAAAGAAAGATAATCGACAAGAGAAAATGTCAATTATACAGGATGTTAAACAAGGAAGAGTGAACACGACAAATGTGAAATCTGAAAATGATGAAAAAGTGAGCACAAATCAACAAAATGTTGTACCAGATAGCAGCACATCATCTGTTATTGATTCGCTAAATTTTGAGGAAATGTCCCAGTTATCAAGAGCAGAGAGGATTGCCAAATATCGTGAGGAAAGGAAAAAACAACTTGCCTATATCGCTGATAAATTTGGAACATTAGGTGAAAGCGATAAATCCAAAGATGTAGTGCCATCTTTGTTTATTTCGTCACAAGCAAATTCTCAGTCGTCCCCCTTTTCTAGGTCTAGAAGCCTTCGTGAGCAGTCCCCGCAAAAATCTGTAGAAGTTTCAAGGTCAAAAAGCTTAAAAACTGACAGTTCAAAAGTTGATAGTAAAATTTCTGAAACGACTAAAAAAGATTCAGAACACTCTCTGCTTGATAAAGCTCGGCAGCGTTATTTGCTCGGGACAGACCTCGGGCAAAATCAACCTTCACAATTCAAAGATGATTCTGTAACTGCTAAAAGTAACTGTTTGTAATGAAAATGAGGACTCAAATATTGATAAACGCCGACGGCAACTTCCATCCATACCTGCAGCTTTGGGTCAGGATGAGGTTGAACAAAGTGATGAACTGTTCATTCCGAAGCCATCGAGACCACTTAGTTGGCATGGCAGGAAAACTGAAAGTGTTGTAACTAAAAGTGAACCCAAAGAAAAAGCTCAAATTTTTCAAACAAAAAGTATACCAGAATCAACAAAATTACAAAATAAACAGAAAGAATCTATGAAAGTTTTAAAAATGTAGAAAAAACAGACAAACTTGAAATCAGTAACAGTTCAGATTCTCCAAAAACTCATAAAAAATTGCTTTCTCCAAAATCAGACAAAAAGTTTTCTTCCAAAAAACCTGTTTCTCCTAAAACTGAAAAGAAATCTTATTCTCCAAAAAGTGCAAAAAAATCTGTGTCTCCTAAAACTGATAAAAAACCTATTTCAGACTTTGGTAAACAGGTGAACGTGTCTCAAGGTGCCAGTGGAGCAGTGAAACAAACAGATTCAAACAAAGCCCCATCTTCACCGAGGAATAAATCTGCAAACAAAATAACAGAAACCAAAGACATAAAACAAACATCAACAAAATCTATGGATACCAGACAACAAGTCAGCAGTGTTAAAAAACAGCCAATAAAAACCGCTGAAACAAAACAGCCAATCACAAAAAATGAAACAAAAATTGTTGAAAAACAGCAACCTATGAAAACTGCAGAGACAAAACAGTTAGGATTTGGTTCTAAATATGCTGAAAAAAGTTCTGAAATTAAAACATCCAAAATCCCAGAGGCTAGACAATTTGTTAAGAACATGGATTCAAATCAAAGTGCAAAAATTCATGTTTCTAAACAAATTGTTAAACCAGCTGATGATCTCAAATCAACACAATCTGCAAAAACTTCAATTGCTACCTTAGAGTCTAGAGACAGTAAACAGACTGCTAAAATAAGAGATATTAAACAGCCAGTGATAAAAACTGCAGAATCTGAAAAACTGACAAAAAGTCTTGGCACAAAACCCTCAGTTTCTAAAGACACACCTGTCAAAACAAATGTTGATATAAAAACTAATATCAAACAAGACAAGACGGTTAGTGATTCTAAGTCTACAGGGAGTGTTGTTAAGGCTGTCTCCAAATATGGACAAAAAGACGTCACAGCCGTATCTAGGCTAGGTGACAATGAACGTACACAACAAAAAGAAGTTACAGGTCAGTTCAATCAGGGTAAGTTAGTTAAGGACAGTGCAGTAAAAATACAAAGTGAAAAAGTGTCCACAGAGAAAAAAGATCTTCAGCAAAACGATATCAAACCACACCGCAGAGTTGGAACTCTTATCCGTGTAGGCAGCAAGGGAAGTGAGGATGACATACATTCCAATGTCAGTGACATTAAAAGTGACAAATCTCAACCAAGTTCCGAGACAGCAGCTGTCATCCAAGATGACTTAACCAGTTTATGTAAGGCTAGTGTTATAGATGAAGCCCCATTGTCAAATATTTCTGAAGCTGTAGCTTTCATCGAACCAGTTAGTTCTAAGTCATCAGATCCATTTGTTAAAACTGTCAAAGGTGAAGGATTCAGTTCTGTAAAGGATTTAAGTGTTACACAGACAGAAATGAGAGTCTCCCCCGTTAAAATGTTTGGCGAAGATTCTGTCTCGGCAGACATGATTCCATCTAGTGATAATATTGTCTCATCTGTTAAAATCTCTGAAGAAGCTCATAAAAGTTTGTCTCGAGCCGAATTATCTCCTACTGCAGAAGTTAAAGTTGCATCTGCAGAAGAAAAAGCAAAATCACCGTCACCTGAGGAAACAACTAAAAAAGTGACAGAAAAGTTAAATGTACCTGGTGAGGATGCAAAGAAAGTTCGACAGAGTTCATTGAAAAAGAAAATTCAGAGGGCAAGGTCAAAATCACCTGCAGCCTCAATATCAAGGAGCAAGTCCATAACAGAAAAAGAACTCCAGGCACAGATATTTTCAATTCCTCAAAAAACTCCGCAAAAGCCAATACAGAAACCTCTCCGTAAGTTGTTTGAGTCACCAGATTTGGACGAAATTTTAAGTAAAAATGCTGAATATTTATCTGATCACGAACTAGCAAAAGCCCAGGCTGGACAGGCCAAAAGCAAAGAAGAAAGAAAACTAACTAGCAATGAACAACCAAAGCTTCGAAGATCATTGAGGAAAAAGTTAATAAAACGCAGAAAATCAGAATCTGACAAAACATTAATGGAAGCCAAGCAAAGGTAAGTTAATGATTCTACTATGTCCTTTATAGATGGAAGAAATATTGTGAATGAAAAACTGAAATCATTTATTTTTGTGGTGTCCAATTTAAAAAAAAACATTATCATTTGGTGGATTGGCAAAGTCATATTTGGGATTACCATTTAAAATTAGTTTAGAATATTTCTTCCATCTTCCTATGTTTGAAATAGAGATTTCTGCTTGAATAAACGATGGTAGGAATTTCTATCTTCACCTCCATGTGCGTTTATCTTCACCTACGGATTTTCAGTGACGTCACAATTGAAAACAATTAAATGACGTCATATTGTGGAGACATGACATCATCTTGCGGGAAAATGACAACCCAGTCTCCAAAATTTAGAAATTTTCACTGCATTTCAAATGTTTATTTTGGTAGATAAGAATAAATAGCTTTGTTTTTTAGTTTATACATTTTGTATAAATCAAAATCGAATACATTCTGTCCGATGGTCATATTTATTTTTATGTAAAACGTTAAATAACAAAGTAAAATTTACAAAGATGGCATCGATGCCGATGTAACTGATACTTGAAGCCAAAAATTGTCATCAAAATGGAAGAAAAAGAATCAGTAGTGAGTTTATCCATGTAGGAAAGGGAAATCTAACCTTCTGGGTTGAATATTTCTGTCAGGGACTCGGCAAGCCTCGTCTCCGACTGAAATATTCAACCCCTCGGGTGGTATTTCCCTATCCTACATGGATACTCATGATAGATTCTATTATTCTTCCATCTTCCTATGTTTGAGATAGAAATTTCTGCTTGAAGAAACGATGGAAGAAATTTCTCGGGGTTAAATGTTTTGGTATCCAGAATATAGTAAGGTGTCAAATTTTCTATTTTAAAAAAAAAAAAAAAAATCTTTTACAATAAATTCATTTCCTTTCCACTTAAGAATAATAAAAATGAAACTTTCTAAATATCTTTGTTTAGAAAATATTAAATCTACTGAGTACATATTGTTTCAATGTCACCTCTGTTTGATTGTCAGGAGAATAGATTTACACATCCATAAGGTAATTGAACTTATGGTAGGTGAGGCCAAAAAAAAAATGTTCTGTGTTTCTGGTAACCTTATAGACACTACTTATTCTGGTCTTACCCAGATTGTGTCTTTAAATTTATACGGACACTGTAGAAGATTGAATACATGTACTACTCTATATATAGCCCAAATGTTAAAACAAAAATATATCAGAAAGGTTGGAGTTCCTTTTGTCCCCACCCCTTTATCTATTAGATTTACCATTTTGCGAGTTCCATGAAAGGTTCTGCAATCTAAAATTAAAACTGTAACAGGAAAAGAACTATGCAATAATTATTGATGGCAAAGAGGTCTCTGTGGCTGGGTTGTTGTAAACACTGACATCCTTGTATAAGTAAATTTGTAAGTTTGCTGGCACTCCAGTTTCCTCCAACATTCCAGAACTGACTGTCTGGATATAAAAGAATCTTGATGGGATGAAACACTTACCAATAATTCAATCAATCAAATCATCTACAGAAATCTTTTATTCATTCATTTAAGGCTATTTTTATCCAAATTAGATTTTAAGTGGAGAAGGCAAATTTTAATCTTTACATAAAAATCACCTATTCACCATATATTTGAGAAATACTATCAGAAAACAGACATGAATTTTTGGCTTGTACAGAACTCTTATATGCTAACTATATTTTTTGAGAAATGTTATCAGAAACACAGAAATTATATTTTAGGCCTGAAAATAGAACCCTTTTGAAAAAATCATAATAATAAAGACAAGTGCCTTAACTTTATTTAACAAGTTAGAACTGAAAAAAAATTACCACTTTAATTCTTTAGAGCATTAAGGTATTCATGTTGATAATGTCAGTGACCCTGACAGATTTCTCTCTTAATGTGTACCTGGTAATCTTTTAAAACAGTTTGATTTCAAATTTCATTTTTTTACCTGTAATTAAATAAATATAGGTCATACATCAATAGTTGATGTAACTGCACAGGTGTGTACCAATTGTACTGCAAAATACCACAAGTTTTTTCTTATTTATCATTTTCAAACTGAAATCAATCATTACTAGATATAAGCACCTGTATCATCTTTGTAGGGGGTCTGTGAGTGGGTCTGTGGGCCTCAGAGGCTTAGAGGTCTAAAGCAATGGTATAGTGATCAAGGTGCCTCTCTACACTTAGGTATGAATCCCACTCCTGGCACATACTAGTTTGAGTTGGTTTTCTCTGGACACTCCTGTTTCCTGCACCATCTCTGAACTGACTTCTTGAATCGTGTGTAAAACTACACTCTAATATGTACCTGGTAATCTTTTAAAACATTCCGATTTCAAATTTGTTTTTTTTTACCTGTAATTAAATACCTGTACATACAGGTTATACATCAATAGTTGATGTAACGGCACAGGTGTGTACCAATTGTACATCAGTTTTTTTGTTGGTTTTTTTGAGTCGCCCACACAAAAGTTTTTTTTCTCGTTCATCAATTTATTGAAACTGCACTAAACTCCTAGAATGTAAACACTTGTGCCATCTTTGTGGAGGCAAGTGGTTGGGTGGTTTAAAGTTGTGAACTTGTACCAGGAAAGAGAAATATTGCAAGTTTGGACCAGGAATCAAACCCCCAACCTCTCACAAACTAGGCACATGTTTAAAGCAGACAGATACATTCCTTCCTTTCGAATTTCAACCAGGTTCAAACTGCCAGACCTGTATAATGCCAACCTCTCACTAAACAAATAGTGATGGTGGATTGTGGAGGTTTTACTGTGCTTGACTTGTTTAATGCCAACCTCTCACTAAACAAATAGTGATGGTGGATTGTGGAGGTTTTACTGTGCTTGACTTGTATAATGCCAACCTCTCACTAAACAAATAGTGATGGTGAATCGTGGAGGTTTTACTGTACTTAATAAGTCATGCTGTTACCTCTCTCCTTATGGTCTGAGTAGAGTTTCTGTGTTTGCTTATCCATCACTAAATGTTTTAGCTTTAAATGATGATAATTAATAACAGCTACATTAGTATTCTTCTCTAACATCCTATAATGAAGGTTAAACATTAAATGTTCTCTGGGAGGGAATGCACTGTCTCACCTATTTCATGAGTGGGGTGGAATACTTGTGTTTTATGACCCAGTCAAGATTTTTTTCTCTTATATTGAGACAGTTCTGAGATGGTGGAGGAAACCAGAGTACCATGAGAAAACCAGTGACTTTCATCAAGAAAACTGACCAAGACTTGAAAAGTGGAAGTTCTTTCACCATGCACTTGACATTTTGAAATAAAAGGCACAGGTTTCTTTGGAAGACACCTTAAAATTGATGCCCCCATGTCATGGCAATCATGGCATGCTAAAGAACCCTCCCTGCACATTGCCCTGAGCATAAAATATGACTGAACAAATGGTGGTGATGAATCATGATTTTAAAGTATTCAAATTTTAAACCTAAAACCTTACATCTATCTATAAGGAATAAACTCAAGCACTAGTGTTGAATGTTTTGCCATTATCATATAGTTAACATTTTAATTTTCGAACCCATCAATTTAAAAATCCTTGACTTCTATTTGGTAATATCTGAAAAGCATTAAAAATTAATGATGCATGAAATTGAGTTGTCAGAATTTGTGGTTTTGATTTAGCACATAATTATTAAGTGGCATACAAATGAAACATTTTTATTTAGTGAAGTAATGTGGGTCAGTGTTTTGGCACTGTTAAAATGTATGCATTATAAAACCATGTAATCAGGAATTTTTTGCTATCAATTTTGCACATATAACTTTTCAACTACCAGTACATGTACTTTGAAATTTACCTTAATAACTAGTGAAATTTTGCTTTATATGTTAATTTTTATCATAGTTTAGAATAAAATCCATTTCAAATTCAAGATAGTTATGTATATGAAGAGGTATAATAATCTAAAAACTGGCAGGTCTATCAGATTTTACAGGTCCCAGTGTAAAATTTTAAGACCACAGACCTTGGTTGGACCTGTGCATTTTAAATCCCTGAAAGAAACGTCAAGTGTAAAATTACAATGTAATATTGATATTTAGTACCAAGCATGAACTCTTACACGACATGGGTTGTGCAGTTGTTCAGTGGTTAAAGCATCAGCCTTTAAACCCAAGGGATCTTATCACTGTGGGTTTGATCCTGGTAGACTGCAAGTGAAAAAAAACTTTATTGCTTTATGTGGTCTGAAGTGTTTATCCGGAATATTGGACAAGTGCATGAGAACATGTACTTTTAAAGATCACCACAAATGCCACTAGTTACAAAGGAAAAAAAAATGTAAAAAACTCATGCAGCATATAAGCATAAAGGTTAATGTACAAACTCAATCCAAAAACTTGGGAAAATTAAGAAAAACACATAACTTCCATTGGGGAAGTGAGGCTGCATGCTCTGGAATGGCAAGCACCTCATTAGCTTGATAATAAGTGTCATAAATAGCTGAAAAATTGCTGACATTAAAACAACCAATCAACTAACTGACATGGCATGATTTACAGCCCTTTCAGTGAATTTTGAAGTAGAAGACTAAATTCTTAAAGTAGGCAGCAAGTTTGGAGTATTGTGTATTGCAAACTGAATTCAGAAAAGTGTGGAAGTAGGAGACAAACTTAATTCAAATATCAAACAAGTAGCAGATAACTTTTGTCACCTTGCTGGCTTTATTGACACCCCTGGGATAATTGTTAGGCATGTGAAAGTTCTGAAAGTGAAAGTTAAGCCCACAACTTACGACATGCCTACTGTTTCTTGTCAGTTAATACTAGTTGTAATTACCTTCATTAGATCTCAGTTGGAATAGTTGTTGATATATCCTTACTTCTAACAGAATATTCCTGGCAGTACATCAACTCACAATCTGTTAAAAGGATAATTTATTTGAAAGATTGTTTTACGCAGTTTTCCTCTTGTTTCTATATATTATCTATACCCGTGTCAAGCAAGTGCTTTTTTGCACAACCACTTGATAAGTTGATATTGAATACATGTAGTTGAATAGGGTTTTATGTTGCAATCAAGAATATTTCACTTGGGATGTCACCAGCTATAAATTTTGCCCAGTGTGCTCAGTGTAATGTGCAGGGAGGGTTCTTTCCTTGAACAAAATCTGTATACACATTGTCTATTTTTCACCCTTTTCTTTTCAAAAAGGAAAACTGTTTTAATAATGTTCCCATGATGCCATAAATTATGGGAATTGAAAATTTAAGTTGATTTCTCTGGTAAGGCAACCTTAGAGACTTTTGTGAATAAATAATTAACTTCAATTTTTTGGGTGGGGGTGGGGGGTGGGGGGGAGGGTATTAGAGGCACCATTTCAAAAATGCTAAGAATGAAAAATGGACAACATGATATTTTTTTGTAAGATATATTGATCACTAATTTTTTTTTAATTATATACATGTACTATATTTGCCAGAATCAATAACTTAAAAACCAAAAAAATTAAAAAAAAAATTGAAGAAAATTCTTTACCTCCTTTTCATTCTTCACAACTTGATTAGTGATTTTTTTCATTACTGACAAGCAGTGTTTTTTTTTTTTTTTTTGTTATTACAAACAGCAGTGTCAGGACTATTTAGTGTAGCAAGAAAGAAGGAGTTGTCTCCCTTTACCCATGTTGTACTGCCTAGGTTTACTTGGGACACATCCTAGCATGAAAAAGTTTGTCAATTTGCTTACCAAAGGCTGGTGGTTTACAAGGGTACTCAGGTAATCTCCACCATCCCTGAACTAACCACTTTGACATAATGATAGAATCATAATGTGGTGTTAAATTCCAATACTTTTCTTCACTTTCTCTTGTAAACATCAGATAATGGCTGACTGCATCTGAGAAAGAGGTTTTCCATGTAAATTGTTATAGGTTTCAACGGTGACTCTGTATATATGACTATTAATATAGGACAATTTACCTAAACATGATTCTTTATTATCATTTACATGTACAGTAAAACAATAATTGTGCCCATTTGATCAGTCAGTTTTGGTGTTATAAAGGGGTTTGGCCATAAAATAGGGAGAACAACATATTAGAACTAGACTTTGGGATTTGGGACCTCAAAACACAGTAAACCCTTGTTATAATAATTAAACCTTGATAAGTTTGCAACCTCAATTCTTGCCATAGTATGCTGAAATCTAAAAGTATCTATAATGTTTTTCTTTATAAACATCCCAACACCTAAATCTGAGTGAACAAATGGTAGTTTATTGTACTAAATTGATAATGTGGCGAGTTTAGAAAGTGTTATAATGAGGTTCTGCATTGTACTAAATTGATAATGTGGCGAGTTTAGAAAGTGTTATAATGAGGTTCTGCATTGTACTAAATTGATAATGTGGCGAGTTTAGAAAGTGTTATAATGAGGTTCTGCATTGTACTAAATTGATAATGTGGCGAGTTTAGAAAGTGTTATAATGAGGTTCTGCATTGTACTAAATTGATAATGTGGCAAGTTTAGAAGTGTTTATAATGAGGTTCTGCATTGTACTAAATTGATAATGTGGCGAGTTTAAAGTGTTATAATGAGGTTCTGCATTGTACTAAAATTGATAATGTGGCAGTTTAGAAAGTGTTATAATGAGGTTCTGCATTGTACTAAATTGATAATGTGGCAAGTTAGGGAAGCATTATAATGAGGTTCTGCTGTATATAATTTTTTGTCAAAATTGAATAATTTAAAAAACATTGTAATGTAATTATTTATTTTCGTTTATCAGAGAAGATGAAGAAGAGGAAAAAGAAGTTGATAGAGAGGAATGGAAAAGGGAGATAACTCTTGTATCTTCACCGGTGGTTAGTTTAAGCAAGGAGCAGGGAAAATTAAGTACAGCAACACAAGGTTTCAAAATGTCAGTTCTTCTAAACAGTCGTGCAAATACATCTCCTAATAATCAGGAGATTAATACAAATATCAGTACTGATAAAACAAGGACATCAGGCAGGAATTGATATGATTCAGCCTGTTTATTCTAGAGTTAAGGAAATCATATCGTCAAGGGATACTGATAAAACCGCGCAATCCATTCTTCTTAGAGATTCTGAAACCACACTCAGAGTTAAACTGGGCTTCTAATGTCATTCAAGATGGAATTACTAAAGAAACTTAAATGTCATGACACTTGGTGTTAGTCGGATGGCGCCTTTCCCAGACCTCCACAGATAGTGATGTGTTAGGATACAGTAGCACAGCGGATAGTCAGAAGTCTGAATCATCAAAGAAGAAAGAATGGATAAAAGTTCATTGCGGAAATCTTCACTTAATAAATCTGATTACGGTGAGTAACTTTATCTACTTTGTTGTCAGTAAAACCTGCTATAGTAGCAATCTCTATATAAAGACCACCTGGCCTCGGTTTCACAATCATTCCTTAGCTAAGATTTGACTTTACTTAAATTTAGCATATTTGGTAATTTCTTTTTGAAACTACTGATGAATACTATTGTCAAAAATAAATGCAGATGTTTTAATCTAGAAATAATCTAAGATTGACACCTTAAATTCCTGATTAATCTTCAAAATTAACAAATTAAAAGGATTGAAATTTTTCAAAATTCAAGTTAACGAAACTCTTAGCTAAGAAATGATTGTGAAACCGGGGCCTGCCTATGCAGTAAAACCTGCTAAAGTGACCACCTCTATATAAAGACCACCTGTCTATACAGTAAAACCTGCTAAAGTGACCACCTGTATATAAAGACCACCTGTCTATACAGTAAAACCTGCTAAAGTGACACCTCTATATAAAGACCACCTGTCTATACAGTAAAACCTGCTAAAGTGACCACCTCTATATAAAGACCACCTGTCTATACAGTAAAACCTGCTAAAGTGACCACCTCCATATAAAGACCACCTGTCTATACAGTAAAACCTGCTAAAGTGACCACCTCTATATAACAACCACCTTGTATACAGTAAAACCTACTGTCTAAAAAGTCTATATTTCTTTTGCATTGTAGATTGTCTTTGTATACATGTTTTACTGTATTTTCTCTATCGTGTCATTTTCAGGATACTCTCTCTCTCTCTGTCTTATTATCATTTTCAGGATAATGATCATGCCCAACCTGTATTTGATTAATCCATGTCTGTTTCATTCTTTAGTAACATCACCTCTCACCTCCTTCTATCTTTCCACCCATTTATTTACATGTTCTTCCCTGTCATTTTGAGATTGTTTGATACTGAGATGATTATGTGAATTTGTGAGGATGTGTAGGATGTAAATATGATGGTATTAACAAGCCTGTTATAAATTAGCATTTAAACGATCATTAATTAATTCCTTTCTTACTTATATACATATAATTTACCTAATAACATTTCGGGGTTAAAGTCGTTAAAACTGCCTTCATGCCTGTCAGACCAAAGGTAATCATTAGACAAGGTGGGAGGAGATAAACTCTGTCATAAATAAGAATCCTGGTAATACTATAATTATTTAAACATTTTGTATTGTCAAAGAGAACCTTTAGTATACATTATCAAGGTTGTATTACATTGCTTCATTACATACATATATACACACGCCAGGGCAGTCAGAGTATATCATTACGCTGCCACTGACATCGTTTGTTGGTCTTAGCTGGTGCACAATTATTTTACCATTCTGAATCGTCAAAGAGTTCCACCCATCCATTTCTGATATATATAAAAGTACCAAGTCAGTATATATACACATGCCAGATCAGAGGTAAGTCCAGAGGATTGATTATTATTCTGTTTTGTCCTGCAGCATCAGGGCAGAATACTTTTTATGTATGTTGTATATGTTTTTATACCCGTGTTACTATTCATATTGCTTTATCAGGCCAAAATATTTTATATACATGTAATTGTTACGTAATGATTGTCATCTTTTGGTATGTGATCTGCTCTCAATATTGAATCAAATCAGGATAATTGGATTTGTTTTAGGTATGTGTGGTGGGTTTTTCCATCAGGGTATAATATAGTTTTTGTTTAATTGTTTGGTGGAAATTTTTAGAGTTTTTGGGGACATCTTTTGATGATTTAATTGTGTAGATTTTTCTGAAAACTTTTGCTTCATCTTGTGGTATTATATTAGAGTATTTTATACATGTGTTATCAGTGTCATTCCTTATATCTACTTTATTGATAACTGTATTATTATAGTTTACTAAGGACTAATATAAGTATTTAATTAATTAACCAAATTTTCAAAATTCATCATGCTGAAGGTTGGTGGGTTCCTCCATCATTCATGAACTGATCTCTTTTATATCAGTGAAAGAGTTTTGACTGGGGTGCAATATACCATTACTCCACTCCACTCCATCTATTGTCATGGTGGTTTCTTACTTTTGTTTCTGTGTTTCCTCCCAGCATCCTAAAGCACTTTTTAGGCAACACACTTTATTCCGAGCTCTGTAATCAAATAAATGAAATAAAGTTCACCACTGTACTATACCCCTAGCATTTTATTTGTGTGGAACAGTTATTTACAATTAGATATATAATATCCTATCCGTTCATGTTTTCTAATATAAAAGATGGTATTCTGGGAATTTCAGATGAACTTCCCCACATACATTGAAGGAAACTATATACAAAGATGTTATATACATGTATTATGAAAATAAATAATATTTTTGTTGGTCAGGACAGTATTGGATAACTGGGTTTAATTTGTGTTACTATTTTGCTGTTGGGGATTTCACTGGCCCATTTAGGAAATTTAAGTAATTTTTTCAGGGGAATCTCTCTACATCCAATAGTTATTTTGATCAAACACAGCCTGTAGATTCTGAGGTTTTGGAAATGATTGGTTGCTTGTTGTTTTGTCACTAATTTTTTTAATTGTGAGGGTGCCTTGGTGACTGAATGGTTTAAAGTGAGCACTTGTTAATCACATCACCTCTCAATTGGGACAGATTCTAATGTGGGAAAGTTTGTCAATTCACTTACCGAAGGTTGATGGTTTTCTCCAGGCACTAATGTTTTCTCCAGCACTCCAGAAATGGCCTCTATGATATAAAATGAATGAGTCTTGACTCTGGTGTAAAACTCCATTACTGCACTAATTATGAAATTTAGAGTGTTATATATGCATTGGCCATCTTACTTCACATTGCAAACCCCAAGAATAAATCATAATGAGGAATATGGGATATCTGCAGCTTTGAAATGCAATGGATTTTAAGTAGAATGCTAGGAATATAGGAATATATTCCTGAGTTTTGATAGTAAATTGACTTTTGTCAGTTGATCTCTGTAATAGTTTTAAAGGGGCAAGATACTTAAATTAATAATTTAATATAGGGACTTGTGCAAGTCTAGTAGAATGCCTGAACAACTCAGTCAGTTATATCTATGGCCTCCATTATTTGCTTAGTAAATGTCCTGAGTTTCCATGCATATGTATTATTTCTTCCAAGTTGTAAAATTTAAAGTGTATATAGGTTTAAATTGAGCTATGTTATACAGTTATTTAGTTATGTTTGGGTAAACACAGCAAGGCAAGCCCATCTTTAATATTTATAAGGTGGTTTGTGTTTCAACTTTTATTTATAACAATTAAATAAAATGAAATTGATGCTTAAAATGACAGATTTTTTTTGGAAAGTTGATATTTTAATAATAAAAAAAGTAAGGTAGCTATGGACATCAAAAATATATTGAGTGTGTGATGTATGGAGGAAGGGAGTTTTACGCCCCAGTCAAGATTATTTCACTTATATCTCTGAGATGGAGGTAACTAGAGTGCCCAAAGAAACCCACAGATTCTTGGCAACAGAACTGAATTTTGCCTGTGCATTGCACTTATGACATTATACAGCAGGGTTCTTTATGGTGCCAAGCCTACCATGACATGTGCCCTTGTTTATTTTAAGTTCCTGTCTAAAAGAACCTTGACTTTCATTTGCATAATGCTAAGTGCTTGGCGAAAGAACTGTCACTACCCACTTTCAAGTCTTGGGGTCAGACCCAGTCAGGGATCGAACACACGACCTTCCACTTATAGAGCATTTCAAACAAAGACTGTTGGGATAATTTTGTATTGTAAGACCTTTGTCTTGTTTTTGAATCCTTTCCACACTTTATATATGTATGTAAAATTCTCTTCTTATTTGAAAATAAAATATGATTTAAACTAAATTTAATTTCCCCATTTTTAACCTCACCTTTACTTTTAAATAAATAATTACAATTAAATTTAGACTTTGTATTTCAAGTGGATAATTATAGAACCATAACATCAACATCAACACATGTATGGTTATCCTCATAAATGTTTGATTGATACAAACTCCCTTATATTGATTATTATCTGTGGCCTGAGTCATCAGGACATTTAAAATACAGACATGAGCCACCTTAAAAACTAGTTCAACCCAGGGCGATTTAAATTCAAGACATATATTGAACTTTACTGGTGCTATTATTATTGTAAGCGAAAATTCCCTTTTTAATGGGTCAAAGGTCAGGGGTTAAGGATCACACATACGAATACAATATGATTAACCCACAACAGGATTGATCTATTGAAGGATAAAATTTATAGATTTAATATATTGGAGTAAAAAATCCTGACAGTTTTTATTGGAAAAAATATTGTAAACACGCTGGATGTCTGTTTTTATGTTTACCTGAATTTTTAACGATGTTGAGACCGTGGAGGGCTAATCATCGACCAGGTAACAATATATATTGCATTATTTTGATTAGTTAGAATCATTCAGTTGTATTAATACAGGTAGATTATAGGTATTTATTCAACTGGATTTTGACAGGTGTAAACCATAATAATATTTTATTGCAGGTATTTATATTTCATATTTTATAGGTGTAATGTGTATTTGATGTATTTCATGTATCAGTTTAATGTTGATGCTGATGACAAAGACATAAAATTGATTCTTGCAACAATCAGACATCGTAATGTGAGTCATCCCCTTTATATAGAAGGATTTGCTATTCCTTCAGGATGTTCTATGACATAACTTTTCTTCCTCCTTTTCCATTTCTTGTTGATTTCTAGATCTGACTTCTTTTCACTTTATTTGGCAATTTATTACAACCAAATTATTGAAATTTTCATTTTTGTTTTAAATTTTATTTTTTATATTTAATTTTTAGATTTTTATTTGAACCAATCCAAATTTTTTTTCCCTGTTATTTGCAGCATAAATTCGTTCAGATATATTATAGGCCTGTAATTTTTGTGTAACAGAAGGAAATACAGTACGTATATTTTATGCATGTGATTTTCTGTGTAACAGAAGGTATATAAGAACAGAAATATTGACAGATATCATATTCTTTATTACGTAAGCCAGCTTAGTTGCCTAGTATATAAACCAATGATAATAAATGTTTACACAATAAGATCTGGTTTAGATCCTCAAACTATTGATAAAAATATACAGCAAGACCTTGTTATAATACCCATTGATACTTTTGGCACCTCACTTATCACAAACTACTAGTATTTTGTCAATTTTGTCTAGTTGTTCTTTTTTTAATTCTCCCTTTTTTCGGTCATTCCCTTTATAAGGCAAGGAAACTGACATACTCAGAAAAAAACACCAACCCTCTGCAGTTGAACTGACAAACATTCTCACCCTTTTTGTACCTAGGCGGAGAGAGTTGCTAGGATCTGTAAAAACCTCATGTTTTAGATCACTTGGTCTCCGAGGACCACTTATATTTGATGGAAAAACTTTCAGTTTTAATCAGCTTAGATAGTGCATTTCAGATCTTGGAAAAAAGTATGAATTGAAACCCTATAATATGTTACCATAGCTCATAAATGGCTACACATATACTTTTCCAGTTATTGTTATTCTACCTAATAATAATATTTACAAAGGGAGAACATTTTAATTTCTTACTTTTTCTTTACTATATTAAACAGCTCTAAGCTGTTATGATAATTTCCCAGGTCTTACAACAGTCTATAGGTAAACAACATTGACCTGTCTGTTTGACCTTTCATTAAGAATATTCATATAGGATGATCCACCCAATATTTGGATTTGCAGTTAATATATAAACATTGGTTGTATGTATCGTTTTCACCAATGTAGAGAAAATCAACACCTGTGAACCCTGTACATGAATGTACTGGTTCATAATAAATATTCAAATTAAAGGTTGAACTCCAAATGTTCATGTCTTTGAGGTTACTTTAATTTTGAGTTGTATAATTACATATATGTCTGCTGTATTGTGTGCTTAAGGCTCAATATAAGTACTTTAACATACTATTCTTTATATCAATATTTGAGAAGCTACTAGTTATATTAACCAGAGGTAGACTATGTACTCGTATAAGTTATATTGAAAAATGAAGGATTTGAGTGGAGTGGAGTAGTGATGTTTAATGCCCCAGTCAAGATTTTTTCACTTATATCCCAGCTGTCAGTTCTTGGATAGTTGAGGAAACCAGAATGCCCAGAAAAATTTGATATATTGCTGCCTGTTAGTAATATTGAAATATTAAGGATTGGAGTGGAGTGGAGTAATGGTGTTTAATGCCTCAGTCAAGATTCTATCACTCATATCGAAACAGTCAGCTCTTGGAAGGTGGAGTGGAGTAATGGTGTTTAATGCCTCAGTCAAGATTCTATCACTCATATCGAAACAGTCAGCTCTTGGAAGGTGGAGTGGAGTAATGGTGTTTAATGCCTCAGTCAGATTCTATCACTCATATCGAAACAGTCAGCTCTTGGAAGGTGGAGTGGAGTAATGGGTTTAATGCCTCAGTCAAGATTCTATCACTCATATCGAAACAGTCAGCTCTTGGAAGGTGGAGTGGAGTAATGGTGTTTAATGCCTCAGTCAAGATTCTATCACTCATATCGAAACAGTCAGCTCTTGGAAGGTGGAGTGGAGTAATGGTGTTTAATGCCTCAGTCAAGATTCTATCACTCATATCGAAACAGTCAGCTCTTGGAAGGGGAGTGGAGTAATGGTGTTTAATGCCTCAGTCAAGATTCTATCACTCATATCGAAACAGTCAGCTCTTGGAAGGTGGAGTGGAGTAATGGTGTTTAATGCCTCAGTCAAGATTCTATCACTCATATCGAAACAGTCAGCTCTTGGAAGGTGGAGTGGAGTAATGGTGTTTAACGCCCCAGTCAAGATTCTATCACTCATATCGAAACAGTCAGCTCTTGGAAGGTGGAGTGGAGTAATGGTGTTTAATGCCTCAGTCAAGATTCTATCACTCATATAGAAACAGTCAGCTCTTGGAAGGTGGAGTGGAGTAATGGTGTTTAATGCCTCAGTCAAGATTCTATCACTCATATAGAAACAGTCAGCTCTTGGAAGGTGGAGTGGAGTAATGGTGTTTAATGCCTCAGTCAAGATTCTATCACTCATATAGAAACAGTCAGCTCTTGGAAGGTGGAGTGGAGTAATGGTGTTTAATGCCTCAGTCAAGATTCTATCACTCATATAGAAACAGTCAGCTCTTGGAAGGTGGAGTGGAGTAATGGTGTTTAATGCCTCAGTCAAGATTCTATCACTCATATAGAAACAGTCAGCTCTTGGAAGGTGGAGTGGAGTAATGGTGTTTAATGCCTCAGTCAAGATTCTATCACTCATATAGAAACAGTCAGCTCTTGGAAGGTGGAGTGGAGTAATGGTGTTTAATGCCTCAGTCAAGATTCTATCACTCATATAGAAACAGTCAGCTCTTGGAAGGTGGAGTGGAGTAATGGTGTTTAACGCCTCAGTCAAGATTCTATCACTCATATAGAAACAGTCAGCTCTTGGAAGGTGGAGTGGAGTAATGGTGTTTAACGCCTCAGTCAAGATTCTATCACTCATATAGAAACAGTCAGCTCTTGGAAGGTGGAGTGGAGTAATGGTGTTTAATGCCTCAGTCAAGATTCTATCACTCATATAGAAACAGTCAGCTCTTGGAAGGTGGAGTGGAGTAATGGTGTTTAATGCCTCAGTCAAGATTCTATCACTCATATAGAAACAGTCAGCTCTTGGAAGGTGGAGTGGAGTAATGGTGTTTAATGCCTCAGTCAAGATTCTATCACTCATATAGAAACAGTCAGCTCTTGGAAGGTGGAGTGGAGTAATGGTGTTTAATGCCTCAGTCAAGATTCTATCACTCATATAGAAACAGTCAGCTCTTGGAAGGTGGAGTGGAGTAATGGTGTTTAATGCCTCAGTCAAGATTCTATCACTCATATAGAAACAGTCAGCTCTTGGAAGGTGGAGTGGAGTAATGGTGTTTAAGCCTCAGTCAAGATTCTATCACTCATATAGAAACAGTCAGCTCTTGGAAGGTGGAGTGGAGTAATGGTGTTTAACGCCTCAGTCAAGATTCTATCACTCATATAGAAACAGTCAGCTCTTGGAAGGTGGAGTGAGTAATGGTGTTTAACGCCTCAGTCAAGATTCTATCACTCATATAGAGGTGGTCAGTTTACGAAAGGTGGAGTAGAGTATTGGTGTTTAACGCCATAGTCAAGATTCTTTTATTTATATGGAGGCAGCGGCAGTTTGTAGATGGTGGAAGAAACTGGAGTGTCAGGAGAAAACCATCAACCTTCTTCAGGTGAACTGACAAACATTCTCACACTAAGAGCTGCCCCAAATGGGATTCGAAATTAGATGGTGAAAGACACTGTGATCCATAAATGTGCCTTTTATGCTTCTCAACCACCAAGGCTCCATTGAAAAATTAATTAAGGGCTAGTGTACAAGCAAGTACTGTACCGTGAGATAGGTTTGCATATTTTAAAATGCTTTCATTCCATTGCATCAAATGAGAATTTAATTGGTATATGAGTTATAAATCAGAATGAATATTGCTGCCTGATGATCCCTAGTACTACCTGTTGTTGATTTGCAATTTAAAATTCAAAATAAAACTTAATTCAGTATTAAATTAATTTTTTTTCTAGAATTGGTTAAAGTTATATTTAAATTACCAACACTTACTGGCACCATTACTTATATATGTATATATAATTTCACATATGAATTTTGGATTTCTTTTATACAATTTTGCAAAATTTAATTTGGATGAAAAAAGTGAAATTTAATTTTCATATCACTCTTATGCCTAATGATATGGGAAAAACTAATTACTACATATTTAGTTAAAACGATTATTAAAAAATAAATGAAACATATAATTTCAAGAACCCAATTTTAAACACTTATGAGTTTTACAAAAATTAAATCTAAATTAGTTTTCCCAAAATAAGTAGTTCTTGAAATTGAAAATTTTATTTCAAGCTTAAAAAACACAATGGTTGCATTTATTTAACTGTAAAACTCAAAAGACATAAAATTGATGGCAGTTATTTTAGTTTTGTTTTATAAACAAATTGCAAAACGTAGATAAAATTCCTTACTTTGGTTGATAACATTCCGTGATTTTTTGCAACATTTTACTTGAAACAAACGCATGTATTCTACAGATGCATGTGCAGTATGACACACCAGGCAGTCAAGAACCTACAAATCAATCTTTATTATGTATAGCTGGAAAGAAACCATTGATGTCAAAACAGATGAAATTGAACATGTATAATGCCAGCTTGGCAAAAGAGAAATGGTCTGCTGTTTTGAAAATGACTTCTGTATGCCCATGTTGTAACTCTGTTATCCATGTGATCATGAGATGGGAATTCTTATAACTGGGTCCCGCTTTCTCTTCTATAACACTGTCTTCCACCTTCGTTTAGCAATATGCTTGAGGCTTTTATATAGATTTGAACTTCATTTTATTTTGATGGACCCCTATTGTAGCCCAGTTGGTAGAATGCTTTGTATTCACTTTGAATGTGGGAGGTTAGGGTTCAAACCCCTGGCAGTTCTGACCAAGACTTGAAAAAAAGGTAGTGACTGTTTTTCACCAACACTCTGCATTTAGTATTGAAAGTCACAGGGTCGCTCAAAAAGAGACCTTAGAAACTGATGCTCTGTGTCACAATGGGCATTATATGCTAATGAGCCATCATTGCACATTGCTATGAGCATATTGCAAAGATAAAAAAAATTCTTCAACTTTACCTACAGCTGGTGACATCAAAATAATGTAATTTGTATGGGAAACGTCAATTCATGTAATACCATGTCCAATGAAAATGATTGTTCCACACAATTATTGTGGGGCATCACATGGTAGTCTATCAAACTCCCAATTTTCATTAGACAGTCAACATTTTCTACAATTTCAAAAAATTAAACCAGAAACATTTTCTTTGTTTACATAGAACATATAAATAAAAATCACCTGGGCCATTTTGTTTACTGCATTACATTAACTTTTAACATTTTTATGCAAATTTTTTTGTAAAACATCAAATTTTAATTTGCTTGAAAACGTGACAGTGTTGTAAAGTGTTGATGTTTTTAGGTTCACACATGGTATGTTGTTGTTTTTTGTAAAGTTTGTTATTCTCTGTTTGATGGGATAAAATGCTGGTTTGATGGTATAAAACGTTGAGATGTATCTATCGCTGTTGTGGACCATTAATCTTTACATTTATATATAAATATCAAAAGATGAGAAACAGAGAGATGTTTTATTGAAAGTAGAGAGTGCACTTGAATGAATTTACATTTATATTGAAAAAAAGTTCCCCAACTAGACTAAACAAGGGATAAATTTATTTGATTTTTATTTTGATCAGCTGAAATTGAAAACAGTCTGTGTCGTACTTATGATACATTAAAACATGGTTTTCCTGTGATCTACTTTTTAGTATTTCAGTATTTTTTCCAAAATTTTACAAAGGAAAGGATAAAAGGAAATGTTTTTCTTCAGTGTACAATGTGATACCCCTGAACATTTGTTTGCCAAATTTATTTGTATTTCTATTGAATTCCAGATCCAGATGTTTTCTCTGGAAAAAAATATATTACTAGAAATGATATCTTTGAAATCTGGCAGCGTACAATGTGATCATTACCTTGTAATGTTTGTGTGGGATATTTTGGAGAATTCCAAGAATAGCATCGTTTTTTATGGGAAACCCTTGACTTGTGATTTCATATCCAATGGAAAAAATAGGGTTCCTCTCTGTACCATGTGATCAACACCCCTTAACGTTTGTGCGGAACATTTTGAAAAATGTTTACGTCCAGAATTCCCGAAATAACATCATTTGTGTGTGTGTGTGGGGGGGGGGGGGGGGGGGGGGGGAGAATGGGAACTGATATGATTCCATATCCAATGGCAATAATATTTCTGTACAAACATTAGGTGATATTACAGCGGTGAACCCCATTGTTACCCACAAACATTGTGAGGTATCATGGTGGTGAACTCCATTGTTCAACACAAACACATTAGCTAGTTTAAATGAGTATGTGCCAGACCCTATTCCATAGCCTATTGGATATCAATAGCATTCATTACAGAATGCATTTTACATTAAGATATGTGTTTTTCTAGGTTTTCATCCTTTTGTAAAACAAAATGAAGAATCTTCCCTTTGTTATATTTGTTTAAAAACCAAAAAACTAGAGAATCTTTTGCCTTTTTGACAGATTCATGATCATGAAGTAGGGTAAAGAATTGGGAATAATAATAGTACACTTTCATCTAATGTGTCCCATCTGTTTCAACATTATGTTCTTTTTCCAAAAGTACGGGAAATTTTGTGCTAGCACAAAAATGAGTGATGTCATCAGTTTTGATGTGCAAGCTTACACTCATCAGAACAGATATAGTTGCATGAGTATGCAGAGCTTTGTGTTAAAACATATTTATTTTGGTTATAAAAGGCAAGTATGTATGTTTTGTTAAAAATTTTGTAAAGTATCTGAAAAAGTGATTGCAAAGGTAATTGTAAAAAAAGAATGGTAGATACATGCTAATCAGACCTTTCAAAATGATTTCAAATGGGATTATCCACTGTACCACATGATACCCTCTAACGTTTGTGTGGAACACCTATTTCCAATGGATATGGCATTGCATAAGATGATGTTTTCCTTTAAAAATTATGTTTTTCCAGAATTAAGGTTTTCCAAAACATTCCGCACAAATGTTTGGAGGTATTGATCACGTTATACAGTGCAAACCCCATTGGATATTTTTCAGCTTTCCTATTGTTTCAATAGTTGAACTGCCTGGAGCCAAATTAGGTTCAAAGGATATGACGTATCTCCTGAAGAGTTGGATTAACTAGGTTACAAAAAATTCAGTATCCCGCAAAATAATATGAAAAATGTTTTATTGGTATGGCCCTTTTGCAATGGATTCACGACAAATTACGGATTCAACTATTATTGAGAAATAGAACAGCACAAGTTCATACGCTTTTTGTAAATTGCATGCTAGAGTTCACTATGCCATGATATATATGTAGTGCATTTATTTCCATTGGATAAGGAATTGTATAAGATAAAGTTTTTTAGCTCACCTGACCGAAGGTCATGTGAGCTTATGGCATAGCGCAGCGTGTGTATGTGCGTGTGTGCGTGTGTGCGTGTGTGCGTGTGTGCGTGTGTGCGTCGTTAACACCTATTTTCGACTTCTCCTCTGAAACTACTGGACAGTTTTTGATGAAACTTTGTCAGAAGTATATATGGGTCGGTGCAATTCAGATTTGTTCGTGGCGTTGCTATGGCTACCATAACTAGGTCAAGGTGACATAGGGGTGCAAAAATCTTTAAAAATCTTCTTCTCTCCGAAAGTACTGATTGGAGAAAAAATCTGATGTGATATTTGGCTTCTCTAGGGTCTTAAGTCTATAGTTTGTTCATTTTGTGAAATTCGGATAAAAAATAGGTTACGCGTTTTTGCGTTTAATTTTGAAAAAAATCGTAAAATAGCTTCAAATTGTTATAACTTGACTATTTGACCAGATAATGACATGGGGTTTTCAATTTTGACATCTTCTTGTTAGTATCTTCAAAATGAGGTCAAGGTCGATTGTGAAGGTCGTGACCTAATTTTTTTTACCTCTGATTATAATTATTATCTCGAAAACTATAAACTTTTTGTATAGGCATGTATATTAGAATGTTGTAGGTATCTATACAACGATCATTTTGATGTATAGAAAAAGGTCATGGGTTCAAAGGTCAAGGTCACAGATGCGAAACAATACCGAAATGGTTAATTATCTCGAAAACTATAAACATTTTGTATAGGCATGTATATTAGAATGTTGTAGGTATTGATACAACGATCATTTTGATGTATAAAAAAAGGTCTTGTGTTCAAAGGTCAAGGTCACAGATGTGAAACAATACCTAAATGGTTAATTATCTCGAAAACTATAAACTTTTTGTATAGGCATGTATATTAGAATGTTGTAGGTATGATACAATGATCATTTTGATGTATAGAAAAAGGTCATGGGTTCAAAGGTCAAGGTCACGGATGTGAAACAATACTGAAATGGTTAAATTTCTCGAAAACTATAAACTTTTTGTATAGGCATGTACATTAGAATGTTGTAGGTATTGATACAACGATCATTTTGATGTATAGAAAAAGGTCATGGGTTCAAAGGTCAAGGTCACAGATGCAAAACAATACCGAAATGGTTAATTATTTTGAAAACTATAAACATTTTGTATAGGCATATATATTAGAATGTTGTAGGTATCGATACAACGATCATTTTGATGTCTAGAAAAAGGTCATGGGTTCAAAGGTCAAGGTCACAGATGCGAAACAATACCGAAATGGTTAATTATCTCGAAAACTATAAACATTTTGTATAGGCATGTATATTAGAATGTTGTAGGTATTGACACAGCAATCATTTCGATGTATAGAAAAAGGTCATGGGTTCAAGGGTCAAGGTCACAGATGTGAAACAATACTGAAATGGTTAATTATCTAAAAAACTATAAACTTTTTGTATAGGCATGTATATTAGAATGTTGTAGGTATTGATACAACGATCATTTTGATGTATAGAAAAAGGTCATGGGTTCAAAGGTCAAGGTAACAGATGCGAAACAATACCAAAATGGTTAATTATCTCAAAAACTATAAACTTTTTGTATAGGCATATATATTAGAATGTTGTAGGTATTGATACAACGATCATTTTGATGTATAGAAAAAGGTCATGAGTTCAAAGGTCAAGGTCACAGATGCAAAACAATATCGAAATGGTTAATTATCTCGAAAACTATAAACTTTTTGTATAGGCATGCATATTAGAATGTTGTAGGTATTGATACAACAATCATTTTGATATATAGAAAAAGGTTATGGGTTCTAAGGTCAAGGTCACATATGCGAAACAATACGGAAATGTTTAATTATCTCGAAAACTATAAACTTTTTGTTTAGGCATGTATATTAGAATGTTGTAGGTATCGATACAACGATCATTTTGGTGTATAGAAAAAGGACATGGGTTCAAAGGTCAAGGTCACAGATGTGAAACAATACCGAAATGGTTAATTATCTCGAAAACTATAAACTTTTTGTATAGGAATGTATATTAGAATGTTGTAGGTATCAATACAAGAATCATTTTGATGTATAGAAAAAGGTCATGGGTTCAAAGGTCAAGGTCACAGATGCAAAACACTACCAAAATGGTTAATTATCTCGAATACTATAAATTTTTTGTATAGGCATGTATATTAGAATGTTGTAGGTATTGATACATTGGTTATCATGATGTAAAGAAAAAAGTCTTGGGGTTTAGTATTTATGTGTTCGTTAAATCTATCAGCTAGCCATTAGTTATCAGGTGAGCGTATCAGGCCCATGGGCCTCTTGTTAATGAAAATTCTAGTTCTGGGAATTTGTGACAGTGACATAAAGAATTTCCAAAACAATAATCCACACAAATGTTCAGGAATATTGATCACATAATACACAGGGGAAACCAATTTGTGATGGAACATGTTAGATGGCAATAGATACACAATTGTTTGGAGTTTAGATCATGTTGTACTCTAGTGAATTTCATTTAGATCAAATCTAGACTTCTGAAGACTGGGTGAGCTACCAAAGGTCCTACAAAAGAAAATAAATTTATCAAACACAGCAAAATTTATATAAAACTTTAATAAAGATTTTATACCAAATAACCCTCAACTCTTTTATTATAATTTTGATAGATATTGATTAAGTCTTTATATAAACCAGATCTCTTAAGTTTTTCAGGTGTTCCAAAAAATCAAATTTCAATACACAAATGTAAGTTACAGAATAGGTATGAACTATTAAGTAATTTGTATTTAAGTAATAACCTTTGATTTTTACATCTACCTACATCTGTAGGCAAACAACATTGACCTGTCTGTTTGACCTTTAATTTAAATATTTATTTTGGACCAGTACATTTATGTATAGGGAACACAGGCGCTTATTTCATGTACATGCATTGTTTATGTACTAACTACGAATTCTAACATTGCCCCTTTATTGGATAGATCATGTATGAAAATTCTTAATATAAGGTCAAGCGGACAGGTCAATGTTGTTTGCCCATACCTGGGTATTGATGATGTGTCACTGTAATACATTTTTTATTCCACCTGTAATTTGTATGTATAGGTAAGATGATACTCAACTTAACCCTCCAATATATATTTTTTGTGACCATGAAATTCTATTTATTATATATTTTTTTTAATTTGAAAGAGCATTAAATTTCAGTAGATGCACCGACTGATATTAAGGTAGAAAAATACTTAAGTTTTTTGCAATAACTCGTCAGTCAATATAAATATTTGCTGGTAAATGTTGTGGAAAGTTTATCTTTTTCTTCCAAATGCCTAAAAAATTAATTGATGCAGTGTAAAACCAGATGCAACCTCCCAAATATATTAGTATGGGGACAAGGCTTTGGTGCCTCACACCACCTGGTTCAAATTCCAATTACGGTAGATAGATCCTAGTTTGAGAAAGTTCACATCCCAAAGGTCATGGTTTATATAAGTATTCATAGTGATGAATGGATGGTGGGAGAATCCAGAGTGTCAGGAGAAAACCATTACCTTTTGGCATGTGAACTTAAAAACTTTCTTGCTATAGGATCTGAGAGTGGGTGGTGAGTGGCACTGTGAGCCCATACTTTAGACCACTAGGCCACTGAGGCCCCTTGCTTGGTTGGTTGGTTGGTTGAATGTTGCTTAACATAACATCAGCAATTTTTCAGCTATTTGCGATGAGAACTATTTTATTAATCTCTATGGATTAATCTATGAACAATTTCGTGTGTGCATGTGAAGTGTAAGTGTGTTTTATTTGTCTGCCTTGTACTAGCGTGCACTCGGGGCAACTTTAAGGTGCTAGCTCACAGAGTCAGTATGCATCAGACAAGCGTACTACTCCCCCAGTCCATTATACTTAAACTAGTAAAGGCCAACAGCAAGGAAAATCCACTTTTCCACATGTGGTCTGAACGGGACTCAAACTCACAGTGGTGAGAGACCCTGGATTTGTAGACTGATGTCTTATCCATTAGGCCACCCCAGCCTTTCTTAGGCCCCTTGAGATGAGTAAAATTGTTTCTTGTTTCTGTAAAACTTAAAAATTTCTTATATAATGTATGTTTAGCAATATGCAGTCAATGACTTAATAAAACTAAGTCAGCTGTTGTCAGAGAAAACAGGTTTTTACATTGATATGCTTTTAACCTGAAATTGAAAAAGAGTTGCATCTATTTACATGTACTTTTAAAATCTATGCAGGTGTCTTTATGCCAGATTTTAAGAAAATTTTATTTTACCTGTATGTGAATTTTAATTCAATTTTATAAGGTTTCAAAATACATCTATGTGTATTTTAACACATTTTTATTTTACCTATTTGAATTTTTATTTAAATTTTAAGTAAATAAAATATGTGTTAATTTTTTCTGAAGTAAGAATACTTAATTCAAATGATATGTCATTATGATGGACATGTTTATTAAGAGGATAAATAAAAAATCTCTTTTTATATACATTTTTTTGTTGTTGTGAGAGATGTAGAATATTGACTGTCTTCTTAATAATGGATCAGAGAGCCCATGGCATGGATCTGCTTTATTATGTCCCCCTAAATGAAGTGGTTGGAATATAGTATTTGCTCCACTTTTTCTGCCGACATTTTGTCTGCTACATCACAGGGACAATCTTTGGTTAGAGTAGATGTGACATTGGTAGTTTGTATTTTGATTATATACATAGATGTGAAAACATAGATTCCAGTCCAGCAGTTCCTGTTGTGAGAAAGTTTGTCAGTTACTTTGATGAAGACCATGTTTGGTTTTTTTTCTGAGTATCCCAGTTTCCTCCACCATTCTTAATTTGACTGCCTAACTGTCAAAGAATCTTGGCTGGGTTTTAAACACAGTTACTCCTCTCAACTTCTTTTCACTGTAATTTATGATTTAAAAACTCTGCACATGTATATAATTTTATTGAACACTATCTGTTGGGTGGTGCATAATTGTTTTGGCCTGTCTATTATTTCTTCTTTTTTAGCTCACCTGAGCCAAAAGGCTCAGATGAGCTATTGCAATCTATCACCGTCCGTCGTCCGTCGTCCGTCGTCCGTCGTTCGTCGTGCGTCGTCCGTCGTCCGTCGTGCGTCGTGTGTAAACTTTACATTTTAATCTTCTCCTCCAAAACTACTGGGCCATATTTCATGAAACTCTGTGACTATCATGCCTAGGTAACAGCCTTTCAAAATTGTGTTCGGGGTTTGGCCACGCCCAACAAGATGGCCGCTGTTACTAAAAATAGCAAATAGACAAAAAAATCTTCTTCTCTGAAACCAAAAGGTGCAGGCAAATTTTGATTGGATATTTGGATTCAGCATACCTGGGAACATTAAAATTGTGTTTTTCATGAAAATTAGACAAAAAATGGGTTACGCGTTTTTTGCGTAAAAGTACGTAATTTTTAAGATGAGACATTTATTGTTATAACTTCATAACGGCTGAAGATAATTGTATGGAGTTTTCACTGTTGATCTTGTCTTGCAATTTTCTTTCAATTGATGTCAAGGTCGAAGGTCAAGGTCATGTCCCAGTTTTGACCTTTGATAAAAAATGCTATTTTTTAACATTTCTTGTGATAATGGTAGGATTTTCAGTTATTTGTAGGTATTGACATGACGATCATTTTGATACATAGATCAGGGTCATGGGTTCAAAGGTCAAGGTCACAGCTGTCCAAGAATACCAAAATAGTTAATTATCTGCAAAACTATGAATTTTTTGTATAGGCATGTATATCAGAATATTGTAGGTAATGGCACAATGGTCATTTTGATATATGAATAAAGGTCATGGGTTCAAAGGTCAAGGTCACAGATGTAAACAAGTACTGAAATGGTTAATTATCTCAAAAACTATAAACTTTTTGTATAGGCATGTATATTGGAATATTGTAGGTATTGGCCTAACAATCATTTTGATATAAGAATGAAGGTCATAGGTTCAAAGGTCAAGGTCAAAGATGCGAAGGGATACTTAAATGGTTAATTATCTCAAAAACTATAAACTTTTTGTATAGGCATGTATATTGGAATATTGTAGGTATTGGCCTAATGATCATTTCGATATATGAATGAAGGTCATAGGTTCAAAGGTCAAGGTCATAGATGCAAATGAATACTTAAAAGGTTAATTATTTCAAAAACTATTAACTTTTTGTATAGGCATGTATATTGGAATATTGTAGGTATTGGCCTAATGATCATTTTGATATATGAATGAAGGTCATAGGTTCAAAGGTCAAGGTCATAGCTGCGAACGAATATGTAAAAGGTTAATTATCTCAGAAACTATAAACTTTTTGGATAGGCATGTATATTAGAATATTGTAGGCATTTGCACAAGATCATTTTGATATATGAATGAAGTTCATAGGTTCAAAGGTCAAGGTCATAGATGCAAACTACTACTTAAATGGTTAATTATCTCAGAAACTATAAACTTTTTGTATAGGCATGTATTTTAGAATATTGTAGGTATTGGCCTATCGATCATTTTGATATATGAATGAAGGTTATAGGTTCAAAGGTCAAGGTCATAGATGCAAATGAATACTTCAATGGTTAATTATCTCAAAAACTATAAACTCTTTGTATAGGCATGTATATTGGAATATTGTAGGTATTAACCTAATGCACATTTTAAAATACAGATGTTTTAGCTGTTTATATTATATTGTAGCTAGACTTTAAATATGTTATATATAGCATCCTTATATAATAATTATTATAATTAATTTGCAAGAATACTTGCATATTATTGGCCCTTACTGCTGAAAATTTTGATATTCTCTTTTATTAATGTCATTGACCATTGAACCTCTGCATAAGATATGTACTCTTCCTCAGGTGAGCGTAAAGGCCCATGGGCCTCTTGTTTTAATCAGTTCCATAAATGTTAAATGATTTGTATTGGAACTGTTGGTGGTTACATGAATGCAAAAATATTGATGTTATAGAGGAATTTTTTTTTTGAAAATGGCCCCTTTTAAAAAAATCTTAGATTGAAGACTTGAAAATTAGTGTTTACTTCAAAACCTTATAATTCTAGAGACCTCTGATAACCTTATAACAGTAATGGGGATCAAACATGATCTTTTACTTCAAACCCTCTTTTCATCCTTATTTACAATTGCCATCTATGTATATAACATTAAATGACACTTTAAGGTCCTAATCTATAATGTTTAATTTTGATAAAGTAAGTACCCCAACATAAATATGATAAGATATATATATTGTTTGAATTCTGTCATTTGTCAAATATTGTAATATAGTCCTGATATAATGTACATTTTGTGCATTTATATATCACCATAGAATACACCATGATCAAATTTTTTTCTGTGTTTGAAAGTGCCAGGTTGCAAACTTTGAAGTATTGTCCAATATGAAGATATCAGTGTTTTGTCAAATCAGCTTATTTTGGTTAACCATTTTGTTTTCTCCAGAAAACCCATGTGTAAAGATGAAGAATTTATAAAAAAAAAACAAAAGTTGGCAAATATTGCAGTATGATTTTAATATTATTATTCAAATACATATCACTGTGATATTATAAGTTATACAGACTTTTGGTAGTAGAATTTGTCATTTAAAACCCCAATTGAAGGGACCAAATCAGGAAATGACACCCATTGATCCAAAGTTGTAATAAAACATCTTGATTCATGCTATAGAATCCCTGGCTTTAACAGCTGTGTAAAAAAATCAGCAGAGCTTCAAAAGTAAAAACAAAAAAACCTGTTCATTTAATAATATTGTCAAAATTAACATAAATATTCTGGTTTTAACCTTGTGTTTTACTTTAAAATTCATGTTTTTGTATATAATATGTACATTTGTATCTTATTAACAGTATTCCTAACCTTTGGCAATTCCCAAACTTGCCTATCCAGTATGAATAATTGGATTATTTATTTTCCGGGTCACAGACATTGCATATTTTAACCAAATTTTGAAATTTTCAGACAGAATTTATTAGCTTAAAATAGCAGTAATTAAACCGATGTAGTTTTTTACACCAGACAAAATTTCCTCAATTATTTCTTGATTTACTCTTTGCAAACAGGTGTTGTAATTTAGCAAATATCAGTACTTATAGTTAATTCTGAAGAGTGGTGGAGTGGTGTAAAATACCACCTTACATATAAAGACTGCCACTTGGGATAGATTATTATTTTAGAAAGTTTTCTGTGAATTAGTGATTTCTCTGGGTAATATGGTAAAAATCTCAACCATTCTAGAACTTAGTGAATGTGATTCCATCCATTGGTGAAGTTTGAATTATCTCCCTTTCTAATTTCTTGCTTTTCAGACATTTTCTGCCAAATTGGCCATAATTATTGTCTTGCAATACATGATGGGTGGCCTGTCACTGACCTTTCCATGCAACAAAAGTTTTTAAGAGTTTTAAAAATATTTTATTTAAACATTTTAGTTCACTGTACATGTATCTAAATCTTTTTTAAATGTTACCTGGTGCAAAACAGTATAATAATCATCATCGGTGTCATTTTAATGAAGGGGTCATTTCAAAATTTAATTTCCATTTAATTTTTTTGTCAGTCTTTTTAGCAATGCACTCGTTCTAAGTTCAGGAGAGTGGAGTAATTGAATTTTACTTCCCAGTCAAGATTCTTTCATTTACTCAGTACATTGAGGCATTCAGTTCAGGAATGGTGGAGCAAATTGGAGTGCCCAACAATTGGTAACAAAACCACTTACCTTTGGCAAGTGAACTGACAAAGTAGGATCTGTCCCAAGTGGGATTCTAACCCAGGCTGGGGGAGTCACTGTGATCCCCATAAGCACATGCTTTAGCCTTAATTCTCAAGCCCACCAAAGAACATAAGACAGAGAGAAAGTAATGGCTTTGCTGGAGAAGGCAAGCCTTGTTTCATTAGCAAAAACTTATACATACATAAACTCCCACATCACAAACTCTTTTGGACCAGTAGAAATGAAGCATGATCACAAGTATGTAATTGACATAGGCAAAGTGGTTTAAATTGCTGTTTGTCAGATCAAAGCATTTCCCACTGCCTAACTTAAAATCAGTTTACCATAGATCCTAGTCATAAGTCAGTAATTTAATTTGCATATTTTTTATAAACTAATTAACATTTTTTTCCTAAATTTGACTAGAATGACAGACTAGAAAAAACATGCTGATTTTGATACACCCCCACTAATTGTCATTTACAGGGAGTTGAAAGTCATCAGGTCACCATATTGTCTGAAGTAGAGCAAAAATCAGAAAGTATATAAAATTACTTATTTAACAAAAAATTCTATTTTAAGAGGACAAATGATATTGAAACATGAAGTTAACTACTTATGTGTTGTCTGATTTTCTTGTTCATGAGAAAATTTATTGTTTGGATATATGAGGTTTTTCCTTGGTTCTATTTTTGGGGAAAATACTTATGTTGTACCAGTAGTTCTAGAAGGTGACACAAACCTTCTAGTAAACTGCCAAAGTTACATACTACTGTAAATAATTCACCATTATTTTGGATTTTAAAACTGGATTTTGGAATGTTTTGTAGTGGTCTGAATTTTGGAATATGTAATGGTAAAAAAAAAATTGGAATATTTTGTAGTGGTTGTTGTGATAAAAAAATTTGCAATGTTTAGTAATGGCCAAAATATTTGAATTTTGAATGACGTCTTATCATAGTATTAAAGGGAGATAACTTTCATCAGTTTTTAGTGTCATGGTCAATCTAAATTTAAATAGAAAATGAAATTTTCTGCTTAAGATTGCCTAGTAGAGATTATAATGTCAAAACTGACAAAAAATGTTGCTGATTTAATGCCAGTATGTTAGACAATGGTCAGCATCAAAGGGGAGATAACTGTTTTTTTATTACATGGATTTTAAGTAGTTGTTGCCCTATAAGAGCATTTATTGGTGAGCACTTCATTGGGAAAATGACTGGATAATCAAAGGTGTGTTCAATCCCTGTACATATCAGATGATATATGCCAAGGAAAATTTTTAGATAAAATGCAGTGTGATGAATAGTGATATTGATGTTTGAGATTTAAATTAATTTGTATCAATCAAGAGCCATCATTAATGATTAAAAGTTAAACAGACTGCCATCTGATTGATGAATCTGTTACAGACACATTACAATGCAATTACCTGTGATTACCTGTAACTACCTGTGATTTTACCTGTAATTTTAATGGATTTTAACTATCAGAATGCATTTGTAATCATTAGTTATTTGTATATTCTGGATTTGGTGAGTTGTTGACTACAGGGCAGAATTAAGTCTGGGTCTAACAAAATACAAAAAATACATACTGCATTATAAGTATTTGTAGATAGAAAATAAGCTTTACAATACACTTGTGGCTTCCAATAGTTTGATAAGGATTATAGTGCTCATGCAGAGCCTGTACAGTTTCGGGTCAGGTCTAGTTTTTATAAGGTGTTGTATAAAAGGGAGATAACTCACTGAAATTTGTTATCTACTGTACTGCATTTAAAAAAAAAAGATTTTCAGAAAGGATTGTTTTATTAATTGAAGTATTGCAAAATATGCTTATCCTTGTCTGTGCCAGAAAGAGCAACTTCTGATTGAAAATTGTCGCTGAAAAATTGCTGATGTGATGTTTTACAACATTACAACCAACGAGCCAACCGCCCAGGCATCCTGTGTAAAATTAACATGTCCCTACAGGCCTGTCCTGAATGGACCCCTGGAACTTCTGATTAATTATAAAATCATCTTCATAATTTGAAATATTCATGTAACAATCAAATCTACTTATATATAAAAAGTTTTAATCAATATTTCATATTTTGCTATAAAGTGACAATGTTTGTGTGTTCCAGTACAATGATATTCTAATCTTTTGACCTATCGGTTTTTCATATTTATATACAGATACATTGACAGATGTTACTCCATATTGTGCTTGACTTCTCGCTGTCACGTTCATTGTTTTTACACATAATGTATCAGTTATGATATCTGCATCTAGATTGGTGGGGAATTTATTTTTATTCACTGCGGACAATATTGGAATTTCAATTCTTTAAGTCAAATGGATTATGGTTGTATTCATAGTGTGATTGAATGTTGTGATTTTCTGTCATTTTTATTTTGAACACAGCTATAGTTAACCAGTTTACAAAAAATCTATTTCTGCATCTAAAAAAGTCCACATTTACAAAATTGGAGTGAAAAAAATAATTTACAGACAAATTGGGGAATTTGTGCTTTATATATAATAAGGCAATACAGACAGTTGTTTTGTTCTTGACTTCTAGCTGTTGCATTGTTTCTATGCATGCATTCTACAAGTTGACTTTCAGAGCCATTTCCTGCATCTAGGATTTAATATATAACACATATTAACTAATAAATTTGAAGAAAATTTGTCTTTATTCACAGACGGTTTTGGAATATTAGTCATATAACCTTGAGAACTGAATAAGACTGTTGAACTTTTGTAAAATATTACATTTGGGATTTTTGTGTGTGACTGATTCATACTACAACCACTGTGGTGATACATGTATTTTCTTTCCAATTTTTGTGGTTTATTGTTGAAACACAAATGTTGACAATGGCGAACATTTAAAATTTCAACTACTCTAAAAAAAATCATTTCATTTTATTTCTCTATTTAGTTTTTTGCTTTTTTAATCATTGAAATTTTAATTTTCTTAAAAATTTAAAAACTTTTTGAGAGAAAGACATCCCTGTTCATTTACCAAAGACCGGAAAACCATTGTAAAATTTGTAATAGTTAAAAAAAAAATCAAAATTCAGTATAAATAAGAAATATGTTTTAATGAAGAGAATTTTTAGTAATTTTTAGCAGAGCTGTTTAACTGGAATGTTTGGTGTTTAAATTTTAAATGGTTATAAAAAAATCAAATTTTGGCATAAAGCAATATTTTTTTAAATAAGGAGAATTTTACAGTTTTAGTGGAGACCTAATGCTCAACCAAAACTTTTTAATAAACTGGAATGACCAGTGTTTAGGACCCTACCTTAACTGAAAAGTTAATTGACCAATAAAATAATAGCCTCAGACATCAGAACAGGTGTATAGACTGGTCAACAAAAACAGATCATAATAAAAATGTTCACATGTCCAGTGCAGTAAAATGGACAGGAGATGACCTATCAAATTGATTTTATTAAGCTAATTTTATGTAGATATAGTATACAGAACAGGCCTGTCGAAAATTTAACACTGTGCTATTGAAAAGAAGACAACGGTCGTTGGCCATACAAGGATAGCTATTGGCTGATAAGTATCTCAGTAATAGATAGACAGCTACCGGAAAGCTGTCAAGATTAAGCTAACGAGGAGCCGAGATGAGCCTCTGATTAGGCAATAATTTGTTAACTCATGGTTAAACTTTGGACAGGGCTGTACAGAAGGTAACTATAAATCAGGTGTATAGGTCAAACAGACAAAGAATATCATCTTATATCATCATGCCCAGGGGGCGTCACAGGGGGGTGGGCAGGTATTAACTCATCCATTGCCATTCAACACCTTTAAACAACAGAGCTAAAAGTCAGTCAGTTAAAACTGTTGTTTGTCAACAAAAACTACAGGAAATGTTTGACATTTGACTTTTTTCTTCCAAAATTAAGGAAAATTTATAATTATGTTTTGGGGGAAATATCTTTATTTATATTATTGATTCAGTGACAGTTTTACGATACACAGCTAGAAGTCGGCAAAACTTTGTTTGTCAACAAAAAAACTATTTGAAACAGGTGTTAAGTGGTGTTCTGCATGCATGGATTATTTATTGAATTCAGATTACATACTCACAAATATTGATTGAGAATTTGCAGTATTGTGAAAAATATTTTGTTGATGGATATGTGTGCTTATATACTGATGGGATATTGATTGGTCATCTGTTTTTGTTTTATGGGAAATTTAAAAAAAGTGCAATTTGTGAAAAGCATGGGATAAAATAATTATGTGTGCGACATTTACCAGATTGGATTTTGTATTGTCTTTTATCTCTCTGATGTACAGTGCAGAGTCTATATCACTGTCAATTGTATGATTTCTAAAATTCAGATAATGGATTAGTTCTGATGCAAGCATTATTGATTATTTTTTAAGGAGTAATAAGAGTGAGTTATCTCCCTTTTGTTGTGGTCAGTATGAAGAGGAAGTAGTGCCATGTCAGGTCTGTTGGAATTTAATGAATTTAGGGCTTTGCAATAAAAAAATAGCACCAAAGTGACCATATCTCTTTTTTGAACTATTTTCCCTACTTTTATGAAATTTGATAAAGTGAAAATTTTGTTGCAGTTGTGAAGACATGGCTACTAAAGACAGATGACATGACTCTGACATACACATGCTTCTGATTTTGATTGTACTATTATACTAGAAGTGCCTAAGCAATATTTGTTATGTTCACGAGTTTTAACTTTACAAACTAAAACTCATATAATTTACTGCATGACGTGGTTGGACTAGCAGATTTTTAGGATATGACAATGCAGCCGGTTATTTATAAATCAACCTTCACCTTGGTTTTTAGCCATAATCACCATGGAAACTACAAAGGTCCCAGAATTTATCAGATTAATAATAAGCAAACAGGTGAGATTGAAGGTTTAATTTATTTTAGGTTTATAAATTATTTTATTTTTTAGTTTAATTGTGTGAATTTAGTGATTTAGAATTTCAATGGGAATTATTACCTCTACAAATTTATAAAAATATGTTTAAACCAGCTCTCAAAACACAATTTAAAATTCTAAATCTGTGCATAAATGGCAAAATTACATTTCATACATGTATATCCATTTATAGAAAATCCGTTCTCAGGGGTGATGACATTTATATTTAGAGAGAAACATTAGAATGACATGCATTCCAAAGATCATCATCATCATCATCATCATCATCATCATCATCATCATCATCTCCACCACCACCAACACCCTAGGTTTCCATAAATTTAAAATAATTAGTAGCCAAATTTCCAAAATTTGTGAAAATATAGTCCTTTTTAAAGTATTTTTCCACAAATTTGCTAAAATAAGTTACTTTTTGAAAGAATTCCTCAGAAATTAGTAGCCAATGGCGATTTTGGCTACCAGGAATGGAAACATAGAACACCTGGTGACCACCACCACCACCCACCAAACTTTAATTTGACTTTCATGTTCAGTCTACAAATGTATATTAAAGACAGCTATAATGTACCTACAGTGAACAGCACATAGTCAAATGGCTTTAGAGATGTATGCAGTAATGTGTTTTATGCCAAGTCAAGATTCTTGCACTTAAATAATGACAGGCAGTTCTGATTGGAATTTTGGAGTAAGCCAGCATATGTTGATGTTGTTGAATGTTGCTTAACGTCGCATAAGCAATTTTTCACGACAAGAACTACTTTATTAATCTCTATGGCATAATCTATGAACAAGTTTGTGTATGCGTGTGAAGTGCGAGTGTGTTTTATGGTCTACCTTGTACCAGCGGGTACTCAGGGCAACTTTAAGGTGCTAGTCAGTCACCGAGTCAGTACACTGCAGACAAGTGTACTACTCCCCCAGTCACATTATACTGACACCGGTGAACCAGTAAAAGCAAACAGCAAGGAAAAATCTCTTTCCCACATGTGGTCTGAGCGGGACTCGAACTTACAGCAGTGAGAGACCTTGGATTTGTAGACTGACGTCTTATCCATTAGGCCACTGCAGCCTCGAAAAATACCAAAATGAGATGAGACTAAAGTATATTAGGATTTGCCAGAGTGGGATTCAAACCTAGGTGGTTACAGGTGCTGTGCTCTCTAAGCTGATGCTTTAGACCAGTCATTCCCCTCTCATGGCTTTAAAAAAATTCTTAAGTGATAGAGTTATTTTTTCTTTTGTTGTAACTTTAATCCAATCATTTATGGATATTGATGTTGTGCATTAATGTGGTGTAAATTTGACATGATCGAGACAGTGCTAATACTTATAAATTGATATTTGATTTACCCACCAGATTACGAAATGAAAAAAAATCTGATAAAAGTTGTAAAGAATTGGATTAGTATAAGAATGGTAAAATTTGGGTTCATTTGATAAATAGATTTACATAAATTTAAATTCTTAACCACCACCTTCTCAGATCAAATCTTCAATTTTCTTGTGTGAGTTATAGCATTCAGGACAAAAAAAACATTAATATTACGCAACCATCAAGTGTCTGCACATGTGAAAACAGGATTACGGTTATACTTAATTCATACTGTTGTGAGTTTGTCATTTGTTCTATGGGATCTCAACATTTCTGCCAGAATCTGTTGACATTTGCATGAATATAGCATTGAAAATGAGTGACAAAAATTTTATGGATTTTATGTGCATGCAGGATAAGTACCTTAAATAAGCCGCCGTCAGTGAGAGTCAGATCTACTACCGTCATCCAGTTGTGGCAGGCTTTTCTTCCATGTGGGTTCTGCAGGTGATGAGTACTTATTCACCACTACCAATAATCTGTTAACTTTTGCATGACTAGTTTTGAAAAATTGTGGTAAAAAAAATTAATGGATTTCATGTGCATGCAGGGGTTTTTACCGATATTTTGATTTTTGATGGAATAAACATGAAAAAAATACATGCATTCAAATTTAGTTCTTAACACTTTTGCTTGAATATTAGCACTAAACTAAAGATTTAAATTTAATGTAATTAAGTTGCAAAAGTCGAAGGGAATTCATGTGCATAAAATTGGACCATCAGCTAATAATGGTACTTTAGAATATGTTGTTGTTTCTGTTGTACTTGATGGAACTGCTGGTTCATGGGAAAATACAAGCAGTTTTTATTTGGATTTAAATATATTTGTTTGAACAGTCACAAAAGAAAAACATGTGTTGGGTATTAAGGTGAAAATAATCGCTGATATAAGTAAAAGGTATATTGTTTAGGTCTGTACAATAGGGGTTAAAGGTCAGGACAATTTTAGAAGGATTTATTGTAGTGCCTGGTTATCCAACAATAGACCTTTTGTTTGTGTGATCTATATAATAATAAAATACCCCAAAAAACGTCTATATTATTTTTATTTACAACTTAAAATTTTGTTGATAAATGAATTCTCTTTTAGTGTATTTGTATGTAAAAGTAAATGGATTTCTAAAAATTGGACATTTAACATTTATTTTAGAAAATTTACAACTTAAATTTTGTTTATAAAAGAATTCTATTTGTGTGTTTTAAAAATGAATGGATTTTTTTTTAAATTGGACATGCAATTCAGTGACCTTTTTAAGACTACATAATTACTTGATTTCCTTAACATTTGGAAGCATTCCACATGGATTAATGAAGTTGTGCTTTTTCAAAAGTGGATCATTTATTAAGGAGCTGACTAAGTGGATCATACAAGGATTTAGCTAATTCTTCAAATTCTTGATATCTATTCATCATTGGTTCATTTATAAAAAAAATTACGCGTAACAATGCTTAGTTTTTTTGGAGAGTGAATCTTGTTTCAGAAGCTTCTTGAAAAAAAGTTTTGACCTTTTGAAGGCTTAGTTTTTGAAGGGTTAATCTTAATTCAGGAGTTTCGTAAAAATACAAATAAGAGATTTGACCTTTGGTGACCTCTGAAGATCAATATATCAATATTTGACCAGTACATGTCTGTGCCTTTTAAATATGTGGTAATAAGTTTTTAAGGATTAGCATTTTAGCTGTTACTGAATTACCACTGTTTGGTACCTGCCAAAATTGGATTAGAGTGTTAAAAAGACTAAAAACATATCCTAAGGAAAAGAATAACTAAACAGCACCCAGTTTGACTGGTTAATGTTGAATTTTTTATTGTTGTAAACTTTGTAAACTTTATTGTTTATTTTGGACAGGTTAATTTAAAGTTACCAATACAAAATTAATATTCTTCCTCAAAGTCAAGTACAAAGTAATTGTATACTGGAATTGATAAAAAAAAGGTTTTGAACATACCAATATAGGATGAATTAACATTTTTTTCAATATACTGGTGCTTTACTTTATAAAAGCAATTGGATATTGATACAGGGACTTCATTGTTGTTTAAGATTCCATATAATAATACTTATAATAGTACAAAATTTCAAAGGAGGTTTAGTTGTTTTTCTGCATTTTAATTTAACAAAATATTGTGCCACACTTTAATTTTTGCAGACAGTGGTAAAGTTAATTTGTCAGGGAATTAATACAAACTTATAATATGAGATAAAAGTTTACTGATTAAAAATTGATGAGGAAAAATTAATAGCAAGGCAAAGTGATTGGTTGAGAAATTTTTGTATCAAACAAGTGGTTGGAATCTTATACTGAAGTTGAGTCGAAAAACACCAGTATATCAGAAAAGGTGGATGAACAAATAAACAGGACTTGTTAATGGACACCAATGCAGTATTTGAACCTACAGCTTGATAATGTAAATAACAGAGGAGAGGATTTAGGAGTGAGAAAAAGAATTATGTGAAGTGTAGGATGTTGGGACTAAAATAGTTATATCGGAAAAAATATTGGCAGGAAAACGGACAGAATTTTGAAAGAGTAACTCGCTAGAATTCTGCAAAAGTAATTAATTGTTTGTATAAATTATAACGGTATATTGATGATACAAACATAATTATTGTGTGTGTATAGTGTTTACAAACTTTTCATTATCGGATCAGCGTTCAATCTCCTCGTGGGTGATTATTACATAAAAATATTGCCAGTTTTTGTTTTTATCTTTATAAAGAACATGTGTTTATTATTACACTAACAATAAACAACGACCAGCATGACAGTACATGATAGTACATGATAGTACTTCAGTATTAGTACCAGTAACCATAGGTAGAACAAGATAAAAGGAATAGAAGTAACATTTAACAGGAAAACATCGAGATTATTGTATAATATGTATTGCCAATATCTGAAACTTCAGGTTTTATGAATTTTGTTGAAACAACATTGAATAGAAAAGACTGAAGATTATTGTGAAAAATATCTGAATTTATAAATGCTGCGGAAATATATGTAAAATTGAACATAAAGACTCAAGTTAATGTGAAATACTGAGGTTAAGGTTTACATTAGGCTGGTCAGTCAATGTGTAGACCAACGTGTAGACCAATATCTGCAATATTGTAGAAAATGCATTGAACAGGAAAAGAATCGAGATATTCATGAAATACAACATTAATATTATCTGCAATTTCAGGATTTAAAAATATTGCAGAAATTTTCCTCTAATTCTATATTGTAACTACATCAGATCATTTTAATGAAGTTGTTTGATGTTCAGGAAAAGGGAAAATCTCTTGTATACATGTATATAAAATATATACTTTGGAGAATTTTGAAAATCTAAGCATCGATTTTAGATGATAAATAAATGTTTGTCTAATATCAGCTGTTTAAGTGGCCAATAAAAAGATACAGAGCAGTGGAAAAAGAAACAATCTTATAAATTATACCAGGAATATCTGTGAATTCAGGATTTATTAGGCAGATTTTGTAATATCTATTGGTGCGATGATGCTATAAATGTAAGGAGTTGGCCGTGGATTTCCTTGGATAATCAGCTGTTAGGTGTGCTGTTTCATGTCGAGTTATCACTGGTCTTACAAGTTAAATTAAGCATTTCTCTGTGAAGTTAACATTATTATCATGAAATATAATAGTGTTCAGAAATGTGTAAAACATAACAAAAAACTTATAATATAAAATTTTAACTGTTCTGTTCTCTTTAACCGAGTTAGGATGAAATTTACAACTTCCCAAGAATGTTCATTTCTTACCTTAGTGTGTATATGACATATATTTTATAGTTTTAACTTCATTTTTCATATGTCTGAGAAATTAAGTTAATTTTTACCTATCTATGTGTGTGTATACCTTAGGTGTTTTAACTTCATTTTTCAAAACGTCATTGAAATTAGTTTTTCTGTGTGTCTACATCGTAGCAGATTCAACTTCATTTTTTACAACGTCTGTGGAAATTATAAGTTATTCTTAACCTACTGGTATATATATGTATATCTATTGCATTTTAACTTCATTTTTCAAAACGTCACCTGGATTACCGGTATATGCAAAAGAAATGCAGTATTATAGATGCTTTGTACGTGTCTGACATGAACTGGCTACTTACTCACCGTATTACAATTATGACAGTACATAATTAAAACTTTAAGTACTATCAGTTTCACGAAAGTGCAGATTTAAGACAGTGGAGAACTGGTATCAGTACTTAAAATCTCGAGACATTTTTTGACACAGTTTTTTTTCTTACCTGAAAAAGTGTAACCAAATCGGGTGGAAATCTAGAGAAAAAAGTATGAAAATACCTTAAGGGATGGTTGAATATTTATGACAAGTTTCTACTATAAATTAATATCTTATGTCTGGGAGGTATTTTTGAGAAAACTGATCATTATAATAAAGTAGGGACTGTATATAAGGATGACCATCTAAACACTGGACATTGGATATTGAAAGTGACCGCCTAAACATTGGACATTGGATATTATTACCTGAAATAATGGGTGTTCATTTAGAGGAAAATATTATGTTTTGATATTCTATCATGTGTATAATGTTGTAATGTTGATCGCTGTCCAGCTGTCCGATTTATTTAGTCCAGACAAACTCCATGTTAATTGACCATGTAATTTGTCAACACTTGAGATAATTTATGTAGTTTTGGATGTCCCTCATGGATTTCAGTTATTTATGTTGATGTTTTTGTTTGGTTACTGGTTATTCTTGGACATGTCATTCGTGGATTTCTGATCGTAATTATTAAGTTTTTTTAATATGCCTCTCATGGATTGGAAAGATTATGTGTCAAATTTTTTCCAGTGGATTTTTACACTTTTTGGATACATAAATATACCATGTAAGTATTTTATTTGAACCTGATTATGAACATTCACTACAGATCTGTTGAAAGTTTAACACTGAGCTAATGATAAGGAGTCAAGTTCAGCCGAGTGGACAAGATATGGATAGCTTAGTGACTGAAAAAACTTAGAGAGAGAGAGAGAGAGAGAGAGAGAGAGAGAGAGAAAGAGAGAGAGAGAGAGAGCTGCTGTCGAGATATAGGCAACATACGAGGAGCCAAGGTGTTAAACTTTCGACAGGTCTGTACCGAAACTTTCAGTAGACAGTGGTGGGGAGGGGTAGATAGGTTGGTTGGTTAGTTGGTTGGATTATGATTATGTTTACACCCCCATCCACATCAAAATGGTGGTAGAGTGCTCGCTCTGTAAGTGGGAGGTTGTGGGTTCGAACCCCGACCGGGTCTGACCCAAGACTTGAAAGTGGATAGTGACTGTTCTTTTGCCAAGCACTTGGCATTACGAAATCACGGTTCTTTCAGATGGGAACTTGAGATAAACGGGGTCCCGTGTCACCGTGGGCTTGGCACGCTAAAGAACCCTGCTGTATAATGCCATCAGTGCAACACACAGGCAAAATTTCTGCACTTTCGCCTATAGCTGGCGACGTCTCGATATAAGTGAAATATTCTCGACTGGGACATTAAACACCATTACTCACTCACATCAAAATGATTTTACTTACATTGAAGCAGTCAGTTTCATATGGTGGGGGAACCTGGAGTGTGTGGGAAAAATGCAACCTTCAAGTTCAAGTTCATTTATTCACTCAAAAAGAAACCAGAGGTGATACAAGGGATAGAATTATTATATTTACATTATAGATATGCATGTCTGATAAATATGCATGTCTGGTTTAACAATACAAATACAAAAAATTAGGATCTGACTGAATGTGATTGAACTGTGTGATAAGAGTCACTGTGATCTGGGACATGTCACTTTAGACCCCTTTAGACCACTAAGCCACCTAGACCTTAGTGGGAGTTGAGAAGGTAAAGTTAAATTGTCTGTTGAGTTGAGAGTTCGGTAGGGAAGTTTGAAGTGAACTGATAATGATATGGTGGTGTTTAGTGTTAGGTAAGGGACGGTTTGAGTTTGATGACCTTGGATTTACCATTGACAGTTTTTGGGAGGGGGATTGGGAGTTTGGATTCTGAATTGATGGACATTTTGCCCTCACCCACAATGATTTTCTATCAATAGTAAAAAGCCTTCCTCTCTTACCTTCATTTAAAATTGTTCGTAATGGTTTGATTCCATGATCTAGGCTTTTTCAGTCAAAAATAAAATTTTAGTGGAGGAAACAAATGGAAGTGTTTCTAATTGTTAAGTCACCTAAAATGTTGCAGATATTTAGCCAGCGTTATAAAAGAATTTTTTCTTAAGATTGTGTGATCATAAAACAAAGATATATTTTCTCTTGGCCTCATTAGTAATCATAATGATGATAATTTTAGTACCGGTAATTGTGTGTACACATGTCATCTGTAAGAAATGCAGGATTTGAAAACGCCTTGTTAAAACATACGGAGTTCATAATGATTACCTTTATTTACCTGTCTGTTACGCAATATCTTCATTGTGTAACGTCTTGTTATAATTTGAACCAACTCCTACATACAGGAAACACCTAAATTATATTATATACATGTGTAGTAACTTATTACACGTGTGAGGTCAAGTCAGGTCAGTTAGTTTGTATATATTTCATTGTGTTTTAAAGATGACTTAATTCGTCTTATGAATGAAGAATTGTGAATAAGAAGCTAATTATCATGTTAGGTAAGGTACATCAGGTAAGACTGCCTTTATGATGTAACTGGAAAGGGGGGAAATGCAGTGGGCTCAAACCTGGAACCTTTCTAATACTAGTGGGATGCTTTTCCAACTGAGCTTCAGGACCATGTATCTAGACTGGCTTTATTTTTTTTATTTAACTACCTTGGATTGAAACTGTCTGATTACACCAGTTTGTCAAGATCAGTGGTTTTTCCCCAGTTGCTCCAGTTTCCTTCACCATCCCAGAACTGACTGCCTCAATATAAGTGAAAGAAACTTGACTGGGGTATAATACACAATTACTCCACTTACCATACTTTAGTTGTCATCTTACTCATTACCACAGTCTTGTTTTTGTTTTTAGAGGAGGGAGGGGGCATTGTTGGTATTGTGAAGAATCTTTCTCTCTTTCTTTCTCTCCCAAATAACTCTCTCTCTCTCTCTCTCTCCCAGATAATTTTTATAGTCCTTTATGTATTTTGAAGCCCATACATCTCTCTCTCAATCTCTTTCATCGTATTATCTCCTGGTGAATCTCCTCTCTCTTTCCCATGTGCATTCTCTCTCTCTCTCTCTCTCTCTCTCTCTCAACAATATTCCTTTATGTATTTTAATGGTCAAGACCACAGGTTGTATAGTAGAGAGCCCAACCCAGGAAGGTTTAATACAATAAAATATTAAGTTACTTTTAACCCTAATTGACTCTAATGAGTGTCAAGCTGTCTTTAAAGAAAAAAACACCATTATTGTAGGCATTAAGAAACACCCTGAGTCATAATTTTTTTTTACTTCCAAAATATTTAATTGTCTGTATAAAATCCAGGTGTGCATTTCATATGATACCTATGTTACAGTTCACCTGGGCTTTAGTTTATTATTTTTTGTGGTATGTATGTAATACAATATTTTTATTATTTACATATATAGGCAAACAACATTGACCTGTCTGCTTGACCTTCAATTTAAATACACAAATGTACTTTTTATGGACAAGAACTTTATGTATAGGTAACACAGGCGTTTATTACCTCTACATCATCAGAAACAAGTATAATGTCTATGTATTAACTAGATATCCTAAAACTACCTGTTTGCAGGGTTGATCCTATTGTAACAATATTCCTAACAAAAGGTCAAGCAAACAGGTCAATATTGTTTGACTATACACGCCTGTGGTAGATGTAAACATTTCATACTTATACTCAGTCCAGTTGGTATATAGGTGTAATGGCCAAGTTTTGTTGCCACATTATATTGTAGCTCACCTGGACAGATAAAGAAGGTCCATTGCATAATGTCAACATAAACTATTCAATTACTCAATTATTACTCATTAGAAACTCAATATCAACATCAGTGCACTGAATAAATATAAACTTAATATAGACAGGTGGTCTTTATGACCTATAGCAGGTTTAATTGTATTAAAATATTAGAATTACATTCATTGTTAATGTATAGTAGATCTCTATTGCTGAATATGTGTCCAAAAGAGAGAGATAGAGAGAGAGAGAGAAAGAGAGAGATTAAATAAACATTAATAAACACACAGCCAGATTGTTTTATTTGAGAGAGAGAGAGAGAAGAGGGAGAGAGAGAGAGAGAGGAGAGAGAGATTTAAATTCAATAAACCTGCATAGTCCACATATTTTATCTGTAGTAACCACACTGGTCCATTGTTCTCAATTAAGTGTCCTCAGCTGCGGTAGGACTTGAGAGTTTTCACACTCGTACATACAGTAGGAGTCCTGGGATAAGATCACCAATACATTCTGCTAGTAGTGGTATACAGTTGTTTTTGGCTTTGATATGGCAGTAACATTCAAAATCAAATGTGTTCTGCCAGTGTGTGTTCAGTGTTTAACTCACAGGAAACCAACTACCTTATGTGTCTTGGACCTTTATACTGGTTTTCTCAGTGTAAAACACTGTACAGCTATTGTTGACCATGATGGAGAAAGCATTGATTTCATACAGTGCAGAAGCACCAGTTTGGTAGGTCACATGTTGGAATTACCTACAGGATAAATAATTTCTTTAAAACCTGAAATTTACAAAAATTCAAAAACAAAAATGTAAATTGATACTGTACTGTTGTTATTTAGTAGATTACTATATTGTATTTTATTGTATACAAGTTGCTGATACTGACTAAAGATTATATTTATTTCAGAATGCTATCCATTAGCTTGTTTAATCCTATATATTCATAGCTGGTATTTTATCTTTTCTATTTTAGATATAACTACTAGAAGAACGGGAGAAGTTACAACAGAAGAAACAGCAGACAGTTTACAGGTAAGTGTGCAATAACACAATAACAGTGAAACCTTGATAACTCAAAGTGCATTGTGTCTTAATTTTGACTTCATTTTATCCAAGGGAGTCTCATTGGCAGAATGCATCTGAAGCAAGTGCTTAGGGATTGCAACATCTTTCAGTATCTGGGTTCCGATCCCACTAGGGCAGATCCTAGGGTGAGAAAGTTTATCAGTTTCCTTGCAGTTTTCCAGGTACTCCAGTTTCCTCTACCACTTATATCAGTTGGAGAATTTATCTTCACTCAGGTGTATAAACTAAAGCATTACTCCACTCTACTTCTGACAATTAACTATAAATTGTTCATAAAAATTCATGATGTCCAATTTATCCAGGAATTACTGGTTGTAATTTCAAACTATTAACAAATAAAAAAAAAACTTTGGGACAAAACAATGACTTTAAATTAATTCTGGTAATAAAGAAAATGATTTTTGAATTATCAATGTTTTACTGTAGATGCTAGAACTCTCAAGAGTCCCTATGAATATCTAAATTATTGCAAAAAGGTTGAAGTTTTTTAAGGTCACAAACTAAAACTTGTACCTGGCTTGAAAAAAATTATATTGCAAAACACTAGATGACATTGAAAATTTACAGTAAAATGCTAGAATTATGCCTTGTATTCATAGCAATTCATATGATAATCTTCAAATTTAGTCTTTTCCTAGACCTGCATGTTTAATATCAAGCATAATGTGTATTGCATTTGCATTTGTAGTAGTAACATTTTATTTTATATCAAGTTTGTTTGGTGTGTTCAGTGTTAACAAATTGTAAAACATGTCTGATCTGATATGGGATTTCTGGATTCCTTTATCAAGAATTAATCTGCTTTTTTAAGTAATAAACAATATTTGCGTATATTTCATATATATTCTGTATAAGAAACTCACCCTAGAGAGTCTCTAGACCTGTTTTGATAGAGTTCTCACTGAGCCACAATCTAAGACATGAAAAAAGTGGCCATTTTTTGCTAAGCACTCCAAATCTTGAAATGAAAGCAGCCAGGGAGTCATTCAGAAGAGACCTTAAAAATTGATGCCACATTTCACAGCAGGTGTGGCACAATAAAGAACTCTCTTTGCACATTGCCCTGAATGCACTGCAAAGGCACTTTACTCATAGCTGGTGATGTCTTGATATAAGTGAAATATTCTTGACTGGAACATGAAACCAGTCAATCAATCAATCAATCAATCAATTTACACCTGTTAATTGCAAACCTTATACATATGGTTTATAAAGAGGTGGTCACTATATGGTGGCAATAAGCTTTACTAAAATATATTTTGTTTTTAATTGCTTCTGTTGTGAAATGACATTGGTCAACTTGCTGACCTTTCTAAACCACCACCTTTAATTGAACAAGGTGAAAAATTGAAGTCTTACAGCTAGATGTTTGGTCAATTGACCATACCTTACAGGGCATTTTAACACCAGTATTGTACATAAACTTCCCCTATAAAGTCTGGTATAGTGTTGGTTTATTACAGACAGACTCCATCTTAAACAAATCAAGTACAACCTTAAATAGTTATAAAATGCAAATTTACAATCATACCACACCCCAGTGTTTATCAGTAATAGAAATATACACATGTATATGATTAAATCTCAGTTTTTGAACCAGGAGTATCTATGATTAGTGCCTTATTTAGCCCTCAAATTTCAATTAAAAAATAGACATTTGATTTACATTTGAAGTCAAAATTGGAATCCAGTCTTGGTTTATTTCTATCAAAATGACATCTACCGGTATCATTGTAATGTTTGATAACTGATGATGTATGATGTTTTCCTATATGGCTTAAGATAAAATTATATAATATAAAACATGGTTTTGTCTGAAGAGTTAATAACATTAATTCTAAAAAATGCTCAAGGGATAGATTGTGAATTGGTGGCACTGAAGATACTATAGAACAGGGCCCACCATATATTTGGTCAACCTTGACAGAGTTATCCCCCTTATATACAATTTTATTTTAGTGCAGTCCCTCAAACATCAACCATATATTTTAGCAAAGTTGGACAGAGTTATCCACCTTATATAAAATTTTATTTCGGTGCAGTCCCTCAAACATTCATTTGGTCAATCAGACAATCATATATTTTAGCCAAGTTCAACAGAGTTATCCTCCTTATAAAATTTTATGCAGTGCATTTGCTCAACCATTCATTACACCATTTGTTAATTTTAGTATTTATCATTTTTTGACAGGTTCACAATACACATTCTCATAGTCATTCAACAAATAATCACTATGACAACACCCTGCATGATAATAATTCCCAGCATGCAAATGGAAACACCCAGCATGCAGCAGGAAGAGCAGTTCATTCTTCTGCATTAGATCATAAGTCTGTGTTGCCTTCAAAATTTAATATACCATCCAGGGTAAGTCTTTATGGAATCCAGAATTTACAGCATTGTGAAAGAGCCATGAATGGCAAGGGTTTTATATCTGCAAGACTAAGAGGAGCTACACATTTGCAGCAATTATCATTTTTATTATTTTAATACAGATTCAATTTTATTTCAATGTAGCCAATTTTGTTTTATTAATCAATATGTTTTATGCTTTATAATAGCATTCATTGTATTTGCCTGCTATACATATTATGGCTACAAACCAACACACATGTTTTATTTGAATTTGAACTAAAACTGAGCCTGATAAGCCGATTTCAAATTATCTTGTGTAAAATTATCATGCTTATCATATGAGAAGTCTTGGAAAATATCAAAGTCATTGCTCCAGCATTTGAATATTTAAATTGAATTTTTTTCTATTAAATCTGTATTTGCGCTTATCACAGCATGCAGGTAAACCCTAATTTGTACCAAGGGGTCTCAATATGCTGAGTGGTTTAAAGTGTGCACTTACAAATCACAGTACTGTCCATTCACTGCTTAGGTTTTAATCCCACTTCCCGGTCCTAGTGTGAGAAACTTTGTTAGTTCACTTGCTGACAGTGTGTTGTTTTTTTCTGGACACTCCAGTTTCCTCCACCTTTCCAGAACTGACCAACTAGATTGTAAGTGAAAGAATCTTGGCTTGGGCAAAAAACACTATTACTCCATTCCAATATACCCCCATTGTGTACTGGTAATCTTTTGCATTATGTTGTCAAAATGTTTATCATACCATCCTGTCAAGGTCAGAACCACAAACCATATAATTATTAGTTCTGCTATTTCTTTTATTTTTGTGATTTTTCCAAAAAATCATCACCATGGTTACCTACAAGAATAAATGTATTATCCTGATCAGTGATCAGTCTCTCTGTAATACTTGGCTGCCATCTTGTGACAGAAATACCAGGTGTGTGGGTAAATCGGTGATGAGGTAACAGATAAATCATCAATTAATGGGAAACCTATCAGTCAAGGGCAGTCAAATTCTGAATCCATGGTGTAGAGGTCATTGTTCTTCTTCTTATTTATTTATTTATTTATTTATTTATTTATTTATTTATTTATTTATTTATTTATTTATTTATTTTCAAGTTGTGTATTCATTATTTTTTGTGATTTATGCATACATGCATGTGAAATAGAAGAGAGTTAGAGAGAGAATTTCAGTGTAACCCAGTGCATGTTTTGATATGTATTTTAATTTTGAGAAAGGGAAGAAAGGGGGGGGAGAGAGAGAGAGAGAGAGAGAGAGAGAGAGAGAGATGTTTTGTGCTTGCATGCATGTGAAATAAGAGAGAGAAAACGAGATGTGTGTTTTTTGAGAAAGAGGGCCAGAGAGGTTTAAAATATTAGTGGGGATATGAAGTACACATATTGGAGATAATTTAATAAATATTCTTCAAGTTCCTTTACTCCATGTATATATTGTATATTTCAGGTTTTATCTGGGATTTCTAAATTTTCTAATGAGAGTGCTGATAAATCAAAGGAAACTACAAAGAAGGAGGAAGACAGAACTCCAAGGAAAATAGCACGCCAGAAAGACTTTTCGTCCCTGCTACAAAAATTTTCTAGTTCCGATCAATCAGGTTCGGAAAATGAACAAGGACAGACTTCTCCAAGACGGAAATTTGGTTTACATCGACAGGAAGCTTATGCGTTAAACAGTAGTGACGATTCTGGTGTTGAAGGGTCCAGAAGGACACCAGAAAGGACACAAAGTTTACGTCTAAAAAAGTCTCCCTCACCAGAACAAAATATGGAAACTAAGGGTGTTCAACGAGCAGGAAGTTTTAAATCAGAATTCATGAGGAGGAGTTATAGTCCTAAATCTGAAATGCGTGAAAGATTAGCGGCACAATCAGATAAACCAACAGAAGAATTGGCTTCTGTTCTTAACAAGCGACATCAGGTTGTTGATGAACAAGATAAAATAGGACAAGAGATGGAACGACAAAAAATCTCTGATAAAACTATTGAAAAGGAAAGTAACCTGACATCTGCTGCTGAAGTTGAGGAAGTTATAGCTGATTCTGAAGTAGCCGCTGCTCTTAGATCACGCAGGAAAGTAATGGATGTCAATACCGTTACTGACGAGCCTAAATTAGGGTCAAAGGTCATCTCATCTCACGAATCATCCAATAAAACTTCATCTCATCAGGATGAAAAATCAAAAACTGTCATTGCTAGTTCTGAGGAAACCAAGTTAGAACTGGCAGACATCGATACAAGTTTAGCTGTACTTAATGCTGTCACAGAAAACATCTTAGAAAGTGATGACAATGTTAAAAGTCGGGAAAGTAAAACACTGGCTGATAACTTGTCAAAAGTACATGTTGATTCTCCAGAAGAAGTTGTGCAATTCATTAAAGACATTCAGAAATCTCCAGAGGTTTCAAAATCAGTGCAATCAGTAAAAGAAGTTCAAAGTGAAAATTGGGAGCCAAACACCCTCTATGCACCATCCAAATCATCAGTAACTCAATCAGAAAAATTGTCATCAAAAATAGAAGTTAATAAAAAAGATACACAAGAGAAATCCACAGAACTTAGTTCAAGGAGTAAATTATCTGTAATGAAAGAGAAATTTGCTTCTCCTGTCTCTAATGTTTCATCACCGTCATCATCACTGTCATCATCGAAGCCGTCATCAGTAATGTCATCATTAGCTAAGTCATCAAGTTTAAAAAGAACTGAATCAGTTGGTCGCTCTGAGTCTATGGATCACCGACCAAAGGGTATATTAAAACGAACTCCGTCCTTAAAACAATCAGGAATTATTGTAGATCCAGAATTAGCCAATATTTTACAAAAGCGCAGAATTCAGCAAGGTGATGTGGAAGAGGAAGGTGATTCCACTGGAATATCAGTGGAAAAAGACATACAGGAAACTCTCAGGTGAGAATATTAGTATGTTGTAATGGTGTTTAATGTTAGATGGTACAGATGTTCTCACTAGTATGTTGCACCTTGGCCTGATTGTGAGTCTATTTTTTTTTATTTCAGTAATGAAGTTAGAAATGATGTGACATATAGTCATATAATACTGGTATTAAGGAATTCTTGTTTTGTTTTTGCTTTTGAAATATGAAAACAAGCTAAAGCCGTAAAGAAATTTCTCAAAATACACCAATTTACAGGTCTCTTTCAAAGGTGTGGATATGATATCATTACACATATGTACATGTGTGAACTTACAGAATGTTTCAGTTAAAGGGAGACAACTTCAACTTGCATACAGTGAAATGGAGTGGAGTAATGGTGTTTATACCCCAGTCAAGATTTTTTCATTTATATCAAGATACTAGTAGTCAGTTCAGGGATAGGGGTAGAAACCAGAATACTCAGGGAAAATCACTAACTTTTAGCAAGTTAACCGACAAACTTTCTCAATATTATGTTATGCCATGGTGAGAGTGCATTAATATACTATGTACTTGTATATATATATATTATTTATATAAAAAATAATAATATTGAATCTGTTAAACATTATAACCTATTATCCATTCCATCCTTCACTTTGGATGAAAAAGGACACTACAATGATAAGAGCACATGCTATTTTTATAGACATCTGAATGAGGAACCTCAGTGGTCACTCTTACTGATTACAGCACCTTATCATGGCTTAGGTTCAAATCCCACTGAGGATGGATCATAGTTTGACAGTTTGTCAGTTGGTTTGCCGAAGATCGGTGGTTTTCTCCACATGCACTCAAGTTTCCTCCACCATCCCAGAATTTACCACCTAAGTAAATGAATTTTGACTGAGGCATAAAACACATTTACTCCACTCTATTTCAGTCCTAAGTAGGTGTCTGTTTTATTATTCTTCTGATTCACATGAAGATAATGTAGCACATTTGGCAACAACTCTCCCTCCATGTCTGTTCTGTCATCAGAAATGTTTTGGCACGGCTTCAGTTTGGATTGAAGTACATTCTTATATTTGTTAGCTTTAGTTACAGAGGAAATGAGATTAGCTCATTACTAGAAGGTGTGACATAGAAGATGTTGAAATTAATTATTTTTACTGCCATATGAGATGATGTAATGGTATTTTTATTGTGTGTACATGTAACATCCATTTATTGGTACATGTGTTTTTATGTTTCATAAATGAATCTTTAATAATATTTGCTGGTATTCTCTGATTTGAAATTTTTATTACAGTATTTCCTCGATTAAAATCTGCACTAAAACTTTCTCGACAAAATTAAAAAAAAATAATAATAAATTAAATAAAAAAAATAAATAAATAAAAATTTGAGAAAGGTTGGTGGGTTGAGGGTGAAATTGTCTGTCTAGGATTAAATGAACAATGAAAATACAAATGTTGATGAAGTGAAGTTGAGTACCTGGGGTAGTGGTGATTTATCTTCCAGTCAAGAATCTTTCACTTATATTCAGTTGACCAGTACTGGGATAAGGAATATAATTGGAGTAAAAAAAACATCAATCTTTAGCTAGCAAACTGACAAACATTTTGACATGGAAGTGTCTGTGTGGGGTTCAAAGCTAGACAGTAAAAGGCACAATGATCTGTGAGTTACACTGTAGATCACTTGGTCCTGTAATAAAGCAGAACCTTTTTGGTTGAAATATGCCCAGAGACCTTAAAACGCAGGTCTAAATGGATAAGTGGCCTTTAACTATAGTGGGATGTCATGTTCATAGAAATCTTTGGCTATAGTATAAGGGAGAAAACTCTTACAACATTCCATGCACAGGAGGCCAAGTTATGCAAACTAAATATAGCTTAGTATATGCTCCCTGCCCATGGTTTTATAAGAATTAAGACAATTTTCTGATAATTAAGGATTTGCTGATTTAATAATTGACAAAAAATCTAAAACCATATTATTATACTGTAGTATATTGTTATGTGGAGAAGACACAGGGTAAGCATCCAGCCATTGATATTTGTCTGTTTTACAGAATTTTTTATACTTTTGCCTCCTGATTTTACCATTGTCATACTGTTTATATTCGCTCATCTGCTGTACATTGAATTTGCTCAACTGCTGTACATTGAATTTGCTCAACCCATGTGGATTTGCTTGTCTGCTGTTAATTGGACTTGCTCATCCACTGTAAATTGGACTTGCTCGTCTGCTGTAAATTAGACTTGCTCATCCACAGTACATTGAATTTGTTTGTCCAATTTACATTGGATTTGCTCAACCGCGTAGATTTGCTTGTCTGCTGTAAATTGGACTTGCTCATCCACAGTACATTGGATTTGGTAACCTTTATTTTGTTTCCATCAATACAATGTATTTTGTATTTGTATATTGTTGCCATATCATTTGTCAATTTTGACTTGCCATTCCTCTACCCTAAAAAACCAGAAGACTTTACCTTGTAATTGTATTTATCCCACATATTGTTTAATGTTGTAGAGAGATTGTTGTGTGTCAATCATGAAAAATATGTGATTACATAGGCATTTAGCAGTCAAGATTGCTGTAACTAAAGTGTCTACCATAGTATTTGCTTCATTTTAGAAGATCAAAACTTTTTCACATTAGGATTTGTCTGGAATGAGATTCAATATAGGCCAGTGAGAAGCATGGTGTTCTATATATTAGTGCTCTAGACCATTCGGCTGCTTAAATTTGGCCATTACAAGCTTCAGGAAACTTTAAGATTTACATTTAGGTAGCCATAGAACCTGTTTTTTATCAGCTGTAATTACTGTTGTCAGTTTTTGTAGATGTTGTAGTTAGTATATAATATTGAATCATTGTTAGTGCTAAGCTCTTTTCATGCTACATCACCCGGTACCTACAAACTAGCTATATTAGTAAACATTTTAAAGCAGACATTTTAGATTTCATTAATCATAAAATTCAAAAATGTTCTTTATTTTGAAATCCTTGTCTCTGCAGTAGTCGTTTTTGAAATTGACCTGTAAGTCTGCAAAAATATTTCCTCAGAATTTTAGATAAGAATTACTACTTGTGGTAACAGACAAGGAAATCTCAACCTGAATTGTAATATATTTGTCTGGAAATATCTAGGAAATCTCAACCTGAATTGTACTTATTGTAATATATTTGGTCTAGAACAAGGCAGCAGCAAAGATTCCACTTTACCACAAAATACATCAATTCTAAAATGTTGTCAACCATCAATACAACTCTAATTTCATTCAAATCAAAAATCGTGGTGGGGAAAAGGGGGTGCAACGGCAATATCTTTCACCACTTTTTAGCTCACCTGAGCACAAAGTGCTCAAGTGAGCTATTGTGATCAGTCTTTGTCCGTCGTGCGTCGTGCATCAACTTTTCATTGTTAACACTCTAGAGGCCACAGTTTTTGTTATATCTTCATCAAACTTGTCCAGAACAATGTTCAGGTCAAAAGCTAAGTCAAGTTCATATATGGAATGTGTTGGATCAATAAGTAGGTCACTAGGTCAAATCAAAGAAAAACCTTGTTAACACTCTAGAGTCCATAGTTTTTGTCCAAACTTCATATAATTTGTCCAGAACAACGTTCATGACCAAAGCAAGGTCAAGTTCGTATATGGGTCATGTTGGATCAATAAGTAGGTCACTAGGCCAAATCATAGAAAAACCTTGTTAACACTCTAGAGTCCATATTTTTTGTCCAATCTTCATATAATTTGTCAAGAACGATGTTCATGACCAAAGCAAGGTCAAGTTTGTATATGGGTTGTGTTGGGTCAATAAGTAGGTCACTAGGTCAAATCATAGAAAAACCTTGTTAACACTTCAGAGTCCATATTTTTTGTCCAATCTTCATATAATTTGTCCAGAACGATGTTCATGACCAAAGCAAAAGTTCATATATCGTTAGTGTTGGGTCAATAAGTAGGTCACTAGGTCATATCATATAAAAACCTTATTAACACTCTAGAGTCCATATTTTTTGTCCAATCTTCATATAATTTGCCCAGAACGATGTTCATGACAAAAGCTAAGTCAAGTTTGTATATGGGTCATGTTGGATCAATAAGTAGGTCACTAGGTCAAATCATAGAAAACCTTGCTAACACTTTAGAGTCCATGTTTTCTGTCCAATCTTCGTATAATTTGTCAAGAACAATGTTCAGGACAAAAGCTAGGTCAAGTTCATATTAACTTATAATGAATTCTGTTAATCCTCTATTCATGACATTATTGGAAATATGTGTAGAATTCAATTTATTCTCAGGTGAGCGCCAGGGCCTCATGGCCCTCTTGTTTAAGGATTTTTCCATCTGAGATGCAAGAAAATCAGTATCATATTTGTATTTGAAAGCATATATAATGAATAAATTTGACAATGGAGACATGTACACATGTTCAAGTCCTTGTCTCTGCAGCAGTCAGATAATCCTAGTCATCAAAGTGTTTTGACAGTGTCTTCTTCCTGTTATTACAACCCTTGTTGTCATGAGTTAAGATTTAAACTTGTTGATAACTTCCTATATTTTCTCCCGGTAGTGTCTTACAGATGTCCTGTAAAATTGTGTAACTAAAATCTAATATTATGTGTTTATTTACTGTCGGTATCGTCATTGTCATCATTACGACATCAGCCATGTTTGTTATACGCTGGCTATTCGGGTAAGAATATTTGTAATACTTCCCATTGACATTACTTTGCACTTTTACTTGTTAGTTCCTTCTATAGTTTATATTACATGTATGCAGTATTTTTAAAAATTTCATTGATTTCATATTAAGCTTTATCTGTTAGGCAATCAAATTATGCAGGGAATTGTTACTTTATAAATCCTTGGATATAGATTGAATCACAAAAAGTTATTTTTGCAAACATTAAAAAAAATTTATTTGCAAGCTAATTTTAATTTTTTTTTTTTCAAAAGTTGATTTAACTAGAGAGGACAGGAAAAATGTCAAAAAATAATTAAGACATGTGAACATCTTTGTCCAGTTACTGTATGCTCAAATGCTTTGGTAAAGTGATGAGATTCTGGTTGAAAACTATCTTTCTCATTCCTGCAAACAAAAACTACCTAATGTTTGGAATTCATAACCAACCAGACAATCTGGAGGAAGTTTCCTTGCTTTTGTTTAGACAACCGGGATCTTATCTTGAGACTGGACAGCACATTTTAGTAACTTATGATCTGATAAAGAGTTAGAACTGATACACTTGTTTGGTTTAGTAATTACTGAATGATCTAACAAGCTATAATGATATATTATTACAGTATTTATATATAATATATAACACATGTCCAGTTGGCTCTGATGATGGTCATACCAAGGCCCCTCAGTCATCACATCATCACAGTTACTATTGGTCAGTCTGTCTGTATTATAATATGTGTGTCTCATTGTTGACCAGTGAGTAAGGTTTAACAGATCTATGTACATACAAGATGCTGGATGTATCGTTCGTGTAAGTTTTCTTTTTGATCTTTCTGAAAAGCTGAAACAAATGTAAAAAAAACGAAAAAAAAAAAAAAACAGTTGTCTGAATTTTTTCTGAAAATTTTGTGAATTTGGGAAGATTTTACATTTTCAGAATGAATTACCGGTAAGAATTTTCAGACAAAATTCAGAATGTAAATTAAGGTGTTCAGAAAAATGCAGTAAGAAAACAAGGGACATTATGATCCGACATTTGGCCAAACAAATGGTGCTGACAAATCAAGGATTTGCTGTACATTGTTAAAAATTATACAAGATAATTATAATAAAGAGTCCTATTTAAAAATTCTGAAAGAAGTTATAAGATTTTGTCTTTCCACAAATTTGACAAATATTTGGTGTTCCATTGTAGGAGAGAAAAAGAAATCAAGAAGTCTGTGGGTGAGGAAGAAGAGGATGAGGAGGACAAGGGAGGATTGAAACTGTCTATGACTGAACGTATCTTCCAGATGGAGAACCTCATTGAAGAAACTAGCAGCAAATCATGTCCTATCACACCAAGGTCAAAATCTGGAACTGTCACACCAAAACTGAAAACTAGGTTAGTGTAAAACATAAGATATAAATCTAAAATTCATTAAAAAAAAAATAAAACATACATTTATACAGTAAAATTTCATTATAATGCCCACTCATTAACTTTGGCACCTGTACATGTCACCACACTTATTTTTAAGCCCACAATTAATTGTTTTTGTATTTTTCCTTTTTCTATAAGGCTCCGGTGATTTTATACTGCCAAAAACAGACTGAACAAATAATGGCAAAGAATGGCGGTTTTACTGTATATTTTTACAAACCTGCTTTGAAATACCAGAATTTTTTTATCTAGATTATTCTTTGTTTAAGTTATTTGAACCTATATATAAAGGTTGTCTGCCCATAAAGGCCACTTTTACTACTTTCCTTTGGTGGCCATCATATGCAAGATTGACTGTATTTGAAAACATTAGGAAAATGTTTAATAATAAATGCATGACTTTAAAATCAATTGATGGTTTGCAATTATTCATTGTTCTTGTTGCATAAAAATGCATAATTATGTGTGACAGTTGGGTTGATCACAGGAAGTGATGTCAAATTTAACACCAATGCTATTTATATCATTCACATCATAATCCCCTTTCCTTTTATTTTCACTGGATATAAAATTGCATAATTCTATTTCTAATGCAAACATTGTGTAAACAGACTTTTGATTGTAGCCTGGCCACAGTAAAATCTCAGTTCTATGGTCCCTGTTAAAAGGTTGCTATCTAGGTTACATTTATGTAATGTATCTCTATCTGTATATGCCGGTACATTTGATGATTACATTCTCTATCTGTATATGCCGGTACATTTGATGATTACATTCTCTATCTGTATATGCCGGTACATTTGATGATTACATTTATGTAATGTATCTCTATCTGTATATGCCGGTACATTTGATGATTACATTTATGTAATGTATCTCTATCTGTATATGCCGGTACATTTGATTTTCGTGTACAAACCATAATGATGTAACTCATCATTATAAACAGAGATGTTGTTATATTTAAATTTTGATTGAAATTAATTTTACTGTTATTGGAGATACATTTGCATTTGCAATATAAATATTTGATTTCCACAATCAGTTGAAATGATAGTAATTCTGGAATGGTTGCGGAAACTGGTGTGCTGCAGAAAACGACCGACGTTTGGCAAATGACCTGTCAACATCTTTTGATATGTTTTATCAGAACTATTCTGTTCATAGGATCTTGAATGTAATAATTTGAAATTTTCGTTAAAAATTGCTGTTATTTTTGGAATAGCGTTTGTGTTCCTTGTCATGTGACTAGCTTGATTTTGTGATTATCTTGTACAAAAACAATCTTTTATTCTTTTTTGTTTCTTCCCCATAGTGTCATTTTAACATCTGCAATAAAAAGCACTGTGATTTGTAAGCTGTTGCTTTTGACCACTCGATCACTATATCAGATTAAGATTAAGTTGCAACGAGGAACCTGAAGACTACCGGTAGTCATATTTCATGTTTACTTGTTACCAACAAGTACTATAAGAATGTCTGTATGTATGTGTGTACATGTCTGGTACAGTGATAACAGTTTGGCAAATATTCTAAGTCCTGGGCCAGAAAACAATCATTAAGATAGAGAATCCAGTGTTATGAGTGGTTATTGTTATGATTTGCTGTGATATGATGATTTATTTTGGTCGTGTCCAATGTTTGTGGTTCTAAGACACAACACCATTTTTAGGGATGGTTAAGTTCTTGATTTGTTTATATCGTTGCAGGTAAGTTTGAAGGTAATATATACTATTTTATTGACTTGTAAAACATTAAACAGGAGTATATGGAAAAAAGAGATAATTGGGATACCATGAGAATTAGTGATTTTAGTTTTATGCTTGTATCTAATTAACTAGCTTTTGGGGTTTTGCATTGTTGGGAAATTAAATCATGACAGAAATTTAAATTTTGACAAAGTGTGGAATATTCTTGAATGAGAGAAAATATTCTTGACCATACCATTATTCTTTAGAATCACTTTTGTAATATACATTACAAAGCTGTTCCACAAAAAATGTTCCATTCTTAGAGTTAAAAATCTATATTTTTCCAAAATATGTTGGGCCAGTTTTCCTAATTTGTATAAATCAAGTTCAAAATGGTAGCTTTAACATTTCTAACATAGAGTGCTGAAAGGAATGCAGCAACATTAATTTTCCCCAATTCCATGAGCCAAAGTCCCAATACTAAAATGGCTCTGGTTTAGATAGGGAAGTTCTTATATTCCCTTACCTACTTCTTCGACCCACCCACCCACATCTCATCTTTTTTTATCTGTACACACCATATTTTTACCAACCCACCTATCTCTGGTGTTTTTTATATCTTTACGTCCCATCTTTGACCCACCCACCCATCTCTGGTCTTTTTTCCATCTTTATGTCCAATCTTTGACCCACCCACCCTCCCATTTCTATTTGTTGTTTATCAGTATAATACTTACAGTTGATCCATGACATTTTCATCATCATATGTACAATAAATTATGTGGTTTGTTGGTGCATGTATATATAACTGATAATGACAATTACATATCTCTACACAGTAGTACTGTTGGGAATTATCAGTAACACCAAACAAATACTGTGTTTTTACCATTATACACATCTCTCACTCTGCTACTGTACATTTCATATACATAGACTGTTATTTTTCGCACTTATTAAAAACAGTGTAAAGCTGTTTGTGTGTGGTTTTACAGCATAAAATAAGAACTTTTTAACAGAAATCTTGTATTTGAAGGACAGAATTGTTTGTCAATTTGTCTGCAGCTGATTTTATTAATGGTAAGATGCATAGTATAAATCTTCATTTTTAATACACCCACTTCCAGAAACTGGACATATTATAAGGTGTTGTTCGTCTGTCTGTCTATCCATTCATCTGTAACAGTGTGTCCAGTCTATCCTCCATATCTGTTGAAGATGGTTTAACTAAACTTGGTAAACATGATTACAAGGATATGACACAAAAATCACTTCAGTTGGTAATATGCTTTCAGTATAAAGTAAGTTTCTAAGTGCAGAAAAAGCTCTGTCAGTAATAATTTTTATGTCACAGATATTTCAAAGTAATAATCTTTTCTTTTATTTTAAATTTTGGCAGAAATGGAAACATAACTCCAAAGTCCCAGTTCAGTTTTGATGAAAAACTACCGTCCCATGTGTCTGGAGAACAGCTCATCGAAAAATTAGCACACTTGGTGGATAAAAAAGGCGACAGTTTGGTAGAAAGGCGCAAACAGTTCCAGAAACGTAACCGTGATGACTGGCGCACTCGTACTCAGCCTGTTACACTTGAAGAAATTCAGGAAGCAGATGGGTAAATGATTTTGTTGATCACGAAAAAATTTAGGATTAAAAGGGGGGATAACTCTTAAATCTAACATCACACCATTTTATCCATGTGCTCATAATTATTTTTGTAAAATAGTTAAGCTCTAGATTTTATTGTGAAATTATCAATTTTGACCGTCACTGGAGTCAACCTATGCATCACATGCATTAGGATTTAAGGGAGATAACTCTTTAATGTACACCGAATGCCAATCAATTGAGATTACACTTTTTGATTTTGAGGTTACGACTGTTGATGTTGACAACAATTTGTTGGTTTTCAAACTAGTTGAGTAAGAATTTTATCTACATGGGTGAAGATGAAATATTTTAACCAATCAGACAGCTAGATTTTTTTAAATGGGTATCGTATAGATGTAATATTTTAATCAATCAAAAAACTGGATTGATCTAAATGAGTTTAGATGAACTATTTTTGAGACAACTGGATTTTGACAAATTTTGATTTTTCAATTTTTAGGTTAGAGTCTGTCAGGACGTTCAGGTCAGAAGTACTGCGGAAGGCTTCGACAAATATGTTTGAAAATTTGAACAAACAATCCAAAGCTCCTGTAGGAAAAAAACGAATTTCCACAGCATTTTCATCGGGAAAAAGTTCGACGTTCTCGTGGGGAACGTTATAAGACACTTCCTGTGACATTAGCAGAACTTAATGCCATTCCTGAAGGTGAAAGGTCTGATATTAATACGCTTCAGAAAAAAGTTCAAATGTTTGGTGTACGCGATTCAAAAGCAGACTCTGGGATTTTATCCGGATCAGAAATGGACAGAGATTCTCTGGCATCAGATTGTAGTTTACGAAGTTTGTCGATAGAAATGGATATTAGTGAGGATGATCCTGCTAGGTTAAGTGTTTCAGCAAAAGCATCCATGTTTAAACAGATTGAAGAGAAAGAGAAAAGTAAGGCAGAGAAAAAATCAGCCAGTGGTGCTAAGAGGTATATCGATAGAAAGAAACGGGAACGATCTCGTACACAGCCTGTCACTGAAGATGAAGTTAAAACAGCTGCCGAGTATGGTCACACAGAGACCAAGAAAGCTGAAAGTATGGGAGATCTAACTTCAGGTGATACCATCGAGCAGTTAAAGGCAGAAAGTAAAGAGAAATCTGACTTAGATGACGAGTTATCAAGGTATGTAGACAATAAATACAGTAATCTAGTTGACGAGTTATCAAGGTATGTAGACAATAAATACAGTAATCTAGTTGACGAGTTATCAAGGTATGTAGACAATAAATACAGTAATCTAGTTGAAATATAAAGGGAGGGACATTTGAAACGTGTCTTTCCAGACAAGTGGTCTTAATGTAGAAGTGGTTGCTATAGCATATATGTTTCAATAAATGTTAACTTTGCATTTGTGTGCATAATAACAGGCCCATATTTTTGAGAGGTTGTAGTTGCAAGGAGTGCAGGGGTTCAAAAGTCATCAAGTCAGAAGTCCAAGACCTATAGGTATTACACTGTACTTTCCATTCCAAAACATAATTTAGAACCCCAGTATTGAAATGATATTAACACCGTGTTGTAAACTTTATAAAAATCACATTAGCTTCATATATACATGTATTTCATTCACATACATGTAACAATGACTACCGGTGTATTGTGAGAAACTTTACGGATAATGTAGATCATATCAAAAGTCCCATGATATTGTGAAAAAGCCCCACAGTCAAATACTAGTAAACGTGAATCAATTAGCCATCGCTGAGAAAAGTCCCATGATATTGTTAAAAAGCCCCACAGTTAACTACTAGTAAATGTGAATCAATTAGCCATTGAACCAGCTTTGAAGTTATGAATTAAGGAAACAGGCTATAGATATAGATATGACCTATTTAGTGTTATTTACATCACGTGACCTAGAAAATTTTACTTAGTACACATTTCTCATTTGTCTGGTAAGTACCGGTAGATATGATATCTAAATCTGCTGTCGATATTTTTATTATTAATTTTTTTCTTGCCAGTTATTAAGGGATTAATTTTAGCAGGGGCTCAACAGCTGTGTTCATTCTAGGATTTTTCAGTTGGGGAAAATCTTCTAAAATATCATAATATCAATTTTTTCAATTCATGTAATGTTAACTATGACCCACTAAGGCCTTAACAATGAGACTATTTGGCAAAAAAAGGGATCAATGCCCCCATGGCCCCTTCTAGAATGAACATGCACTGAGTAGCCCATTGTTCCTAAAATTCAGTCTAGGCCCCCTAATATTAACTAATATCAGATGAGCTATTGCTATCCATCTTCGTCCGTCGTGCGTCGTGCGTCGTCCGTCGTCCGTCATGCGTAAACTTTTTACATTTTAATCTTCTCCTCCAAAACCACTGGGCCAAATTTAATGAAACTTGGTAACCATCATGCCTGGGTGAAGCCCTCTCAGATTTGCACAAATGAAGGAGTTATGTCCCCTTGGGGCCCCATAAGGGGGGAAATAGTGAAAAACTTTAAAAATCTTCTCCTCTGAATCTACAAGACATATACCTTATTTATTTCATATATAACATCCTTAGGTCATCTAGTTTCAGATTTGCACAAATGGTAGCCATGGGGCTCAAAATGGGGAAATGGTAAGGTGCTGAGTGGGGAAATTGCTAAAAATTATGTATTTGTCAATATATCTTGAAAACTATTAACTTTTTGTATAGGCATGTATATTAGAATATTGTAGGTATTGACATGATGATCATTTTGATATATGATTAAAGGTCATATGTTGAAAGGTCAAGGTCACGGCTGCAAAAGAAGACTGAAATTGCTAATTATCTTGAAAACTATTAACTTTTTGTATAGGCATGTATATTAGAATATTGTAGGTATTGACTTGATGATCATTTTGATATATGGTTCAAGGTCATATGTTGAAAGGTCAAGGTCACAGCTGCAAAAGAAAACTGAAATTGCTAATTATCTTGACAACTATTAACTTTTTGTATAGGCATGTATATAATATATTGTAGGTATTGACATGACAATCACTTTGATATATGGTTCAAGGTCATATTTTCAAAGGTCAAGGTCACAGCTGCAAAGAAGACTTAAATTGCTAATTATCTTGAAAACTATTAACTTTTTGTATAGGCATGTATATTAGAATATTGTAGGTATTGGCCTATCAATCATTTTGATATATGAATGAAGGTCATAGGTTTAAAGGTCAAGGTCATAGCTGCGAACGAATATTTAAATGGTTAATTATCTCAAAAACTATAAACTTTTTGTATAGGCATGTATATTAGAATATTGTAGGTATTGGGCTATCGATCATTTTGATATATGAATGAAGGTCATAGGTTTAAAGGTCAAGGTCATAGATGCAAATGAATACTTAAAAGGTTAATTATCTCAAAAACTATAAACTTTTTGTATAGGCATGTATATTGGAATAAGGTATGTATTGGCCTAACGATCATTTTGATATATGAATGAAGGTCATAGGTTTAAAGGTCAAGGTTATAGATGCAAATGAATATTTAAATGGTTAATTATCTCAAAAACTATAAACTTTTTGTATAGGCATGTATATTGGAATAAGGTACGTATTGGCCTAACGGTCATTTTGATATATGAATGAAGGTCATAGGTTCAAAGGTCAAGGTCATAGACACAAACGAATACTTAAATGGTTAATTATCTCAAAAACTATAAACTTTTTGTATAGGCATTTGCACAACAATCATTTTGATATATGAATGAAGGTCATAGGTTTAAAGGTCAAGGTCATAGATGCAAACGAATACTTAAATGGTTAATTATCTCAAAAACTATAAACTCTTTGTATAGGCATGTATATTGGAATACTGTAGGTATTGGCCTAATGCACATTTAAATATACAGATGTTTTAGCTGTTTATAAATAATATATTGTAGCTAGACTTTAAATATGTTATATATAGCATACTTATATAATAATTATTATAATTAATTTGCAAAAATACTTGCATATTATTGGCCCTTACTGCTGAAAATTTTGATATTCTCTTTTATTAATGTCATTGACCATTGAACCTCTGCATAAGATATGTACTCTTCTTCAGGTGAGCGTTAAGGCCCATGGGCCTCTTGTTGTTTTACTTCTGAATTTTTTAAGCTAAGCTGGGTCCCTAACTCAAAATAGTCAAAATAGTTAAGCTTGAAAATAGAGTCAAAATAATTGAGCTTCATCCCTGATATAGTTTAATTACAAGGTTATATAATTGATTTTCTTCATCTGGACCATGCAGTGTCAGGTTTCCTTTTGACTTATAACTATCTTTAAATATTTAATTTTCTTAGAATTAAATTTCAGAGTAAAAACTTGATAACAAGATAATTTTTTATCTGATATCAATAACACTATAAATTATTACGATAATAATTTATTTATGAGGCTTTTATCATTTAGTTTACAGGTAATCACAAGAGTTTATATATTTAAATTTTTAAATTGATATATAAATCAAGGATAGCCATGACTATTAAAATACTTTAATCTTTAGTTTAAAAATTGGTCATGCTCAGTTACTCCTGTTGATCTGATAAGATTTTGTATCCGTGAATATAGTGGTCACTCCTTTGGATACTGGTCACATTATACCAGCTATTTACTTATGTTATACATGGTAAAACCACTAGTCTCAGGTACCACATGGTCTGAATTACTTATCTAATTTTAGTTTTATATTCTAATAACAATTTTGATAGATTTTTATACCTGTAGAGTTGACAAAAACTTAAAATTTGAATGCCATATAATTGATAATACAAATTAATAACTTCAAACTATGGTAATTAATTCTTACAATAAAACATGTTTAAGCATCTACTTCAATATTAAGACCACCTGTCCATTAGGATCATTAGTTTAAGGTCCCTCTGCTTCCTACTTCAATCAAAACAAGCTGTATTGTAAAGACCATTTGTACATAAGTACCAGTGTTTTAAGGTCCCATTGCTTGATATTTCAACCAGATATAACCTCTATATAAAGACAATCTGTCAATTAAGACCAGTGTTTTAAGTTTACTTTGATTTATATTTCAATCAAAACAACCTGTTTATAAAGGGCACCTGTCTGTAGAGTCTTTAGGTCCTTAATTTACATGGCCTTATAATACAGGTGATGCAGTCAAAATAAAAAGAAGGCTTCTATTTTTGATTAAATTAGGCCATATAAACATGACTTGTCTACTTGGAGTGTGGGAGTAAATAACATTTGATATATTTTATTTGTCAACAAACATTTATCTGTCACACACATGTACTAAAATACATACAGGACACATGTTGATATCAAACCCAGACACATTTATAAATAGGTAGGTACACACATACAAAAATTAACAGACATCAATACACAAGCATGTACAGGACACATGTTATACACAAATACACATTAAGCTAATCTAACAACTAAATCAACTTCATCACCAGGGCAAACTTAGAATGTATCTATGGTAGGTTAGCTAGCTGAGTCAGGTCAATATTGGATCTCTTTAATTATTGTACATTTGTAAAATTATTGAATATTCCATATAAATGAGTCAAATGATAAAGTCAAACAAGAAATACATTTAGCACATTGGGGGCATTGGTGGCTGATTGGTCTATAGTGTACACTTACATATCATAGCCCCTCTCAATACCTAGGTTGAAATCCCACTTGGAGCAAATCCTAGTGTGAGAAAGCTACTTTTTTGTGGGCACTCTGGTTCCCTCCACTATTTCTGATCTGACTGGTTCAGTCTTGATTACAGTGCAAAATACCACTCCACTTCATTAAACAATTTTGTTGTCTACATCATGAGCACTTAAAATGTCATCAAAATGACAAATATCCATGTCTGATATCATATAAAGATGACAGGCAAAAGTAGTATTAGAAAAAATAAATACACCAGCTTGTACAGTAGATATATATTTGATATTAGGTAAATGTGTTACAAATGTTGCTTTATCTGTTGTTTTAATACTTCTTATCTGGGTTAGTTGGTCAATGGTCTAATTAAGGTATTTAAATTGTTTTTTTTTTTATTTTCCTGTAAAAAAGTCCTAAATATGTGTGGAATTCTTGAAATCTTAATTAGTCCCTTAATCCCAAGGTAATTTTGAGAGTCCAATAGAATTATGGTAAGTTTGTTTTTAAATTTATAGAGGGAATGGTAGAATTCGGTCAAGTGACTGATGCTGTTAAAGATTACTCGAGTCTGTGTTGAGGCCCCAAGTCCCAGAAAGATAGAACTCAGTCAGTTGGTTCAAGCTGTTTACATAGACTTACTACTCGAGTCTGTGTCTTAGAACAGGGTCCCAGAAAAAGCAGAAATCAGTCAGTTGGTTCAAGCTGTTTACATAGACTTATTACTCGAGTCTGTGTTTTGAGGTGGAGTCCCAGAAAAATCAGAAATCAGTCAGTTGGTTCAGAATGTTTACATAAATTATTATGTAAGGCTGGGTCGTTGGTTTGACTCTCAATAAGGTATAAAGGCACTTTAGACCACTCAATCAACCACCAAGTCCCCCTTTTCATATCACAGGGAAAATTGTAAATGCAGAATTGCATGGCTTGCAATGAATTTAAATGTAAACTTTAGTTGTAGCTATATGACTTAAAATGCAAGGCCATTCATTAAAACTGACTTAAGGTAATATACCTTTTTTAAAACGTCTAGTAGAAGCAATGACAATACAAAGTATAAATATAGGAAATTTGTCATTGCTTCATGTCCATGACTCATAAAGATTTTTTTCTAAATTAAAATTTTTATCAACAAACTTAAAGTTCACTTCAGTTATTAAAATGATCAGCTGTCCTTATTCATTATTACCTGTAAATTACAGGTAAAACATTGCAAAAATTACAGATAAATCATTGCAAAAAATCTACCATATCGTTTATAAGTAATGTAATTTGGAGAGGGCCTTATAAAGCAACATCATAGTGTTTTTTGTCTAGCCTATCAAGCCTGTAGACTATATCCCAGTCATTGAGTCATTGTCAAAGGTGTCAGCATTGGTGTAAAACATTTTGGTTAAAGTTTTCTTTCATATCTATTTTCTCTTGAATTACAAGTGAAAGGTAAGACATATATAGATGTATGAATTTTTCACATGGACTCAAATATATACAGTACCCATACTTCAGATTTGCTACACATGACATTGACCTTGAATCAAGGTCATACAACCTTTTAAAAATGGTATTCTGATAAGAGTTGCACAATCTTTTGGCCTGCTGTTTATATATGTAAAAATGTGTTAGGTTTCTTTCATTAAGAGTAGAAATACATGTTTACATACACATGGGTGTTTCAAGTGTGTCAATGGTTAGAACTATTGCCTGTACCTGAGTTCCATTCCCAGTTTTGTTTGTGGTGTCTCAATGGCCAAGTGGTTTAAAGCAGACTCCTGGTACATCCATGAACTGACTGCCTCAATATAAATGAAAGAATCTGGACTGGGGATTAAAACTCCATTACTCCACTCCCCCACTCCATTCCACTCTTCTTCAACAAATGAACATTTTCGTAAATGTCCAGATGACTGCCCTATATACTTATCACATACTAGTGTCACTTGATTCACTTGTCACAAGTCACATTTACCCGTTAGTCACCAAATTAACTTATAAACAAATTTAACAGAAATATTCATACAAGTTATATTATAAACTTGTTTAAAAAAGGCTTCATGTTCGATATTTATCAAAAGTATAGAAAAGTATTTATATGCTAATGGCATATCGAAGTACACCATACTTATTTTATTACCACAGGGTGAACACAGCACATGTTGCCATATTGTAACTTGATACAGATATATATATGATATTGAATTTTTTTTTAAAACTTCCTTCATACACAAGGCCTGCCTACTAAGTTTCTAAATTCTCGTTTGACAAGACTCATTTCAGTTTATTGAAGGTGCACTATCTTATTTTATAAATTTAAAGTTAAATTTTAAATCGTGGGTGTTAAGAGGTTTGACAGGTACCGGCATGGGGTATAAAATTTAAGATAAGGGTTATATTTTCAAGTTGAAATTTCAGATATATATTTAAAATGTTAACTGGTTGTTGGTTTTTGTTTACAAACATTTGTGACCAATTTGTTACAGTTTATAGACAGATAACAGTTTTAAGTAAGTATTTTACGGTTGAGTGAATTTCAATATTATGACATGAAGTTAAATTTTTTTGTTTTTTTATAAAGACGCAGCCTTGCGGACAAAGTCAAACTTTTCTCCACTTTGAAACAAGAGGAAGAAAAACCAGCTAAGAAGGATGCACCGCCGCCACCTGTGTTAAGACGGAGAAATCGTAAATTACAGTCCCGATTTAATACTCAGGTAAATATTATGACTATATTTATGAATTTGTTGATTGCCATAACTGTGGTAATTCCAAAAATAGGAGGAAATGATTATATATATATATATATATATATATATATATATGTATATATATATATATTTTAGGAATTATGTAGTTTGTGTTGCAATTGTAACAAGAGTGTGATAATGTTCATTTATGAGATGGATTATGTAAAGTGTTAAAAATAAGTCCTTGCCTGATATAATTGTAATTTCAACTTTTTCTTTCATAGTATATAGGGGATTATTGAACAAGGAACTTCCTGGTTATTTCCATAAGTAACCAGTCTCAGACTGTCGGACTGGTCATTATTTCCATCACTAATGTGTAAGGTATACTAGTACCTTGAAGGACTTCAGATAATGGTATTTGCGGTCTGTTTTCCAAAGGAGGAGGAAGAGGGATTGAGTTGTTAAACAGGGACATGTCTGTCTTATATGCTTAGTAGTTTGATCTCTTGATAATTGACCTACCACTCTATGCTTATGTTTTGGATCACCTTGCCTCATTGTGTTTGAGGGAACATTTAAAGGGCTACATTCGTAGGAACTAAAAGGATCCCAAAGCATAAAAAAGACAGTTTCAAAAAGATATGGTTAATATGCAAGTTAATTAGAGGTCTTACTGCCACTTTGATTTTCTACTTTTTGGATAGCAGGTGATGTCTCGATACAAAGGAAATCCTACTGACATGATGTAAAACTTAATCATTAAGCATGCATTTTTGTAAGATCAAGAGTGGAGTAATGATGTTTTACTTATATCCAGGCAGTCAATTCAGGGATAGTCGAGAAAACAGATGTACCGGGTAAAATACTCTGACTTTTGGCTAGCAAACTTTCAAACTTTCTCATACTAGGGTCTGCCAGACTTGGGATTCAAACCATAGGCAGTGAGTTGTGTTGTGTTCTGTAATTGCACACTTTAGACCACTCATCCACTGAGGCTCCCTACCGGAATAGGATTTGAACCTAGTTAGTGAGAGGCGCTGTGAACTGTAATTTCATGCTTCCGACCATTCTTGTAGTCAAGACCCATCATATCGCACTATACAATTTGTTTTCTATTTCAGCCTGTTACAATAGAAGAAGTAGAAAAAGCAGCAGCATACAGAATCTCACCCTTGGCTATGAGCCTTGTGAAACCCCCAGATCCAGAGATTCTACAGGGTCTGTCTCTATCAGCACAAAGAGAACTCATGGCCCAGCATGCTCAGGCTACACTATCACAGCCAAGTTCAAGGTCAAACTCTAGACATGGTTCCAGTGTAGATCTCTCGGACGACTCAAAGCAAGAGAACAGAGGTTTTTATTTATATAAAGTATACTGTAGATCGAAAAATTCCTCCAGAGTAACCAGGCCACTGTTTCACAATCATTTCACTAAGATTAAGATTTTCCTTAACTTAAATTTGGCAAATTTTCAAATCGTAATAATTTTGTAAATATTCTGAAATTTAATGTGTTATTTTGAAGACCACTTCTAACTTAGTCAAAAATATTTATTCATAGTTCCAAGAAAAGATTGTCAAAATTTGCCAGATTTAAGTTAAGGAAAATCTTAAGGAATGATTGTGAAACTAGAAGCAGATATAAAAATAAAATGCAAGCTGTTTTATTTTGATATAATTCGTTAGCATTTGCAATGGCCACCATCCGACAACATAAAAACAAAAGTATATATAATATCTTGACATGATGATTGTCATGAAAATTAAGTGACAAAAATGTCCAGGTTTACTGTATTTAGAAATAACTATTTGGCAAATCAATGATTTTGTTTGCCTAAAGTTACTACAGAATACAGGTAGTTTACCCTGAGGAAAAATGACTAAAATTATGTAACAATGCAATCAATATTTAAATTATATAAACCAAATTTCACATGATGATTACAATAGAAACCTAATAACCTATGGAAAATATAAATCTATATATTCATGGATGACAGTGAATTAGGGTGTTGGTAACACTTTGCAAAACATGGCTTTAGTTTATCTTCTCATTTTGAGATTTAATATATTGTAGGTATTCTCAAATCTCCAGAGCCTTCCAAAGATTCACAGGAATTTAAAGGAATTCTCAAAAATGAACCAAGTTCACAGAGTCCAGAAAGAGAAATCCGAGGGATTTTGAAAGCAGACAGTGAGAAGCCGTCATCAGCTTCATCCGAGCCAGCCAGAGGAATCCTCAAACAACTTGGATCTGATGATGAAAAACAAGAATCGGAGTCAAAAGGAATCTTGAAATCTCCTGACAAAGAACTTGTTAAACAATCATCATTGGAACAAAAAAGTATCCTGCGTCATCGTGATGCAGATTCCGAAACAGTTGAAAATGAACAAGGTAAAGCAGATAAAGGAATTTTAAAACATTCTGATCCTCTTCTTGCTGAAATTAAAAGTGTTTTGAGAGAAAGTTCACCTGAGAAAACTACTTCGCAGAGGAGTATTCTAAAGAAGGAGAGTAGTTTTGAGACAAAACAAACAGAACCAGAAAAAAGTGTTCTTAAGAAAACTTTGTCTAGTGAATCTAGCACGGTTCTAACACAACAAACTGAGGAAAAATTAGATGTTGACATCAAACTTGATACTGAAATTGAGAAAGAGGAATCTAAAGATAGCACGGATGAAGTAGAAGAATCGAAAGTAGCGGGAGATGACACAGATAACACGTCGTCTAGTGATAAAGGAAAATCTAATGTCAGTTCAAGAAGACGATTTAGAGATCGCAAAGATCGTACAAATGAAAGGTAGGTAATACTGATTATATATATAATATGGTAGTGAAATATACAAATTTGCCTGAGCTGAAAAGCTCGATGTTGATCAATGTTTGTCACTGTTATTGACTTTTAGCAAAGCCATTATTTTCACTAATCTGGTTAATGACAATGTGTCACATAATAAATTCTTTAGCTGGGAAAAACCAACTCTGCAATGTTTTGGGAAAGGGGGGGGGGGGTATTTGTCTCTCAAGAGACTAAATCACCTTTAGATTTAATTTATAAACAAAACAAAAGTTCATTGGAATGGAACAGTCAGTTTTGATCCAGAAATGCAGCAAAAGTAGATGGCTTTTTACTTAACCCCTATGTATTTGATATCCATACTTTACCTCTTGCCTCGCCAACATAAGAAACATGCTAACCTGATTGACCTCGATACACTGTTTCCTATCAATTATTCATGTTCAGTTACAATTTAGATAATGTCATTTAGGGTCAAACTACTTTGAAGCAAGTCTGAAATTCTGTACATGCCACAAGTGGAAGTTTCAGATTTTTTAATTCTATAATAATTCTAATGTTCAAAATTAACTTAAGTATTATAAACATAAAATGCAGCCAAACCGTCTGTGAAGGCACCTAAGGTTACCCATAACAGTGGTCATAATGAACAGGTATTTCTTATACAGAGGTTCAAATAATGGGATAGAACATTTCTCTGACCTTTGTAAGAAGGTGAAATATATATGTAGAGATAACTTTTAAGGCATGTGAGTGTTTTCTCTGGGTATTCTGGTTTCCTTCTCCATCTCTGGACTGACTTGCTAGATACAAGTGAAAGAAACCTGACAGTGACATAAGGTACCATCATTCCAGCCCACTCCTTTAAGACTATGTTACAAATACAATTTATATAATGCCATTTAAGTATAATAGATTTATTGCCCCAGCCAACTCTAGATAACTAGGTTGTGTTTTGTAACTAGTCATAACAGATCCCAGACAGTCTGTTCACTCCACTCATTTAAGGCTGTAAACACTGTACAATTACAATTTATATATGCGATTTACATAATCAGTATACCACCTTTCAACAGCCCTTTCAACAGCCCAATCTCACTAATCAGATAGCAAGGCCATACTTTGCAGCTAGCCAGTAATCAATCGCCGACAATCTGTTAACTCCAGTAATTTAAAACTTGTGCAATTACATAATGCATTTTTGTAATTGGTGTAAAACAGATGAACAGCCCCAGTCTGCACACCAGCCCAGATAATAAGGTCATGTTTTACAACAGTCCAGTAATAAACTCATTTAAGACTTACATAATGCTATTTATAGGACAAATTAATCAGTATACCACAGATCAACAGCCCGAGCCTACCTACCCAGATCACAAGGTTGTATTTTACAGCTGGCCAAAAATAAATTGCAAGCACTCATTTAATACTTTACATAATGTCATTAAATCAATATACCACAGATCAACAGGCCCAGTCTAGCAAGGTCAGATAACAGGGGCACGTTTTACAGCTAGCCCATAATAAATCACAGACAATCTGTTATTAGGGTCTTTATTCAATTATTGATTAACTAGTCAATCACACCTGATGATAAATATTTATAGGATTAATGTAGGTTTAATATGTAGTTTTAAATGTGTGTAACCAGTGTTTACAAAAACCTTAATCACAGGAAATCAGTCCCTTATAAAGTCTGAACACTTTGTAGTCAGATAGCTTAAAGGATATGTGAGCTCTAATTGGTCCATTATTTAAAGAGATTTTTATGGGAAAACATCATGACCCTTGTGAATTATTGCAGAATATCAAGTTAAGGTGCTCATTACCCGTGTTATTGGATGAGGGGTTTTAAAAACACTCTAAATGATTAAAACAAAATGCTTCAGTGATATTTAAAACTTTATATAGATCGAGAACCTCTGCTGGAACAACAAGTGTTATTTATATTTTTTTCTGGACTCTTAAAACAAGGATCTGTTATGTTAGATAATTAATTGGATAAATTACAAAATGTTTGGAGATATTTAAAAGAACTTTAGAACAAGTGTTTATTTTATGTTTTTCTGGACGAATAAGCAAGGTGTTTGCTGATCGTTATACATTGGATATTGATTAATATGAAGCTGGGCTATAGGTGAGTTTGAAAAGAACATGTATTTGGTGCAGAGTTTTTAATTTGAGTTTGAAAAGAACATGTACGGTATTTGGTGTAGACTTTTTGATTTGAGTCATTTTTTTATGAAATGTTTGAAGGTCATATGTAGACATGATATGATAGCTATTTAATGATATGTTTAAGCTGTATGCATGTGTACACAGGTCTTCCTGAAACAGGATGCACATTTACAACATATAATATGCGTGGCTTTAAAGAAATAAATACATGTATGTGTTGAGGTTTGGATAGCTCAGTTGGTAAAGCACTCTCCTATAGTGTGGGAGGTATCAGGTCTGATCCCTGGTACTACCCTCCATTTTTCTCCTTCCTGTTGCAGTTTGGTGGCCAGTGAGTGGAGGGGATTGATCTATGTAGCAGTTTTAACAGCTCAGTTGATAGTGCACTCGCCTATAATGTGGGAGTTTTGAGTTCTATCCCTAGTGTGACCCTGAATTTTTTTACTCCTTTTTGTTACATATGTGTGTAACATCATGATGTTCAGATTGATCAGTTAAATGTTTGTAAAGTAATTTTTTTGTTGTTATCACAGATCTTATTTACTGTGGTCTTAACCAACTCTCGCTGCTTGGGTTCAAATCCCACTCGAGCAGATCCTTATGTCTGAAAATTTGGCAATTCTCTCACTGAAGGTCCATGGTTTTATCCAAGTACTCCTACTGCCTCCACCATCCCAGAACTGACCGCTTGGATAAGTGAAGTAATCTTGACTATCACTAGCATGACAGGTGTCAAAAAGTGTGTCTTGTTTACATCATGATTTGCATTTTGAGGTTTGATTCAGAATCTCCTCTTTACATTCCCCGACCACATGACTGCATCCTAAACACTTATATATGAAGAGTTATTTATTCAGATACTAAAACACTTCATAACTCTTCTCATCAATTACAATCCTTACTTATTTAAACAAAGAGCACCATTGTCGATTCTGATATGTATTAAGCATAAAAAATGATAACATATTGATGTAATGCATGTTAAGTTCTCGAGATTCAGAGGTCATACGATGTGTGTAAATAGGTTTGTAATAACGTCTGCTATCAACACTTCCTGTTTGTTGTTTTTATCCCAGCCTTTTAAATTAAAGAAAGAAAGGCTTTTAAATTTGAACTTCTGCCTGGGAAGTTGTGGGTTTGAAACCAGGTCGGGTCTGACTAAGACTTGAAAATAGGTAGTGACTGTTCTTTTCCCAAGCACTCGGCATATAGAAATGAAAGCCATGGGGCCCTTTAGAAGAGACCTTAAAAACTGATCCCCCAAGTCTTGGCAGGCATGGCATGTAAAAGAACCCCCCTTCAGCCACATTGCCATGATCATACTGCAAAGGTAAAAATTTCTGCCATTTCACCTATTCACTTATAGCTGGTGACATCATGATATAAGTGAAATATTCTTGACTTGAACGCAAATCTCCATTCAATCAATCAATCAATCCTTTAAGTGCAAATAATAAAAAAGTACCTGCTGACTGCGGATGTTAATTAATTCACTGAATTTCCTTGTTTTTGTTATTTTTTTTATATAAAACTTAAAGATATTTAACGCCTAAGTGTTCTACTTAGCCTGTTACTGGTACTGTCATCCTGTGGGAAGCTTATAGCTTATAAGAATCTCATGATTACATAAGTATTTATAGTAATCTTCATTGAGGTTTGTTTTTCTGGGAAAAGCCCCCTAAAAATTGAGGTGCATGATCATTAAGTGGTTGAAGAATCTTGTAAATATCCTTCAAAACATAAGGCTTCCTACTTCTGTTGGTTGTATTGAGGTTTATGACATGATAGAAAGTATTTTGACCTGTTATCAATGTTTGAAATAACAGCTGGTCCCACAATCCGAGACTGGTAACTTTTGGGAAGGACTGGTCCCGGTTTCACAATTATTCCTTAGCTAAGATTTTCCTTAACTTAAATCTTGCAAAATTTCAAATCTTTATAATTTTGTTAATGTTCAAGATAATGAGGAATTTAAGGTGTCATTTTTAAGATAAACATTTGCATTTAGTTTTGACAAAAATATGCAACAGTAGTTTCAAAAAGTGATCGCAAAAATTTGCTAAATTTAAGTTAAGGAAAATCTTAGCTAAGGAATGATTGTGAAACCGGGACCCGGTTACTTTTTCAATAGTATCCTATACACCACAATAGAAAAGGTTGAAATTATCAAGACAAGGACTGGTTAAACATTTTGACTTATTTTGTACACTGCTGTCAAAGACATTTCCTCATTGGCAATGGATTGAGGTTTTACAGTATCTATGAAATATATATTTTCAGATATTTGACTCAACCGACAGCAGAAGTGACCCCTGAGAAGTCACCAGAAACTGTGAGGAAAATTAGATATGGAGCCGCTAGACATAAGACCCAGCCTGTTACACCAGAGGAGAAACGGGAGGCGGAGGCAGACATGCAGCCTGCTACCATAACACCTAGTAGCTCCATCAAAGACAGGTAACCAGAGAGCCCAAAGATAACCACACACTTTTACATACTATTTAAATATGTCCCAAGTCAGATTTGAACCTAGGCTGTTAGAATCATTGTGATATGTAAATTCACATTGGGTCACCTTGCCCCAACAACCCTAAAGTCAGAAGGGACATAGATTATAATGTAGTTACTCTTTTAGACTAAATTGTAGCTATTATTATACCATTTTTTGGTTTGAATTTTGAGTGATATGAATAAAGTCTCACTACATGACCTTTGACACATGGTCATACAGCCTTAATTTCTGTTAGCAAAATCTATAGCTTGTACCATGGTGAATTAATTTGTAAATTTCACTTTCCCTGTCACAATTTCCTATTATCAAAAAAAAAATTGGTTTTAAAAATTAAAAAAATAAAGAATTGGTCAATAATGTTGATAATGTCACCAGTTGTGTAACTGATTTTCTGCAAGTTGACAATAAATGACTTCAGCTCACCTGCACAAATTAAGAAAGAGGTAATGTCATATCTCTGGCATCTTGGCAAGTGTTGCCATCAGTGACTGTGTTAAGTTTATGGTTCAATCTGTATAAAATGATGCATCCACACAGGCAAGCAAATGCTGCCCTCGGGATAAATGATGTGTAAATTTTATTTTGAACAGATTGAATGCATTGAAACAAAGCGGGGAGTCTGAATGGAAGAAGAAAGTTGTTAAAGAGCTTGATTTTCAGCCTGGCGCTGTTCAGGAGGTGAAAATTAGAGAAAAGAAGGGAGATGCCATGCCACGCCCATCTAGCATTGCTGATCGACTGAATATGTTGGAGACTTCACAGATAGGCTGGAAAGGAAGAGTGGAGGAGAGTGATGCCAAACAGTTTACACTAGAACACAAGTTAGGAGGTAATTATAAGACTAGTGGCTATAGAGACTTTAGATCTTTATACATTTTTATGTTTTTTGATTTTGATGTCACAGAATAGATTTATAGAATCTACTGGTATTTTTTCTTTTGATGCCAAATAGCAGGCGAACATGGCCAAGTTGTACGCACTGGCTTTTGAAGTTAAGGTTTGTGGGTTTGAACCTCATTTTCTGAGATGATTGTCATCTGCTGTCCAAACCAGAGCGGTAAAAGGTTCAATACTAGTGTAGTCTTTCAGAAGAGACTCAAAACAAAGTCCCATGTCTGTGCCTGTTTAAGACACCTCTTTTGAGTTAAAAAAGAAGTAGGCATTGTTGCCACTACAGAGGATGCTTACAACTAGAAGTGATTTGATACAGACTGGGCAAGATAAGAAAAGTAGTAAATATTAACCTGAGTTCTAATATATCTGAACAAGATTGAGACCTACTTATTTTCAATTTTCAGATTTTCTTTTCATATTCAGCTTAACTGTAATTGTCTATTTTCCTTTTTTTAAGGTCAAGCAGAAGAAAGTCCACTTGTTGCCAAATTAAAGAGAAAAACAAGAAACAAAGGTATAATGAACACAGCAATGCATGCACAGAAATGTTTGAGAGTGTTCACAATAAATATTATAAAACATTATTTTTAATACTATACCATTGAGCTTTCTTAAGATGTGTTCCAAAACTTTGAAAAAGATTTTTTTTGTTTACTTCACATTTCACTGTGCCTTGTTATTTTTATATAAACATGTAAACAAAGTCACAATTTCATAAATAAAAAGTAATGAATATTGTTGAAAATGATTACAGTAAAGCCTGCTATGATGACCACCTTTATAATGACCACCTTTCCATTAAGGTCGGTATTTTATTTTCTTCATATTTCAACCTAAATGAATTGCTATATAAACATGTAATGTCTATTAAGACCAGTGGTTCAAGGTCCCTTTCAACCAATGAAAACTTATATAGAGAGAGCATCTGCCAATTAAGACCAGTATATAAGGTCCCTTTGCTTTAAAGACCAGTATTTTTAGGCCTGTTTGCTTCCTATTTCAAAAGAACCTACAATGTTAATATAAAGACCACCTGTCTATTAAGTCTTGTGATATAAGGTCCATTTGCTTCACATCTCAACCAAAAACATAGACCAACTATCCATTAAGACCAGTGTCTTAAAGTCCTTTAGTCTCTTTTTTCAACCAGAAACAACCCCTATATACAGACCATCTGTCACATTTGTTGGGTCCCTTACGTGGTCTTCATGTACAGGCTTTACTGTATAGAAATATACAGACATGATAATTACCAGTAATTTTCATCATGAACTTTTGACTTTGTTGCACCTATAAATGAAATATCAATCTTTTTTGTATTACACTTTTTAATACTAACTTTAACAGGTTTCCAATTCAAATTACTATATTCTATCCATAATGAAGCATTTTCTGACAAAATTTTGAACTTATTTTTATATATTTCTGAAATAAATCAAATTAACACATGTTATTTACCCATCAGGATACAAAAAGTACACAAATATTTATCTGGAAATCAGCAAAGTCAGTTTCTCTTTTGAATGTTACTAAGAACAAAAAAAAAAAAAAAAATGAAAGACAACAGACATTATTTATAATACAAGAATGCAGAATATTAATTATTTGGAAATCAGGGAAAACAACAAAGTACAATTACCTATTTTGAATTTTGCTAAAATCAAAATTTTGGGAATAAATGAAACAGAGTTATTTATCCATAATACGAAATTACACAAATATTTATTTGGAAAACAGCAAAATTAATGTATCCATTTTGAACTTCACTTACAAAAAATTTACAACAATTTTAAAAATAAAATCCTGGTACAAAAATTTTGAAATTAAAAACAAACATGTTGGAAGTAAAAAAAAATCGGAGGGGGATGTAAGGGTAATAAGCAATTGTAGCGATTGATAATTAAATACAAATGTATTGGTATAAACAATCTGTTTGTAACATCATAAGTGATGTGTGATGTGGGTGTGGCTATTACACTGCTAGCTTCTTTTAGTTTTAAGATCATTTGCTACAGTATAAAGTATGGGTGGCATTGCTACACTTATGCTACAATATATATATATATATATAATACTTGTATAATGTTAGACGGATGAAGGGGTAGTATGGTGTAGTATTATAAGGTTTGAAGGGGTAGTTTTTGGTATCATTATAGAAAAAAGTCCTTGGTGTCATTTATGATTTCAATTTTTTGCCATACATAGAGAAAACTTAGCCAAACTGTTGTCCGCTGCCTTTCGAAGAAAGAGGGAGATACTAGTATTACATTCGAATTCGTCCTTCTGTCTGTCCGAAATTCTTGTCTGTGCGAATTCTCCAAAACTATGAAGCACTATTTCACAAATCTTGATGCATAATACATGTATCAACAAATATAGGAGATGCGCATACTGTTAATCCGAGTTGGTTTGCTCATCCTCCTTGGAGTTATGGCCCTTTGAACATAGGTGCAAATTAAAAAAAAAAAAAAAAAAAAAAAAAAAAAAAAAAGAACCTGCTGGCGCTGGATCCTAGCTTTACTTAATTCCCTTGTTTATATTGCAACACTGTTGAGAGGGAGAGATGGGGTGGTAAATTTAACACCCCTGTCAGTATAAATAATGACAATTATGGGTCTGTTGTCTTTGAAAGCGGATATCTGGTCATATAAAATTTGTTGAACGAGGGGGAGGATCAAGATGAACAATTGTTTTTATTTTTCTGGATAGTTGTTATAGGACAGTGACACTAATTGAGAAGCTATTTAATAGCTAGCTACGCATTTTTATTACAACATTTTCAAATTTATTATCTCTTTTATTACATTAACATTCACTATCTAATGATGATTATCTAATCAGATTTGACTTTTGACCTTTATGTACTAATTCTGATGCTTTTGTTTTTGAATCGCTTCTAACACAGAAGGCACACTTTGCTATCTCTAACATTTCAGAATCCGAATCCGAATCTGGATCAGAATTGAATTCACCATCCACACCCACCAAAGATTGGCCCAAAATTCCAATTCCCGACCTTGTGATTGCAGGTAAGAAGGAATGACTGTAACCATGGTTACGATTGACCTATATTAAACACCCTAATTTACTAGCTGGTACTAATTATTATTGTTGTACAATTAGTACAAGTAGTTGTAGGTACTAATAGGTGAGTCTGTAGCGTCTGTAAGTCTTGTCACGTGACCATCATGAATTTGGGATTTAAGGGTACAAGATTAGAATTAACATCAAATGATTTCTTGAAAAACTTTTTTGTACACTGTCAGTTCCATCAAATGATCAATGTCAATGAGGTTTCTAAACAATCAGTTGATGAAACTGGCAACATACAAGAGCAATAAGCGTGCACAGAAACCATGTCAAATGACATCTCTAAATAATCACTTTAAAGGACAAATAGCTTAAAGTATGATAGGCATGCTTAGAGTACCATGTCAAATGACATCTCTAAATAATCAATTTAAAGGACAAATAGCTTAAAGTATGATAGGCATGCTTAGAGTACCATGTCAAATGACATCCCTAAACGATCAGTTGATGAAACTGACAACCTACAAAAACAATAGCTGAATAGGCATGCTTAGAGTACCATGTCAAATGACATCTCTAAATAATCACTTTAAAGGACAAATAGCTTAAAGTATGATAGGCATGCTTAGAGTACCATGTCAAATGACATCCCTAAACGATCAGTTGATGAAACTGACAACCTACAAAAACAATAGCTGAATAGGCATGCTTAGAGACCATGTCAAATGACATCCCTAAACAATCAGTTGATGAAACTAACAACCTACAAAAACAATAGCTGAATAGGCATGCTTAGAGACCATGTCAAATGACATCCCTAAACAATCAGTTGATGAAACTAACAACCTACAAAAACAATAGCTGAATAGGCATGCTTAGAGACCATGTCAAATGACATCCCTAAACAATCAGTTGATGAAACTAACAACCTACAAAAACAATAGCTGAATAGGCATGCTTAGAGACCATGTCAAATGACATCCCTAAGCAATCAATTGACGAAACTGACAACCTATAGCCAAATAGACATGCTTAGAAACTCAATAAACAATTTATCATTTGATGGAATCAATGACAATGCTTGTTCTCTGACATCATACTGTGGGGAATACTTACGGTTAAAAAATTGATTTCAGACAAGACTTACATACCCTACTGTTATGTACTAATACAATACTGGATTTTATTGGTAGTGTTGATTAGAACAGGTACTTGAACCAGATGAAATAATCTGGATAGATACTGTGGGGCACAATGTCCAGTCACATTGTTTATTGACAGCCTGAATGAAAATCCCATTCAATGTTTAAATCAAGTTAGGTAACAAGTTTCTTAAAATATATATAGAATATTGATTTTTTTTATAATGGAATGCCATTTATTTCTTATTTATTATTTATGAATAACTGGTATTAGTTACCATGTAGATAGATTGTGCAAGGATACTAAAAACTCCATTCTGGAATCTGAAATTATGTCAAATATGTTTTTGATCCTTAAGTACCATAGCTTTCCTACTATCTTTATATACCATCAACTTACATCTGAAATATACATGTAGATTAAAACAACTCTTCTGTTATCCATATACTATATACATATATACTACAATTATCATTACAACTATATAAAGATGTATTTACAGTTAAACCTCTTTATAAGGCCCCTCAATGGCATTGTCACATCACTTACCGCCAAAGTACAAGACTATTTCTTGAATGAAAAAGGATAGCAATGAATGAGGCTTTTACTTTACTGTAAAAACCTCATTAAAATGCCTCTTTGCTTGCTCATTTGTTACCACTGTATTTACAAGTCCCAAAATCCATCTCTTGAAATATCCCTTGAATAATTACCAATACCCTTCATAATGCCAAAATTTGACTAAATAAATGGTGGCAATGAATCAAGGTTTTACTGTATATATACCGTAACATATTTATTCGCCCTAGCTTTCTGAAGATTTTTGGGCAATAGGTACTAAGATTTGTGACAAATATTATAGTTATTTGTTTATTAAATTAAGCTATTTATTTGATACTAATTTGTATGTAAATAAACATGTGCATAAATACACCTATATACACACATGTATATACATTGAGTAATCATATTTAAGTTGATTCATAAAAATAATAATTATGTATGTACAAGTATGTTTACAAATTTTATTTTGAAATGTTTAGTGTTTAGTCATATAATATTGGTACTAGGCCAAGCAAATATAATCATTTAGTACATGAGGTAATGAGGTACTGATACATTTACAAATATTTTTGATTTTCTAGTGTTTAGTCATATAATATTGGTACTAGGCCAAGCAAATATAATCATTTAGTACATGAGATAATGAGGTACTGATACATTCACAAATATTTTTGATTTTCTAGTGTTTAGTCATATAATATTGGTATTAGGCCAAGCAAATATAATCATTTAATACATAAGGTACTGAGGTTTAGTGGTGTGGTTAGTCATATATAATATTGGTTCTGGTATATTTAGGCCAAGCATAAGCTTAGCATTTGCTTTTAAGTTGCTGTGTTTCATTTTTGAAGTTAGAAATTTTAGAATAAATTGTGCATTTACAATGAGAGAGAGAGAGAGAGAGAGAGAGAGAGATTAGAAATTGGGTGAACAGAAAATTGAATATTTTTGTCAGGTATTTTTGTTTTTCTATACTGTGACATCATTGTTGCTCAATAAAGTGTATATGAAAACAAGAAAAATCTTTAGTCCTGCATTTGATCTAGTTTTATGAATGATTTGAGGCAAAATTTGCCATTTTGATTTTGACCTTGCACAAAAAACTTATCGAGGCTTGTGAAAATTGGGAATCAGGCTACTGAATCTGTTGTTAAAACTAACCGATAGATTAGCTAAACCACTTGTTCAAGCTTTTAAAAGATATTTAATCGCACAATATAATTTTATGGAAAAAGGTACTCCCCATCTTCCATAAAAAAGAACAGAACAAAAAATCATTGTAATATTATAGTTTAAACACTTCAGTAACACCCAGTATATATTCCAGATCCTCAGATCATGGCATCATGGGCATGTACAATAAAATTTTATGGGAAAAAATACTCCAGACCATGACTTCAAAAACAATCATTGTAATACTCTAGTTTCTAACACTTTAATAATATACATGTACTGATATATTACAGGTCCACCCATTGTGCAACCAGAACCTAAAGTTGAAGTTGTACAAGAGGAGGAAGAAAAGAAAAGGCCTACGAAGGTGGAACTATTTGATATGAATGACGATCACCTACAGTCATTCTTCCAAGTCAGACAGTCCACAGAACTCACGGATAAAATAGATGTCACAGTGGATGATATGAACGACTTGTTTATTTCGGCCAATGACATGTATGTTTGTTTCATCTGTTTATTTTACTCAGCCTTTTTAAGTTTTTCATATAAATATGAAAGAAAACAAATGAAAAATAAAAAGTTATCATATTTTCTCATTATGTCTTTATTTAATCTTTGAACTCAAGCTATGAGCTATCTTGACCTTCAATACTCAAATATTCTTTACTAGATAGTGCCACTTATACATGTTGCACAGGTGCTATCTCTTAAGCTTACACTGAAAAAATAAATCTGTTTCTTTGGAATCTCATCCAAAGACTACTTTGAGAGGCCCCAATGACTAAGTGATTTAACATACTGCTTTATGTATCACATCACCTGTCATCACCATTTTTTGAATCCCATTTGGGCAACATCATAATGTGAGACAGTTTGTGTCATTAGTTTACTTTTGGAATGTCATTAGTTTTCTTCAAGCACTCTGGTTACCTTCACCATCTCTGAACTGTCTGGTTCAATATACCTTAAGTGATAGAAATTTGATTGGAAGGAAAGATATCTAAGAAAATTTGTTTCTAATTGTATTTAGTCTGACAACAACTAAGAAGATAAGACCAAAAAGAAGACATACAGCACGCAGTAAAAACCCACTCAAGACAATCTCACAGACTGTAGAGGTAAAAATGGAGTATGAAGAAGTCATTACTGGTGTAGCTGAGAAAGAAAGCCGAAGGATGAAAACAGCTGCAAGTAAGTTTAAATTTGAATATTAAGTTATTTCATGAGGTAAGCAGATTTGAAATGCTAATTAAGTATTTATAACTGTACATTTGTTATTAAGATACTGTTCCTTAAATTGATATTTGTTGGTCAGGATGTCCAGTGAAAATGAGGACACCATGAAAACGATTGATCTCACAGTGGAAAGTTAGTTGTATATCTGTATTTAATATATGTGTATTTTTATTTTCATAGTTGCAAAAGATGCTGGATTTGCCCAGGCAGCATTAGCAGGACTTGCCAGCACAGAGAACTTCGCCAAGGTGTCATTAAGAAAGACAGATGAAAATAGTACCCAGCTTGGTACATCTAGACTGGAGCCCTATAAAGATTTAATGTTGCTTCATGTCAAAGGTAAACTATTTTATAAACTTCAAGACCAAGTTGTTCAAGCTGAATTAGTTCTCTATATACACAGACAGTACCACCTGTATTCTCAAAAATAGACCTTTTTCTGGTGTTGCCAACACAACAGCATTCATATACATCTTGCATTAGAACATTAAACAAATGTTCAATTTCTTGGTTGGTTCAGGTTGTTTGGTGAACTAGATGTATAAAAGAAGGAGACTTGAAACTGAAAAATGTACTTGACGACAGACAATGTAACTGAAAACTTGTGCAACACAATACAAATTAGTGATAAAACAGGCAAACTAGACAATACAAATTAGTGATAAAACAGGCAAACTAGACAATACAAATTAGTGATAAAACAGGCAAACTAGACAATACAAATTAGTGATAAAACAGGCAAACTAGACAATACAAATTAGTGATAAAACAGGCAAACTAGACAATACAAATTAGTGATAAAACAGGCAAACTAGACAATACAAATTAGTGATAAAACAGGCAAACTAGACAATACTGGTACAAAAATAGACCAAACATATATGGAGACCACTGATTATAAAATGTCCAGTGGTGTTGTTATAGCAATTGGTCATATTTTCTTTTTTCACTACCCTTTTTATCATCTAATTTACCTGTGGTTAAGGTGTAGCTAGCTAGACAGGAGGTGCTTACTTTTCTGGAGTCCCTGTCCTCGCTTCCCTGGTTGAAGTTCACATGTTAAATTTAATTTGCCAGTTTATTATTGTTTGATATAGACTATTATGGTTTTTGTTTGATGATCACTAGTTTTTATGATTTTTGTATAATGTAGGTCGACGTAGAGTACAGGTGAGACTTGTGGAGCCGTGTGCTAAATCTGTAAATAGTGGAGATTGTTACATACTTGTGATGAAAGATAAAGTTATTAACTGGGTCGGAGAGTATTGTAATGTCATTGAAAAGGCTAAGGTTAGTATTTAAGTACTGGATATGGTCAGAAAATGGTTAATTAAAGCTACAGTGTTTGCTACTTCCATTCAAAATGAGATACCAAAATTTTGAAATGAAATTAATATTTTGGTCTTGTTAATTAATAGTGACACTGAAAGCATACAATGTCTATTTTTACACTGCAGAAAAATAGAATAAAATATTGATGAATTGTTTAGTACTATAAAATATAGAGAAAAACATAAAATACATGTGCATAGATTTATTGTTCCACAGTATGACAGGGTATTATTTAATGCCCATTATATACCTTATTATCTAGGCTGGCTATTTCTCTCCCATTAGATACCCTATTATCTGGGTTGGCTATTTCTCTATATACTGTAAATATATTAATTTTAGGGGTTTCAGCCATGATACATAAATGCTAATTTAAATCCAATGCCAAATTAAATACACTATCATAGTGCATCAGGTGATGCATGAGAATTACACTAACTAAACATGTTCAGATATACATGAATTTAAATTTTATCCAAATTATAATTTATGCTGAAATTTGTACATGCTAAAATCCATACATTTACTGTTATTACAAATAAACATTTCAGTTATTGTTGTACGTGTACTGTTTTATAGGCTGCTGATGTTGCCACCGTAATCTGGCAGAAGAAGGATCTTGGTTGTAAAATGGCCAGCAGTGTTGTGACGGTAGAGGAGAAACGTCAACACTTGGGTCCTGGAAAAGTCTTCTGGAAAGCACTAGGTGGAATGGAAAAGGTTGACCGTAAGTAAATGTATATTATAGAGTGGAGTAATAGGGTTTTATGCTCTGGTATAAAGTATTTCACATAAACAGCAAAACTTTGTTCTGGTAGTGCAAGTGGAGTAATGGCATTTTGCACATCAATTATGACTTTTCACTTATTTGTCAATGGCTTTCTCTGGATACTCCAGTTTCCACTACCATTCCAATATACAGGTTTTACTGAATATATAATTTGTAATACTTACTCTACACTTTGTAATTGTGAAATATTACTTGTACATGCAACCATAAAGGTCAAATAAAAGTCTCACAAAACTTGAGTCTGATAAGTAGTTGTACTGAATATATTATTTGTTTTTACAGCTGCGGGACCCACCGAGGAAGATGAACTGTATGAGAACCACATAGTGGAGACAAACATGATTTATCATATGGTAGAGAACACACTGGTCCCTTACAAGGAACACTGGGGTTTACAACCCAAGGTCGACATGCTGAAGAAAGATGAGGTATCTAGTTTATTTAATACAATAAAAGCCACCTGATAACTTTGCCACCACACTTTTCTCTACATTCAGTAAAACTGTGTTATAATGCCACTCTATAATTTTGCCACTTAACTTTTGTTTTGAAGAAAGATGAGGTGTCAAGTTTTATAAAATAGAAATACAGTAAAATCTTGTTTTAATGCCAATCAATAATTTAAAACACTTATTTGTTGAAGATGCCACCTTGTGTATTGTGCTTAAGAAAAATGAGATATCATATACAGTAAACTTTTATTTCAATACCACTTGATAAAACTTTACCACCTTGCTTATCACCACAGTACAATAAAACCTCTTTTTAATGCCCTTTGATAACTTTTCTACCTTGCTTATCACCAAACTATTTTGAACATCCAATATCCATATCTTCTATGTTTCTTCCTCTACAAGTCTCGCTTCATTTATTGTCAAACCACCTACAAATACAAAACTTTGACAGACAAAGTGTGGCAATAACTTGAGGTTTTACTGTATAATTCATTATATGTCTTTTATACTTGATATGTAAAATTAAGTTTTTGTTAATCTTTGCATCATCTCAATCCATTTTAGGTGATCGTGTTTGACTTTGGCAGCGAATTGTATGTATGGCAGGGTAAAAGTGTAAAGCCAGAACAGAGGAAACTTGGTGTTAAACTAGCCAGGCAGTTGTGGGAGAGAGGTTATGACTATAGCAATAGTGATATAAATCCTCTATGTCCATTACTGAGTGAGTACATCATATGTACATATCACATTGACATATGTGCAATACACATAAACATAAATGCTTTCATGTCGGGACACCTATGTGGCAGCTGAGTTGGTAGAGTGCTCCCTTGGTATGTGGAAGGTTGTGGGTTTGAAACCCAGCCGGGTCTGGCCAAGACTTGAAAATAGGTTGTGACTGTTCTTTCCCCAAGCACTCAGCATTTAAAAATGAAAGTCACGGGTCCTTCAGAGACCTTAAACACTGATCCCTTGTGTCATGACATGTTAAAGAACCCTCTGCACATTGCCCTTAGCAGACTACAAATGTAAACAATTCTGCCACTTCATCTATAGCTGGTGATGTCTCCATTTACTGGTAAGTGAAATATTCTTGATTTGGATTTTAAACTTGATGTTCATTCAAACAACCATTCAAATGAGTTCAAAGTTTATGCTTGCACACATACATGTCAGAGAAAGGCAAATAGATAAACAAATGCAGACATGCAAGCCCACACATAAAATTCATGTAGAATTATTTTCAACTAGATATTAAATAATGTAATCCCCTAAAACTCCAGATCTTTGCAAAATCTTGGGAGTTTTAAGAGAAATCTCGAAATTTAGTCATCGTACATCCAGCTCCGGAGCACCTTGCTTCACTTCCCTGGTAAAAATTGACATGTTTTACTTAATATTCCAGATTTTAACTTTGCTTTTTGGATTGTGATTTGACCAATATGTTTATGTTTGACAATTTACACAAATGTTATGAAATTTTACATAGTGTTCCATTGAAACTGCTTTACTATCATAAAATTAAATTTATGTTTATCTTTTACAGCTGAAGAAATGGGAGGTTTGGAAATGAAGGGAGCAGCTCGACCATCTTGGGCCTTGTTTGGTAAAGTCAACCAAAATATGGAGACTGCCTTGTTTCGAGAAAAGTTTTCTGATTGGCCAGATCAGTCCCGTATCATCAAGGTTAAAGGTCCAGGTGACAATAACAATAAAGTAAATATCACATTAATCTCTTACATAGCCTGTTGATTATATACAAGTCAAGCTGTGTGCTTCTGAAAAAAAAAACAATTAAAATTTGTAGTAAATTTGTAAATGAAAAATCAGATATACAGTAAAACCTTGTTTAAATGCCCTTTGATAATTTTGCTACCTTGCTTATCACCACACTATTTTCTACTTCCAAATTCAACTTCATCTAGGGTTTACTTTAAGCTTTACTGGATTTTTGCCAAACACCAAATGGTGGAGATAAATCAAGGCTCTTTTGTATTTTAAAATAATAGCTATTAAATCTTTCCCCACTTTATTGTGCCAGTTTCCTCAATTTTTTAAACTTCCACTTTTGTTATTTCATCCATTTTGTTAGTTTCCAATTTTGTTAATAGTGTTAATTTTGTTAATTTCTACTTTGTAATAATTTGGTTAATCTTGATAATTTCAGAGTGATGGTGCTGATCTGAAGGCATATGATGCTAAGTTAATGATCCCAATTAATACTCAGCCTGTCTCGCTCGTCCTGGAGGGCTCACATGTAGGAAGAGGAAAAGAATGGTATGTTGTTACTTTCAAATTTAAAAAATCTTACTTAGTCTATTTTGAATTTAGGTTTTACTGTATTCATATAATTTTTTCAATTTTACATTTCCACTACCGTAAAATTCTGGATGACGAGAGCATTTTATGATCATCAGTCATTCCTGTAAATAGTACATAATTATTTTGAATACATGTATATATTTTAGGGCTGAAGATATGGAGGGATTTATAAGAGAGCAAGACATCGTTACGTTGGGTATAAATGTTTGGCATGTGTTAGAGTACGACCATTTTCAAGTACCTGAGCATAGTCAAGGTCAATTCCATGATGGTGACACATATGTCGTTAGATGGCAATACATGATAACCAATAAAGGTACAGTAAAACCTTACCATGATGCCCCTCAGTAACTTTGCCACCTCGCTTATCACCATGGTACAATGAAACATTATATATTGCCACCTAGATTATCACCATAGTACAGTGAAACCTTAGCTTCACTAAAATTACTTGATAATTCAATAATTTTGCCAGCTTGCTTATCACCAAAGTACAGTAAAACCTCATCAGCATGACCCCCAAAACTTTGCTATCTTGCTTATCACCAAACTATGGGAAAACCTCACTAAATTGCCCCAAGATTACTTTGTCACCTCACTTATCACCGAATTACAGTAAAACATCAATATAATGACTCCCAAAACTTTGCCATCTTGCTTGTCATCTAAGTACAGTAAAACCTCATTATAATACTTCTCAATAAGTGACATAACTTCTTACCACACTATTTTGAATTCCTAAAATTCATTTCTTCTTTTTTTTCTTACAAAACTCCTTTGATTGATTTGTTGATGCAATCACAAATATTTACATCATCTTAACAAAATTTACTCCTAATTAATTGAACATTGTACAGAATTATTAAACCACAAAATTTACCTATACATTTAATTTATTATATTTCAACAGGTATGAAGGATTTGAAAGGGACGCAGTCTCGACGATCTTTGGTTGGACGAGAACGATGTGCTTACTTCTTCTGGCAGGGAAAAGAGTCTACTATCAATGAAAAGGGGGCTTCAGCTTTAATGACAGTAGAGCTAGATGAAGAACGGGGTCCTCAGGTAAGGCGTGATAATAGTTCTTTATATGGGCTAGTGTGATAGCTACGTGTATAGTTTTATGCAAGCTATGTTCCCATTACTGGCATTCAAAATTGCCATTGGCTTCTAATTTCTAAGAGATTCTTTTAAATGTTTAAATAGTACTATTTTAGCAAATTTGTTAAAAATATTTTAAAAGGACTTAATTTTCAGTTTTTAAAAATTTGCAACTTTGTAATTTTAAATTTGTGGAAATCTAGCACAAGGATTTTTTTGCACAGACAATAATTTAATTCTCCACATTTTATGTTATTTTTTAGGTTCGAGTTCCTGAAGGTAAGGAAATGCCATGTTTTCTTAACTTATTTGATGGTAACATGATAATCCACAAAGGAAAACGTGAAGATGAAAGCACAAATACGCAAGGATGTTGGCGATGTTACTGTTTACGAGGGGATTATGAAAGTGAAATGTACCTAATGGAGATTGAAGCAGGAATCCAAAATTTACGAAGTCGATCATCTTTCTTATTTTTAAATGTGAATACAGGACTTTTGTATGTATGGCATGGCTGCAAGTCTCCAACACATATTCGGAAAATGGCTGTGTCTGCGGCAGAAAGATTAAAACAGAAGTAAGTTATGAGTTCTATTGATATGTAAATATAAGTTCTTATTAGTCATGGGTGGTGGATAGATGGATAATGTTTAACACCCCAGTGAAAATTATATCACTTGTATTAAAATGTTTTTCTGGAATGGTGGAGAAAATCAAAATATCAAGAGAAAACACTCCACTAGTGAAGAGAACTGATAAAATTACTGCAGCTTTTTTCTGAAAAGTAGAGAAAGCCACAATAACCAAGAGAAAAATCTTAACCATTAGAAATTATTTCATAATGCAATGGAAATGTTTTTCTGGAATGATGGAAAAAATGTTGGAGAAAATACCTAACTAATGGCAATGGCAAGCAAATTAACAAAGCTTTTCAAGCAAAATATCTGACAAACTGTGATTGGAATCTAATTTATGAGAGGTGTTGTGATTGGTAAATTAGTAATTATATCCCCACAAAAAGAGGTAGTTTAGGGGAGTATATAAGAATTGGCTGTCCATCTGGCTGTCTATCCCAATATTGTGTCCGCTCCACATCTTCCATGTCTATGGATTGATTTTGATCAAACTTGGTTCAAACGTAAACCGACATAATACAATGTGTCACACACAAAATTTAGGTGCTTAAGCTAAGGGTCATAACCCAATGACAAAACAGATATGAAGAGTATAAGTCAGTTTAACGGACAGTTCCTCTTTAGACTAGAAAACAAATTTTACAACATTAACTATAATGAGCTTTTATTTATAGGTGTCCATTAGAGGTTGGTCTAGGTCCTAAAGTTCAGATTAACTGTAAAGAGTTGGTAGAAGGATCAGAAACTCTAGATTTCTGGAGATCTATGAATGTCACTAGAAATGACAGATCTTTATATTCATCACTTTTAACAGGTAATTTTTTTATTACATTAGTTTATTTTGATTGATTAAAATCCTAAATCCTAAATGCATGCAAAACTTAATAAACCAACCAATAAGAAGCTTCAGTGTAGAGTGGAGTAATGGTGTTTTATGCCTCAGTCAAGTCCCTTCCATTTGCAGCACAGGTCAAACTGTAGATTGACTCGATTAATACTGAGATATTCAATGTAAATCTGGAAACTGTAAAAATTTAGTGATAATCAAGCATTAACTCTTGGATTTGTAAGTAATTGAACAATTATGCCAGGGACACTGATGTAAAACTTCAGGGTTACATAGTTCATTCAAGTTTTAAGGTATGGCTTCTCTGTTATATATAATACTTCACTAGAAAAAATTATTAATCTTGTCATATTAGTACTTTCTTGTTGTAAGATGCTTGTACTCATCTATTTTTATTCTCTTTTTCAGAAAATACTGAATATAATCATACATTACGCTTATTCAGCATGTCCAGTGTGTCAGGTGTATTTGAAGTCCATGAAATATTAAATCCATCACGTACACCTGACCATGTCTCATCTTATCCAGTTTTACAGTCCGACATGTACAATGCCTCTCAGCCAGGTAAGTTTTGTTTGGAGAGAGAGAGAGAGAGGAGAGAGAGAGAGAGAGAGAGATGAAATCTTAAATCCATCACATACACCTGACCATGTCTCATCTTAACCTACATGTAGTTAGTGAAACACTGTGAGAGTGTGCTATAGATCACTTGGCCACCAAGGCCCTAAGAGAGAAACAGTTGTGTCTGTACTAGAAAATCACAAATAATTGTGGTGAAGTAATTTTCATTATTTCCATGGGTAAGTTACTAATGTCATTGTTTAATGTCAATGAAATATTTTACTTAAAAACAAGGCCCGGAATGGCATTTATTTTCACAAAACAATTTGAAAACAGAAAATGTTAAATCCATGGTTATTAAAGATGCCACAGTATGTATTGTATATATATTATTTATTTTTGTAGGATTATTCCTGGTAGATAATGGTAGTGTTGTGTATTTGTGGCATGGTTGGTGGCCAGAAGGGGACGCTGATATAGAAAATGTCCAGACAGGGTCAGCCATGTCTAGATTCAACATAGACAGACGGTGTGCCATGGATACAGTTGTGCAATATTGTAAAGGTCAGTACTAAATAATTTGAAATAAAGACATTAAAGTTGATGATTCAAAAAAAGATTGATAGAAATTCTGCAACACTAGCTTCTTGATTCCTTTTTCTATGCCAGTTTCTCGAAACAGCTAGACCTTTTATGGTAAGGCTGTTCAATGTGCCACGCCTGTCCGGGCATGTGGCATTGGTTTTTTAAGGTCTCTTCTGAAAGACCCTGTGACCTATTTTTAAATGCAGAGTGTTTGGCAAAAAGAACAGTCACTAACTTTTTAAGTCATACAAGAGGTACTTGAAAGAAATACACATAGGTTCATGGTATTAATGTTTTCGATTTAAATTCTGTGATAGACTAGATGTTCAGATTATCTATACTGCTTTGAAAGCTCTTTTTTATGTAACGTCATGATGAAAATAAAGGGAAATGTTTATTTATGTGTGGATGTGTTTTATTTTTTGCAGAAAAAAATCCAGACAATCCGCCCAAAGCCTATACAGTGTACGCTGGTGTAGAACCACATCAGTTTACAAATCTATTTCCTTATTGGGATGTAGATGAAACAGCAAGAATGTTAAATCTCAGGGTAGGTATGAACTAGAATTGTCAGTAAAGGTGATTTATACTTGTGTATAGGTTTACCATTGGGACATGACCCTGTGTTACTTAAATTTGGTATGTGACACATTGTCTCATGTTGGTTTACATATTTTGTCCAGAGCATAAAACCAAAGCTGTAAGAGGTATCAACATGACACTTCATGGTTAGATAGATCTTGGTGAGGGGAATTGCAGTGTACAAGAATCATTAACTTGTTTTCACATAATTAAGAAGTTATTGCCCTTTGTTATTTTTGCACTTAAATTTTTGTTAAAATGCGTTCTTGCTGTCCTTTGTCATATATACATTTTCTCAGTAATACAGTATTTCAATTTTTATTTAAACAGACATTTTAAAAAAAGAACATAAAAATAACCCTTTTGGAACTAGCATTTATTCAGGTAGCATCCTTGGTTCTATCAAGTTTCTTGTTACATGAATACATATGATATCCATTCATACAACTTCTTTCATATTGTGTTTTTAAAAAATTTTATTTTTTAATTTTAGGATGGTAAAGTTGATTGTGAGTTGGCTTTACTAGAAGAGGTGCTAGAGCGTGTTACACTTGCGAAGTATTCGTTTGATGAGTTAATGGAACGACCGTTACCAGAGGGTGTTGATCCATTACGTTTAGAATCTTACCTTGAGGATGAGGAGTTTGAGGTTTGTTTCTAAAATTATTAGTAGCCAAATTTTTTAATATATAGTCAATTTTAAAGAGTTTTAACCACAAATTTGTTAAAATAGATACTTTCTCAGTATTTACGCTTTGCGTCGGGCAATAGTCAGGACCTCGGGTGCCAACAAAATTGCTATTGTCCGCACCACCAGTCAATAATTGTTTTATTATATGAAAACAATTTAAATATACACAATGTACCAAGAAATTTCAACAAAAGTTTAATTTGAAAATGTATTCAGTTCATCATCCGACATTTCGATCAACTTTTCTAAAGTCAAATTGTGATTTACATGATCCGCGTACTCTTGTAATATTTTTGTAGCCACACCGATCACATTGGTCGTGTTTTTACTGTCCCTGTCGTTCAGTATGTTAATTAATTCCTCATCGTCGTAGGACACAAATCTGCTGATGGCCGACATTGTTTACAGTTGACAGGAAGCAGACGTTAAGGGGTCAAGGTGAAGGTTAATGCGAATAGAACAACAGCATGTTACGTCACGGTCGTCAACCAATCAAATCGCCGATGACATCGACATTGCAGGAAAATTCAAAACGTTGTTTTGACAATCACGCGCAGTCCAACAGCAAAAACTATTTGACCGGTCCGAAAAGACTATTTTCCTGGCTTATTAAGGTCGAATAGTAATTTTGATGAGGTTTTTTTCTTTTTAATTTATGTATAAGAAATTTTATATGAATATAAAGTTAATATTGCCATTGGTGTTTTTGACTTCTTGGATAGAAACAGATTATATATAATGTTCTTTTAATCTAATGTCAAACTTTAATTAATTATTTTACAATTTTTTGTATAAAATGTCTTCAATAATAAAACGTAAGTAGATGCTGATTATTTCTGAAATGTATAAAATTATAAGTTTCAATTAGTGTTTGTTTTCATCGTCCAGATGTGCAATCATTGGAGCTATTATTTATTTATTTATTTATTTATTTATCTAGGAGGTCTTGGAAATGACAAAAGAAGAGTTTTACGCTATGCCATCTTGGAAACAGTCCAAATTAAAGAAAGAGGTCAATCTATTCTAAGTTGAGCTGTTTGATTCATTCTACACATACTATGGTGCTTTCAAATTTGTGTTCAGAATTTGACAAGGAAGGCCAGTAATTTAACGATCTTCCACAGACTTCTAAAAGTCAGGAACCATGTTGTGATATCAGGAACAGAGATTGGCATTATTTTGTATCCATATAACAGACAGTCGATTAATGGATGTGCTACTGTTGCCAAAGCAGTGGATTTATGGGATGTACATCTGCTGTTGTCAAGGCAGTGGATTAAGCAATGTACTTCTGCTGTTGCCAAGGCAGTGGATTTATGGGATGTATGTCAGTTGTTGCCAAGACAACAGATCTATGGATCTGCCTCTGCTGTTGTCAAGGCAATTGATTGATGGATGCTTGTCTGCTGTTTGGAAATCCAGCCAATTATTTTGGCGTACCTTTTTAATTACGATGTTGACAGGGTATTTTATGTCACTGTTTAATCTACCACAAGTGAAAAAAAACATGGGACTATGTGCATTAAAACTTGATTTCTACTGCAGCATTCATCACACACTATCAATTAAAGTTGGGAAAGGAGTAAATTAGGGAGCTAAGGGGCATCATTTTCATAGTTAGAATTTATTTTGGAACATTATTTCTCATAAGGTGTAACCATTCAAATTGTTGTTTGTGCTGAACCTGTTGCATCTTAGCTTATCAAATTTACATTTTTCTGACACCATTTTCATGGGGGAAAATAAGCATTTTGAAATGAAGAAAACTTAAATTCATGTCAATTTAGTTTTTGTTTACCATGACTGTGTTAGCCCTCTGCTCTTTTCAAGGATAGCTATAGCATAGCTGCTCCAAAATTTGTCATAGAAATATTTGTTTCTTTGCTGTTGTTGTTATGAAATCTGTGTGCAAGCATTTTCTGGATACCATGCAATTTAAATAACCTAAATGCCTTTGCAAATTTGCCTGTTGCCAAATAATGTCTTGTTTTGTTTATTTATGTGCGTCTTGTTGTCTATATCGAGGCCTTACATTCTGCAAATAATTTTTTTTTAAATTAAAAAAAAGAAATATAATAAATTGATTTTGATTATTATTTTTAATACCTTAATAGACATAAACTATCAGTTTTGTACCTGAATACAAAATGTTCTTAGCAACTTGACATCTGAAATCGGATGTTTCTGTCAGTTACCATGGTTACATCAAATAATTGATTATTTGTTGTCATGTAAGGCAGTTTCTAATCACATGTAACCATAAATATCATATATATGATAAATTCAAACTGGTCACATGACATAACTTATAGACTGTATTTGGTCCCAATAGTTTTTCTGTTGTTCAATTGATTTGAAACCTTGGAATTCCAGAAATTGCAAATTCAGATCTACACACTTTGAGTTGTCAAAGGTTTCACTGTATGTTTCCCTAAATCTCAGAAAATATATTTATTATATGTAATGTGATTTATATGTTTTACATGTATATCTTGTGCGTATAGAATATATTAAAATATCAAAAGTCAAAAGTAGGCAATAAAACATAATTCCAGTATAAACTAAGTGATAAATAACTTACGAGTAGTGTCACATACATACATGTACTTCCATTTTTATTACAAATATGAATAATAATGATATTTAGATTCTGATCTCATGATTTTCTGTATTTTATATACAAATATATATATGCATGTGTAATTGTGCTAAAATGTGATAAATTTAGTTTTTTATTACAGTTCATAAAAATAATCTAATACAATTAAGATCTGGTTTTTAAATTGTTAATAGATTAAATTATCTAATTTTATGTGAATGTGTTTTTTAATGTTTATGTATATTATTAAAGAGTAAATCCAGACAGTTTCTGAAGATGGAGTTCATTCAGAAGATAATATATATGAGTAGTTGTAGTCTTTATCAGTTCCATAGTTCTTACCTTATAAAGTAATGTACATCTGCCAAGGGAGATAATTCTAGTCTCCATCTTTAAAAGGCTCAAGATTGAAAACATTTTCAAAATTTGAAAATGTGTCCAATGTAAATACATTTAAGAGTTTGGAATCAGATAAAGTAAGATTTGGACAAAAGATGGTAATTGTTACATATGTCAGGAGACAGTTGATTGATTTGACAAATGATGGTTCAAAGTTACAAGGTATTCATATTCAAGGATGATCAATTAGTTTTTGACAAATGAGGTTAAAAAGAAATAGGTAATAATATCCAGGGATAATCAATTAGGTTTTGACAAATGATGGTTCAAAGAAGATAGGTACTAATATCCACTTTGCCATATTACATTAATGTGGTGTTTTATTACTGTATTGTTATACAACTGTATATAATAAGAAGGCTGTGATAATTTTAGATTTTTGTGCTTGTAGATGAAATATTTACATTTGAAAAACTAGCAATACAAATGTATATACGCACATTTTATAGGTCACTTTAACAGGGTTATATATTATTTATTGGCAAACAAAGTTTTCTAAACATAACTAAAAAGTGTAGATGAGTTTACAACATTAAACAGGGATTCCCAAAGATCTAAATAATTTATGAATTATGAATACTATCAGGGTTAAGAACTACAATTACAAGCTGACTTATTTAAGGTTTGGCAGGGGTCAATTTAGATAATTCAGGTAGTAGTACTTTTTGCAGAGAGAATATCTTAATCTTGTTACATCACTGTAATGTGTATCACTTAGTTTTGCAGTGCATAATTAAAATTCTTTGACAATCAGTCTTCTCTGTGTGTATCTAAATAATCTGTTCATAAATAATATATTTTCACACCTTAAACAGTATGCATAACACACCTAAAATGAAAATATGAGCGTTTGATGTATATGCCAATTAAAGAGTTAAACATGATCAATGAATAAAGCAGGTCACACATTTAAACCACAACCTGACACACTTTTGAGTTTAAAGAAAATATAATTTATGTACTAGTGGTCTATAAGTTTGCTTTGAAATCATTTATTTCAATTTGACATCATATAAATATTTAGGTTTTGGTTATGCTATATGGCAATTTTGATGCCATTTCCATGGCAACAACTTCATTTATTCTTATATCCAGAAACCTCAAAGTCCCACAGGTCACATGATCAGGGGTATAGTTCATCCACCAACATTTTGTCTGCCATTTCTTGAAAAACTTAACAGATATTTATGAAACTTCACAGGAACAATCTTTGGGTGGAGTGGATGTGCCATTGGCTATTCATATTTTGGATCATGCACATGTTTTGGGGATTTCCTATTTTGGGTTTGTTTGGTGAACACTTTTGAAATGGCATCCCATTTCAGTAACCTTACAATTACACAATGATCTACTCTTTACTCCTTGTTACAGCTTTTCTTTATGTTTAAAAGTAAGGATTGACAGGAACAGGTAAACACTTCCGATGAAATAATATTTATAATGTGGATATATTGTTTGATAGCTTCTTTAGAGCAAGTAATAGAATTAAAAGTACATTCCTTTAGAAATATATACGAATATATATATACAAATTGTATAGAAATATGAATATATATAAATTATACAAATTGTATAGAATATAAAACCCATATCTAGTATATCATATGATATAGTTTCAGCCAGTCAATCTTGTTGTTTATTGGTGGAGTAAGATGACACAGTTTATTGTGTTGGGTGGAGTAACAGAAACAATAGTGACAGTCTAATTACAATGCAAGGGTGTATAAAACCTTGGTCTGTTTTCTGTATGTGCTCTGGTTTCCTTCACAAATCCTGATACACTTGTCTTGGGTTACTGGTTTCCTTTAACAAATCCAGATACAAGTCTTGGGTTACTGGGGTGTAAAACACAATTGCCTCATTTAACACACTAAATCACTGTTTCTATTAAATGATCAGTTTTATTCCAACAAGCTAACAAATGAATACATTGGCGCTTAAGCAAAGATCATAGGGGTTTCAAAGGGTAAGGGGTGCCTTTTACTCGGGAGACTTCACATTATTGAAACCAGGATAATCACTAACTTTATGATTTAAAATCACTGTATAAGGTCATTTCAATTAACAGATTAATTTTATTTCAAAAGTTAAGTCCATCAATCCGCCCTGAAACTCCATTCAACAGGATAAATTGTGTCAAATCAAGATGGCGAGTCTCGTTTTGTGTCTTTGATGTGTATAAACTGTTGAGCTATGTAACTAACCTACCAGTATATATAAATATATATAGAAAGTGGCAGTTGTATGGATGACCATATTGTCATAATGTTATATAATATAAAGAGATTTATATCGTAAGTACACACGTACTCTGTGTTTCTGTGATGATGCTCTATATTATATATATGTTTTATATAAATTTATTTTGCTTATCTGTTGCTTAAGGCTTATAATCTGTTGTAAATATAAAAATAAATATGATGAAATGCTACGAGAAAAGCTTCTCTTAGTACATAAATAACAAATAAAAGTCTCAGATATATTAAATCGGTCTCGTCATTGTTTTTAGCTCTCCTGTACAAAACTTGGGAAGGATGAATCCTTCTTATCATTGTTTTCAGCTAGCCAGTTTAAAGTTTAGAAAAAGATTTAGAGTAATGGAGTTCTACACCCAGTCAAGATTTTCCCCTGGTGTATTGAGGCTCATTTGGGGGATGGTGGAGGAAACTAGAGTACTTGGAGAAAACTACCAACCAACAAACTAACGCCCACTTCTGTCTCGAGTGGAGTTAGAACCCAGCTGGTCGGAGGTGCTGTGATCCATAAGCGTGTACTTCAGTCAGTCCAGTTAGCCATTTTTCAGAAAGAGCAAAAGTATGCACTTAGGAATACATGTATAGTGTTTTATGCCCCAGTCAAGATTATTTATGTGGTGCAGGAAACCTGAGTGTCCAGATATAACCATCAACCATCATCAAGTGAACTGACAAACTTTCTCGCCCCCAAAATTTATTCAAGTGGGAGTAAACCACTAACCTTACCAAGTAACTGACAAACTCAAGCACATGGATCTGTTACAAATAGAATTTGAACCTAAGTAGTTAGAAGTGCTATAATGTAAACACACACTTCAGATCACTCAGTAACTGAAGCCATTCCATTCAGAGCTGATAGGAGAGGAGTATTGGCAACTAATGCCCAAGTCAAAATTCTTTAATTTATTTCAAGATGGTCAGTTCTAGAATGCTGGAGAAAACCATCTACCTTCTAACTTTTCCACATAAGAATCTGCCCAAATGGGATTTGAATGTAAGCAGTGAGAGGTACTGTGATCCATAAACCAGCAGACCTGATGAGGGGAAAATCCAAAAATAAAATAGAAAAAACAAAAAACCATTAAATTTGTTCTAATTTTAATAACTTAATGATTTATAGACATAACAAAAAATGACATAATAATTTTATCAATATATCTAAATATATCACAGACCATTATCCTTAAATATTGGCAAATAAAAATCTGTCTAAATATGATGCAGCGGCAATATATACCTGTAGTATAAAAAAGTCAACATAAAAATCTGGGTCAACTAGTGCATAAACCTGGTGAAAATGGTCCCGCAGGTCAAAGGTCACAGCATGTGTTTTAGTTTATCGTGAAATAAAGTTAAGTCTGAGAAAGCTTTGCGAAATAAACAGGTACCCATTAAAAAGAATTTTGTTTGATTGTCTACATAAAACATTTCAGGACTCGAATTAGAAACAAAAAAAGTCGCTCTTTCCTAGCCTTAGTTTTACCATTCACAAAGGGCCTTGAATTTTCCTTAAAACTGTAAATTTATAATTATTAAATTTTGCAAAATTCATCAAATACTGTATGTTAAATCTACCTAAAATTAGTGTACATGCAATGTACTGTCCAAAATAGGATATACACTAATAGCTAGAGGTATGTTTACTTCCAAAAACAGGTACGGTATACAGTTATCAGTTATATGGAGAGAAAAAAAGCAGTCATTCAAAGATATATATCTATTGTAAAAAGAATTGAAACATAAAAATTAACAATCTATTAAAGCACTTTTTCAATTATTTTTTTAAAGGCAAATAATAAATATGTAATAGCACATGAGAAGTGTAAGTTAACATACATACAGCTTTTTAACTGGTGGCCCAAATTCAACATTTTGGGTTAGCAAGGCTTTTAACCATAAAAAGTACAAAATTATCATAATGTTCTCATTCATACTTGAATTATATTAATTAAAACATGCAATTTTTTGGCAATTTGGACGGATTTAAGTTGTATGGCATGAATATTATGTACATTGTATGTGGCATTTCAACACTCATGGAGATAATTCCCTTTAAAATTAATTGGCTTAAGATTCTTTATTCCCTTTTTTTTAAATTCGAATTCTTTACTTTCATAAAGCCATATTTGATTGTCAAAATGTAAGTACACATCAAAAACTCTTTTTTAACAAATAAAATTCTCTAGTTTTGGAATATATTGAGAATTTAAAATATAAAACACAAGTTTTAAAATTGAACTGCTTTTGGGAAAAAGGAATTTAAAAAACAGTGACTGCCGGTGGAGACGAAATATAGAAAATTAATAACATAATGTATAAAGTTTTTTATAAATAAACATTTTCACATATGAAGGTATTTCAACACTTTGATGAACTCTGAGGACAAACATAACATCATAGGTTTTCAGATCTCTGATATCAAAGTAAAGCATTCATTACATATATATTTAGCAACTTTATAACAGAGTTCACATGGTACCACATGATAAATCCCCATGACATTTCTGCGAAAAATGTTATGCCACATATTCCTGGAAAAACATCCTTTTCAAGAAATACTTAAACTTTGTGAATCCTTTTCAAATGGAAATAAAAGTTCAGCAAAAATGTATGAGGTAGGTATCAGGTGGTAGCCATGCAATCCCCACTGGGTTTGAACAGAACACATTGCAAAAAAAATAATAAAACATATAAAATTTATATTAACAAAGATGATTATCTAGCATACAAAAAAAGTATAACAAAGCTATCTAAAACTAAAGCCTGTGAAACAAAACAAAACGGTGTAAACATATACCAACACAGATCTTTGTTTATAGTTATCTCCCTTGGGAATGACCAAATGTATCTCCCCTTGGGAATGATCAGAGGTTATCTCCCTTGGTAACAACTATCCCTGGTAGCATGTTTCATTACTGTATTTTGTTCAACAACATAACAAATCATGGCCAATGGCAGCCAAATAAAAATTATTTCCCTTATAAGGAAAACTATTCTCTAAAAGCTGTTCGAAATGATCACAAAAGTCAAAGTAGAATAGATTTCCATCACAAGAGAGTCCAATATATCACCTTAAACAGTGGACACTGACTGTAAAGAACACAGACTAATACATATCTGTCACTTCCATACATCCAGATTCCACCATTTTAATTTTCTGTACATATACATATGTGTGTTCTGACACTAGTTATCCCCCCTTGTTGTAAAACTGATGTATACTATGTTGTTCCTTTTTGAGTATTATTAGATGTCTGACTCCGGGATAAGTGGTATGAGTATTGTCGGGATTTGTTTCCAGGACTATCTCTCATCACCTTCATGTGTTTTAAATTGCTGAAAATAATTAAAAATTAAAATTATTCAAATTATCATTAATTTTCTTATTTGCGAATTACCAGAATATGCAAGAGATTTACAGTTTACAATTTTTTTTACCATATGCATCCAATATTTTAAGTGAAATTACAAAGCAATACCCTTATGAGAGGCAGAAGTATATTTGTAAAAATCTAACACATAGGACCTTTGACTTTCTTTGAAAACTGTTCAGGGCTTGGTAAAAAGAATAGTCACTACTTGTATTCCAGTCATGGTTTGACTTGGTGTAGGTTTTGAGTTCAACTTTGAACTCAGACCTTTCTCTTCCTACCCACTAGCAAGGTGTAGTGTTATGACTTGGACTATTTTGAGCCACCTTACACTGGATAGACCAGTTAAATGCCATGGATAAACCAATTCATAGAAATAAGTACTGTAAACCAACATTTATTCGTGGGTATAAATTTTCGTGATTCTCTTACCAAAACTATTTTGTGACTATTAACTTCCACAATATGTACTAATATCTGTTACATACCAATCAATTCTATTACCGTAGCTAATAGGAGAACACGTGGTACAAACTACTAATGTATTACCATAGTAACACCATTTTTCGGAAACAAGTTCATGAAAATTTACTTTTGTGATTATTTTGTCATGGCAAAACACCAGAAAACTAATCCCACACCAGAAAACTATTCTCACTCGGATAAAAGTAATATAAATTTGTTTTTCTTCTAAAAATATATCTTACAGACAAATTCATCATCATCAATTGGCCGCCAATTAAAATTTCTAGGAAAGGCTTCATCGTCTACAAAAGGCGTAGGTATATAACCTTTCTTGGCCACTAATGGATGGTATCTATCTACGGCAAAATTATATGACAGCGCTGTAACAGAAAGAAAGACCATTAGTGACAGATAACAAGAGGCTAAATACGGCCTGTATCCTTCATCTGGAACATCTTGTATTTTATGTGGTTGTCTATTGTTTCAACTTTGGCAAATTAACTGACCTTTTTCCTTATTCTCGTCTGACTGCATGTAGCTCAAATGTAAATGGTGAAAAGTACTGTGATCTTCTTAATCAGAGAAGAATAGAAGTTATCATTTACATGTCACAGTTCAGAACAAGAAATCTGTGAGCTAATTCACACTTAGTATACCCCCACTTTTAACATATGTTAGAATACAAAGATATCTGGTTGAAATTGGTACTTGGGGTATGGGACCTCATACTGAACTGGCAAACAAAATTTCAAGTGAATGTGTTTAGTAGTTGCTGAGAAAACTGTTAGGAAAAATCTTTATTTTGGATGGACAGAAGGACAGAGGTAAAACAGTATAATGCCCTTTTCTTCAAAGCGGGGTATAATAATTATAGAGTAATCAGTGTTAAGTAATATCAATAGTCAATATAAAGTTCCAGCAATGGGCTTATTGAACAAGCTTTGAGCAAGTGGGTCCAGCTTAATATCCAGAACCAAAAATGATACATACCAGCAGCTGATGGAACCCATTTGGTCCAGTATGGTCTGGCCTTTTTCTTCTGGTTAGGGTGCCAAAATGGAACTGAAATGTTCTCACCTGTTGTAAATAAAATCAGTGTAAAAACTGAGAGTAAATGTTTTGAAACATGAAACATATACAGATTTTAAAATTAATCAACACTCTTTCAGTAGGAAATATCTAATTCTGATTGATTTATTATCATCTGTTTGCATTCAATGATTGATTGATTGATTGATTGATTGATTTGTTTGTTTATATTTTTATTTATGTATTACTGAATAATGAAATTTTAAAATGGTCAATTCACATCTTGATTTCACTTTTCTTCCTGATGGTAATTTTCATTTTAATTTTTTCTAAAAGTTAGTAAACAGGTTTTACTGCCTTGATATTGAAGCACCTTGTATAATTGTAAATGTTTGAACATCAAATATATATATAATATCAATATATGGCTGATTTCCCTCTAGACCAATGAAAAATGTTACATTAGTCATACAAACAAGTCTGAAAGAGTTCAAGAGATCAATTCAGAGGCAGGAACTTTAATCTTTCTATAGCCAGTTTTATTGTATTGAAACATATTCTTATACATACCATAAACTTGTGACATTAATGCTCTTTGCTTCATTGCTATGATTTCAGGATCCCACATATGAAGTTGACGCTTATTTGGGTGTAGCGAGTTCAGTAACTTTCGCCTACAAAATAAAAAGAATTTTTTTGTTAAAAAAAGAAATTATATAATTAAGCAATTTTTCCTAAAGAACAAACAAAACTTTGAAATACTATATGTCTCTGATACTGACAAATGATTGCTGGTTTTCTCTGATTACTCCAGCTTCTCTGACTGCTAAATATTCATTGCATGAAGCATTTCTCTGTGATGGTAGGTTTGCTATGTTTTTATGTCTCCTGGTACTATTTTTTTAACAGATCTTTTGAACTGTCAATGTTTTGCTGTATTTTATACATTTTTTCTATGTCTGACCAAAAGTGAGATTTTCAGAATCTATTAAGAGTATCTATGTAGGATAGAGAAATTTCACCCAAGGGGTTGAACGGTTGAACATTTCAATCAAGACAATGCTTCAAAATGAGGGATGGCAAAGTAAATTATTTCATATATTTCATTCATTAAAATAACATTGTTTATGAAAATATCATTGTTTAAAAATACTTGTAATGATTTTTCATAATGTGCAATTCTCAATACCTAATAATGAGGAATACATGTACAAAAACTGAATATAATTTAATTCAAATTTAATTAAGGAGCATTGGTGCCCGAGTGGTCTAAAGTGCTAAAATGTGCTGTTACCAATCACAGCTCTTTCCACCACCTATGTTGGAATCCAACTAGGGCAGAAGGTCATGCTGTGTTCAATCTTAAAGTGGCTCTTGGGCCATTGGCACACAAAAATTGCTGTCTGTGAGCTAACCCTCTTTCATTTTTGTTTTAGTTTTTATAATTTGAGTTTTGAATAAATCCAGTTCTACCTATCTCATTCTTTGACTTAATACAGATTTTATTAAATGTTATACATGAAGTTAGGTTATTAAAATGTCCACCCAATTTTTGAAAACATGGTACCTGTGTTTTCAAGGCCTGGGCCAGGATGATCTCACAACTATATGTCTTGATCGAACACTAAAGAAGGTTTGTCAGTTTGGTTACTGATCAGGTTGAAGGTTTGTCAGTTTGGTTGCTGATCAGGTTGGTGGTTTGTCAGTTTGGTTACTGATCAGGTTGATGGTTTGTCAGTTTGGTTACTGATCAGGTTGTTGGTTTGTCAGTTTGGTTACTGATCAGGTTGTTGGTTTGTCAGTTTGGTTACTGATCAGGTTGATGGTTTTATTCACCATTACTTTACTCCTGTCCTCCACATTTACTTACTAGTAATTTTCATTGTTTCTAAGGGACCCATTATTTGTAATCCCATTCTTAAATCAAGAGCAAGAAATCACAGAACTAATGAAAATGAATTAACATTACCATGAGCTGTATATACATGTATATTTTACAAGTCCCGGTAAACTTAAATCTCACTGCTGTTCATTTCTAAGCTAAACTAAACCCACAATCTCTGAATTTTAAACCATAATGGTAAAAGATATTGATGAAAATGAAATCAAATATTTACTGTGAAAGCGAGTTATTATACACAACAAATAAACATAGATTTAACAAACAAACAAACATACCTGGTCGAAGAAAGGACTCCATATTTTTTTCACCTGCCTTACAGGTGTCAATAGAATTAAGTTAAAAGAAAGGTGTATTACCTATTTATATTATAAATCCTTAAAGCTTGTTGATTCCCTGATCATTCAGACTTAATAAAACCCTTAGTTACTCTCGCTATTGTTCAATTTTAACGACGTCGTTGAACGATCTCAGGTACCATTAGTTGTAAAAATCAATACTGACAATATAATAAGTAATATGACAGCAAGCAGACTGATTTTTTATTTATTCATATGATTTTATGATCGGATGGTTCTATCGTTATGGAGGCTTCTATATAAATGCACTTGCTGTGCCGCTTGTCACTTAGTAAAGACACGGAACAAAGTAATAATCAATTCAAGTTATCTTTATCATTTTTGTTCTTAAGATAAAAAATAAAAACATATACCTATAAACAATCAAAATACACCCTCCCTGAACATATTAAAACTTAAGTATTCCTTCCTCCTTTTGGTTAATGCAATAAAATGTACCAATCTTTATCATTTTTTTTTCTTGGATAAAAGATAAAAGCTCATACCTGTATACAATTAAAATTCACCCTCTCTGAACATGATAAAAATACAGGTATGTCTATCTTTTTTGTTAATGCTATAAAATTAACCAATCCTTGTAGGACTTCAACCAAAACAATTATATATTTGACACAGGGAAATAAAAAAAGTATATAATTTCTTAATGTGGACGTGATAAAATTTTATTTTATTTTTGGTTGAATTCAATTAAAATTTGTGGCAGGTTAAAGATAGGTATCAAGACAATTCTAAACTTTATGTACCGGTATACAAGAAAATTAAGAACACTATAGCTAAACTTGAATTTTTTCATCAACAAGACTGATAGAGTTTTCAGCTCTGGAATACATTAATTTTGGTAAACTGAAACTAATACTTTATATGGTAAATACAAGCTTATGTTGTTGGACTTTTCTTTAAGTATATATAAGTTAAACAAGGTTTGACTGTTTCAACTTATATATATATATATATATATATATATATTATATATATATTATATATATATATATATATTACTGTAAATCAGCATGAAGAATATGTAAATTTGCATCTTGATTTGTCCATGGAAATAACAAAAATTAGGAAGTTATGAAAATAAATGTTTTCACAGAGATGCTCAGTATTTTAACTTTCGAGCTACCCAGTTCAGATTAATAAAAAAAGTACTAACTGGTCAATTTGTTTTCGTTATATATCAGTATTTCATGCTAATTCTGATAAATCAGCAGTTAAGACTTAAATTTAATCCATAATCCATAAATCCTATATTATAATGACCTAACAAGAGTACGAAAATAGAAAAGATATATTTTTTAAAATCTGATACACATGTCATTGACAGGCTAGCTCTTTGGTTGGTGATTGAATGTTACTTTACATCTATTACCACAAAGGGTAACCCAAGGAACCTAAGAAATAAAATAAAACCAATACATAAAGGTCACCTACGACACCCAACAAATACAAATTTTATAGACAGGTGTTCTTTGTAGAAGTCTACTTATTTTCATTTATTTTTTTTTTTTTTTTGGGGGGGGGGGGGGGGGGGGGGAGGGGGGCACACTAGTCTATTTAGAAAAATCAGTGAAATTGGTAAATTGGTTCAATCTATTTTTTCTTATATGGGTGGAAGAATCAATGAAAACATCAAATGAACATGATATCTCCCAAAACTGAATTTTTTTTGTTTACATTAATATATAATGTATCGGTTTTATTGTCTACCCAGTGAGTGTGACTACCATTTTGTTTTGATGAAACTCAAATATCTATGGTATATGAACCTACTGGTACCAAACATTGATTTTTGTAAAATCACTTTATATTTACTTAAGTTAAAACCATGCAGCGGTTTAAAATTGTCAATATATGACCATACGTAAAAACATTTTTATCACCTAACTGTCAAAAACATGCACATTTTTCACAAAGACCCAGGAACATACTTTTTGTTGCTATGGCAATGACGCAAATGATGCAGAAATGTCTGAATTGCACTCCAGGGGTCTTCTGACAAAGTTCCATTAAAATGTGTCAAATGCTCTCAGAGGATAAGTTAAAATGAAATAGGTGTTGACAACACATGCATGCACACATATTCACATGCTGAGCTAATACCACAAGCTCTGTGACCTTTTGTCAGGTAAGGTAAAATGTTCTGTATCACATATCTGTCATACATACTCTATACCTATCTAGTCCAATACATCTTGTCTCTTAAAATATCTGTAGCTTTGAGTGGGGCAGTGGAGGTTTACTTCACAGTCAAGATTTATTTATTTACATTGAGGCTGTCAATTCATGGATGGTGGAAGAAACTGGAGTGCCGGTAGAAAACCACCAACTTTTTGTGAGTGAACAAACAAACTTTCCCATACTAGGTTCTGTCCAATGTGAGATTAGAACCAGAGTGGTGAGAGATGCTATGATCTAAAAGCACGGGCTTTTGACCATTAGACCAATAAAGTCCCTTAAATACCTTAAAGTCTGTAAAACTCATATTGTTACCAGCATAAATTTGCAATCTCCAGAAACAAGGACGTAGTCACTTTTAAAAGATAACCATGTCAAATGGTGTCACAAAATATAAGTGAGCATTTAGTGAAGCTAAAAACAAGGTATGTTCTTTGATATCAAATTATGGAGAACCATATCATAGTCAATGATTTTAGACAAGTCTTGCAGACCTTGTTATATGGAAACAACATTGACATGTTTGCTTGACCTTTTATTTACATATTTATCAAGACCCAGTGCATTGATGTACAGGGGACACAAGTTAGTGTGTATTTTGTCTACATCATGGGAAATGCTAATTCCAAAGAATTAATGCCGTGGCTTTTATACATTAAGAAAAACATTAACCTTAATTGGTGGTATAGGCAAACAACATTAATCTGTCCACTTAACCTTTCATTAGGAATATTTATAAAGGAGGGTCCACCAATACATGAGTAACATTAGGATTCGCAGTTAATATATATACGTATTGTCCATGATTAGTGCTCAGATCATATATAGACAAAATATACACACATGACCATCCCTATTACTTAAATCAGTCCGTCAATAATGAATATTTAAATCAAAGTTCAAGTGGACAGGTCAATGTAGTTTACCTATATAAGTTTGTTGCATTATTTATGTATTAACTGTCAACTCTTACACTACTCACCTATTCCGTGGACCCTCCTACATGAATATTCCTAATGAAAGGTCAAGTTGACAGGTTGATATTGTTTACCTTTATCAATACATGTGGCCATCAAAACATTTTAACCCTAAATTTTCATCACTAGACATAGCCCTGATGCTTAGCATAAAACATTACAATATAAGCTTGGTCTTTTCTGCAGTGCAGGCAATCTGCAATCCATGCATAGTTAGTTTTCCACTTGTTTAATTTTCTAACAATGTCTATTGTTTGTTTTAATGAGGATTCATTGATTTTTGTGAAATATATATTTACTTAAGTGTAGCCATGTTTTAAATGTCTTTCTAACACAAATATATAATACATGTAATATAAAAGATTTGCCATACAATGTGTAACTTGAGTGCACTTCTGTTGAATTACTATTCAATTGTTACCAGGCCAATATCAATGTTTCTGATATTAATATTTAAAATGAAAATATGAATTAAATCAAACCAAAAACTATTAATATCAAAAACACTGAAATGATCAGGTAACAATTTAAACCAAAAAATATCAATATTGATTTTTAGAATTTTGACCTTTGCATAGGCATCTTATGTCAGAACTACGAAACAATAAAAGAATCTGAAGTTCACTTTCTCTCTTCTCTTATTATAAGGTCATATTCTTGATTGTGATTACCCATTTGTAGGTGTAGCTAGCTAAGCAGAAGGTGAGTACCATTTCTACTTCAATTCCCAGGTGGAAGTTCACATGTTTAACTAAATTTGTAAGGTTTCATATTTTTTTTTTTTTTTTTTTGCTTGTGATTTGAACATTGGTTCATTTGGATTTTTTTATTAGAAAGCTCTATTATATAATTCCTAGGAAAGAAAATATCATTATCAAAAAGAAAGCTCAAATTAGCAACCTTAATGCAATATAAAATTTAACCAAAGAATGTTAACATTTGGACTTCATATATATTAAATGTTGACACCAAAGCTTGACACAAAAACCAGGTTTGATATAAGCTTCATTAAGACTGATAAACATGCCATAATTTTCTAACAGGTCATTACTTGGTATTCATTTTTGTAAAAATCATGAAATGTTGACACAAAAGCTGATACCAAAGACTGATGCTGAAACCGGGTTTAATATACTGGTAAGCTGCATTAAGATTGATGAACATGTGATAATTTTAATTCTACCAGTAAAATTTTGTGTCCTATGCACAGGTAACCAGATTTTATACCTACCTGTCATTGATTTTTGTAAAAATCATGGAATGTTTACACAAGTTAACCCTGAATTAATTGTCTTTCTAACACAGATATGTCATAAAATATAAAAAAGATGAATGTGTATTGGAGATCTATATAAAATATTGATCAAACCATTATTTACACAAACCTACTTTATTATTAAATTTACTCTCTTTGATTTTATCATTTAGATTTTTTAAAGTCACTTCCCACAAAAATAATTCCAGAGTTATTCCCCTTTGTTGAATTTCTTTTGCATTGAAGATAGAACTATGAGTGACAGTGGGTACAAGAGGTTGATAAATTTGATTGAAACCATTATTTACACAAACTGAAATTATTATTTATGCTTAATTATCGAATTATTTCCCTTTGTTGAAATTCTTTATCATTAAAGATATACTTAGTAATTGTAAGTTACAGCACACATGGGTAAAAAGTGCTTGATAAAATGTTGATTGACACCATTATTTACACTAACTAATATTTTTTATTAAATTCACTTAGTTTTTTAGACACGTACCGCAAAACAAATGAGTTATTCCCCTTTATTAAATTTCTTTTGTATTGAAGATATAATTGTAAGTGACAGTTGGTAAAAATTGGATGAGGTAACAGATGAAAGTTATACTGTAGCTATCTTTCAGCAAACATTCTTAACCTGCATTGATTCAGGAGTTATTCCCCTTTTTTGAATTTTTTTGTATTGAAAGTGACAGTGGATACAAAGTGGTTTGTCGCATAGAGAATAGTCATAGGCATTTTACAGCAAAGAGTCTGAACTTATATTGATGCCATAAATTTTTTAATGAAATGTGTGAAGAAAACTAACTTCTTTTGGTAAATTACTATACTTGTACTTTTTATGGTACAAATTTTCACTGCTTTAACACCTCTATTCACGCCATAAAGCATGCCAAAAAAAAAAAAAAAAAAAACTGGTAAAAAGACAAATAATTGTTAAATAAAGTAGCAAGGTGAGAAATAATCTGAACTTACCTGAAAAATTTTCTCCAAGCTAGCTGGATAGTAAGCGCTGCAATCTGCCGTTCGAATTCCTCCGCTCCTGCCCGAAGACGAATCGTCCTTATTGACTGCTTTGCTACATTCATAATTCCATGTTGTCTGAACTTGTAACTGAAATAATTAAAAAAGAAATTAATAAATGTGTTATTAAGATAATTCTATAATCTATGATACCCTGATCTGCAAATTTATACATCGCAAAAAAGTGTATACATGGAAATAAGACACCATAAAAACAAGAGTACACAGTAACTGATAGTATTGGTATACACCAAGGTACTCTCAAGAAAAGCAGACAGACAAAATGTCTTAATTTGGTCATTCTCGACACTATATATAGGACAATATGTGTATAATATATTAAAGGCTCTTTTTGGCCCTGAAAAGCAGATATGGTATACAGCCAAATTTTGTTCTTATAGAAGCTCAATTCATGTGAAATTTACATGGAATTTTTATGTGAAATAACATGAATTGCACATAAATGTTCCATGAATGAAGTTTGGCTAATTTGTATATAACTTGAATTCAAACATATCAATACTTGTCTTTAAAACATATAAACAACACAAAGCAAAACATATTTCATAATTTTTTTCTTCATCGCAACAATAGTTTCTGCAGTGTTCAATCCGTGATTTTTAAGAGGGGCCATTTTCAATAACTTTTGTCTATAACGCCATAATTAACATGATCAATATTTTGTATTCATAGAATGTTAAATATGGCCCACTATGGCCTTAACCAAAAAAATAATAATTAAAAAATGGGGTTATTGCACAAAAAATTAAGGGATCAATGGAACCATGGCCTATTCTAGAATGAACATGCACTGCTTTCTACAATAAATACCTGTGTAAAATATGCCTTAGAAAGGCAAAAGTATATATAAAAAAAAACAATTGTAAATACATTTTATGATTGGTCATATTTATGACATAATAATAAATAACAAACCGGTAATCTGAAATTAAATATTAAAATCTATGATGTCTTTAATACACAAAACAAATTTTGGTGTCCATGGAAACCATAAATCAAATTTTCACTCCTTTCTGCATCTTTGGGCCAAACTCAGACCTTATGATAAATGTTCCTTTCTTATGAAGCTTATAATTATTTAATAATTATAGAAAAATCTTTATTTTTTTCTCTGATATGTTAAATGTCCTGAAACAAAGCCAGGTAAACAGACTCATTTCATGGACTATCAATGTAACAGAACTTGCTAATGAGTTGAAAAAGCATTATTAAATAATGACTTGAAAGAATATTACAAAGTAACGGAAATCTTATACGTCTAAGAAGCTTTTAAACATTAATGAAACCCTTAAAATCCATTACCGTCTGAAAAAAAATGTTTAAATATTTAAAATGACTTTGATCAGATGGTTAATCATACTTAGGAGTATCTGAAACTCGTTATTGAATTCATTTTTTAACCATTATATGTAAATTTTAATGGGGTTTGCTTGTATATCATGTGATATTTTGTAATGTGCAGAAACAAATACTTCCATTTGAAATGATGGGTGAAACAGTTTCATTACTTTAATAAATCAAAGGTTCACACTTAGTGCATAATATAATTTATGCTGATGTTCTGATATCATTTTGAAAATTTAAAATGTGTCTATTTATCTCCATTCAAGATACAATTCAAGATACAATTCAAGACACAAGTTTTTGGAGGTCATAAAGTTCAAGACTCTCTCACCATCTTCTTATTTCAGCTTGTTTCATATACACATCTGAGCAAAGTTTGCTAGCAGCTGGTTTCAACCAGTTTTCTGTTAACATGGTTAATTTATTAAACAATATTTACGATATACCGGTATACCCTGAGAAGGCATTTCAGGTTGGACATGTTTTTGGTTTAATCAGGAGTTTGCTTTCACAGGTTTCACTGTATGTGATATACTTATCATTTAGACTAAGCGAACATTACAAACCATTAAAAACAAAATAATTGGGTTTACTAGCATGTCTAGTGATACCAAATAACCGTAATATCTTGGACCTTCCATTACAAAACATAATTTTGAAGTTGAACCCCTGATATTGTTTCTTTAGAACTTAATTTCCGACAAAAGTTGACACTTTAATTTCTGTAAAAGTAATGTTATTCTGTGAATTTACAACAAATACATTTTTCATATTATTATCACAAACATTTACAGGTATTGGTCAAGTGGTATGCTAGTAGTGTCCTCCATTAATATTCTTTAGCAGTGATTGGGGTGGGGGTGAGGTGGGGTGGATGGTTTACTGGTGGGCGAAGGGGTAGTTTTGGTAGTTGTAGTGCAATGAGGGTTGATATATCCTTTGTGAAATTATTCATCAGGTAATTAATCTTAAAATACATATAATTATGTTAATTAAGATTTCAATATTACATGTGAGATATGGTTTTATTGGAATTTTAATAAACATCACATCAACATGTGTAATATGTCTGGCCCCGGTTTCACAATCATTCCTTAGCTAAGATTCTCCTTAATTAGAATCTTGCAAAATTTCAATCCTTTATAATTTTCTTAATTTTGAAGATATTCAGTAATTTAAGGTCTCAATCATAAGATCAATTCTAGATTTAAACATCTGCATTTAGTTTTGACAAAAATATTCATTAGTAGTTCCAAAAACAGATTACCAAAATTTGCTAAATTTAAGTTAAGGAAAATCTTAGTTAAGGAATGATTGTGAAACCGGGGCCAGATCCCACTTTCACAATAATAACTAACTACAATCTTCCTCAACTTAAACTTAGCAAATTATGGGAACTTTTGGAACCTTTGGGAGATAAAAATTAAGATTTTTGACAAAAAACGAATACAAATGTTTTAAGCTTGAAGTGATCTTCAAAGCGGCATAATAAATTTTGGAATATCTTAAAAATTACCAGGTAACAAAATTGTTAAGATTAGAAATTTGCAAAGTTGTAAGTTAAGGAAGGTCCTAGTTAAGGAATGATTGTGAAACTTGGGCCACTTTAAAACACTTCCTCTTATACGCCAAGTTGTACAGACATATATTATGTCATACAAATATCATCCTCACCGTGCTATAAACCTATAAAAACAGGAAGTTTTAACACCAATATATTAAATTACTATAAATAAAATATTGATTTTTCAGTATTGAAATATTTTTTGATGGTAGTGAATTACATTCCCATACCAACTTCACAATAATAAACAGGGCTTTGGTACGTTACACGGCTCCATGTACCACGTCAAAGATTTATGTACCCTGAGCCACAGACAAAGGGTACATTCATCTTTGACGGGGTAGATGGGGCCGTGTAACCTGCCAAAGCCCTGTTTAACGTTTTTGTCACCCTTCAAAGCGTTACCAGTTGGTAAGCGCCATGTTTGTTTACTGTAACTAGACGTCAGCGATGTACCAGTTACTTCCCTTTTACCGCTAAACGTCACGTGCGTTCATGTACCCCAGGAGATTTCCGAACATAGTTCCATGTACCCCGGCAAGTTAACCAATCGCTATGTGAGAAATTTCTTTGAAGGGTGACAAAATGCTATAAATGGTTTGTTGATCACATGGTGCACTAGCAAATTTTTAACACCAATGTATTAAATGACAATCAATTAGATATTGATTTTTTAGTATTGAAACATATTTTTTATATAAGCAATCTACATTCCAGTCAATTAGATATTGATTTTTCAGTATTGAAATCTACGCTCATGAATTGAAATCTGAAAAGAAATACATTTCATGGTTAATTTCATATGCAGATTATATATATACACAAATTAAAACCCTTTTACCTTTATATAAACATTTCAATCATGCCTGCAGTGTAACATGAGCATTAGCAACAGAAATGATTAGCATTTGTATGTATTTAAACATACTATAACTGTTTATAATCCAAATACAGTAAAACCTGTATATAAAGACCACACATGGGAAGTAAGTAATACAGTCAAACCTGTATATAAAGACCACATATGGGAAGTAAATAATACATAAAACCTGTATATAAAGACCACTCAGGGGACCTAAGTAATACACTAAAACCTGTATATAAAGACCACCCAGGAGATCTAAGTAATACAGTAAAACCTGTATATAAAGACCACCCAGGAGATCTAAGTAATACAGTCAAACCTGTATATAAAGACCACACATGGGACCTAAGTAATACAGTCAAACCTGTATATAAAGACCACCCAGGAGATCTAAGTAATACACTAAAACCTGTATATAAAGACCACACATGGGAAGTAAGTAATACACTAAAACCTGTATATAAAGACCACCCAGGAGATCTAAGTAATACAGTCAAACCTGTATATAAAGACCACACATGGGACCTAAGTAATACAGTCAAACCTGTATATAAAGACCACCTAGGAGATCTAAGTAATACACTAAAACCTGTATATAAAGACCACCTAGGAGATCTAAGTAATACACTAAAACCTGTATATAAAGACCACCTAGGAGATCTAAGTAATACAGTCAAACCTGTATATAAAGACCACCCAGGAGATCTAAGTAATACAGTAAAACCTGTATATAAAGACCACACATGGGAAGTAAGTAATACACTAAAACCTATATATAAAGACCACCCACTGGACCTAAGTATTAAAGTAAAACCTATATATAAAGACCACACATGGGAAGTAAGTAATATAGTAAAACCTGTATATAAAGACCACACATGGGACCTAAGTAATACAGTAAAACCTGTATATAAAGACCACATATGGGAAGTAAATAATACATAAAACTTGTATATAAAGACCACCCACTGGACCTAAGTATTAAAGTAAAACCTGTATATAAAGACCAGCCAGGAGATCTAAGTAATACAGTAAAACCTGTATATAAAGACCACACATGGGAAGTAAGTAATACAGTCAAACCTGTATATAAAGACCACATATGGGAAGTAAATAATACATAAAACCTGTATATAAAGACCACTCAGGGGACCTAAGTAATACACTAAAACCTGTATATAAAGACCACCCAGGAGATCTAAGTAATACAGTAAAACCTGTATATAAAGACCACACATGGGACCTAAGTAATACAGTAAAACCTGTATATAAAGACCACACATGGGAAGCAAGTAATACAGTAAAACCTGTATATAAAGACCACACATGGGAAGTAAGTAATACAGTAAAACCTGTATATAAAGACCACACATGGGAAGTAAGTAATACAGTAAAACCTGTATATAAAGACCACCCAGGAGATCTAAGTAAAACCTGTATATAAAGACCACCCACTGGACCTAAGTATTAAAGTAAAACCTGTATATAAAGACCACCCAGGAGATCTAAGTAAAACCTGTATATAAAGACCACCCAGGAGATCTAAGTAAAACCTGTATATAAAGACCACACACGGGACCTATGTTATACAGTAGAACCTGTATATAAAGACCACACATGGGACCTAAGTATTACAGTAAAACCTGCCTATAAGAATAAAAAACAAGACCTAAGTTATACAGCAAAACCTATAAAGACAAACCATCACACCTACAAAATATGGACATTATAGATGTAGAAGTTCTATCTGATTAAAATATGAAGCAAACAGACCTTAAAACATTGGTCTTAATGGATGTGTGGTCTTTATATACCACAAGGTTATTGAAACTTGAAGCAAAGGTTCCTACAAATATGGTTATAATATTGGCGTGTGGTCTTTATATAGAGATGTGTTTTGCTCAAAATGTGAAGCAAATTGACCTTAAAACAAGGGTCTTAATAATGGTCTTTCTATAAAGGTGATTGCTATAATGCAGGTTTTACTGTATTGTTCCTGAAACAGAGTATTTAAGAAGTGTTTACGAACTTTGTCTTCAAACAATCTCTATAGAGATACATACATCAACATTTAAACAACAGTAACTTTTTATATAACTATTTTCATATTCTTTCTTATTCTGGTGTCATTTGTAATTATTCAGACAGTTGTGCTAGGTCAAAAGATATATGTTTTCCTGCAAAATCAAAGTTATTTCAACATTTGTAAGGTAACTGTTTCCCATACCATTCTGCAAAATGATACCATCATGCATTGATATCATCAGTATCATTAACACTACAGCATGGTACCACATTACCATAGCACTCTTATAAAGTATGGTACAAAATGCCATAACAGATTTTTTATTATATGATGTGTTAGCAAGATACATTCCAATGCTATCTTCATCATAACATCTGGTACAGAATACTAAATCATGCAAACCACCTTCCTGTACTGCCATCACAAGACAGAATGCTAAAATCAGTTTTTGACCACATGGTATGCTGGCAAACTACATTCTCATACCTTATGATGGTGACCTTGCTAAAAGCAAGTTTGATCAAATGCTTCTCTAGCAATACCACATTTTAGTATTATCTGCATCATAAGGTATGTTACAGAATGCTAAAACAGGTTTTGATAACATGGTGTGCTAAATAAATGTTGATGTTTTCAGACAACACTGAAAAAAGTTAAACTTCTATCTCTCTCACCTCTATTGTTTTGTTATTTTAGGGCAAGAATGACTTACATTAACATGAGTTTATCTTCAGCGTTTTTAAATGAGTAGTATGAATTAAAAATACCCCTAATTTCTCTACAAACCTCTGGGATATGGATTTCACATAACCATCTTCATTAACATTTACAACTATATACAGAATCCTAACATCATTGTTGTAACATTAATTATCATTACCATATCAGAACAGAGGCATGTAGTCACCATATCAGAACAGATAAAATACACTCAAAAATTTGATGTTTGACTATATATGGTACAGACCTGTCAAAAGTTTAACCTTGATGTACCTAGGTACCAAATTAGTGTGGTTAGCTTATCTCAGCCCCTTGTTATCTACTTTTTGACAGCTTTTTTGGCGGCTGCTATTTCTTGACAGCTTTTCGACCACTAGCTCATTATATCTTTGGTCAACTGGCAGTCGAGCTTCAACTTCTTTTTACTAGCTAAGTGTTACACTTTTGACAGGTCTGTACCTACAGTCAATTACTTCATTATAACACAGGTAGCTAATAAACTCTTTAAAACTTTATGACACTTTACATATCAATTTCTTCTCAAGTCTCAAATGATTTCATAAAACGAACTCATTATTACAAAACTACTTCAAAATTACTTAGAAACGACTGTGTAACACTTACTTCTGTCCGCTCTGCTTTAATTTCTATATATCTTAATGGCCCAATATTTACTTATAGAAATACACAAACTCTTCAAGAACTGTCGCCTTCTTTGTTATCTTCCTGCCTCAATATTACTCAGAGACGTACTAAACCAGGTTTTGAAGGCCTCTTTGGTGTATAGTCTATCAAAGTAGCTGCCCTGATATTACTTAGAAACACACAAAATCAATTACAGAGTCCTCTAACACTGCTCTGATAGGACTTAGAGACAAGCAAAATCAAGAACAGAGTACTCTAATGTCTCACTTTTAACTTCTACCGTGATATGACTTAGAAACACACAAATTAAGTCCTGGAGTCCCCTTTGGTCTAAGGTTTAAAAAAACAGACTGCTCAAATATTAATGAGAGGCACAAAAATTCAAGTTATGGAGTCCTCTTTAGTTTTAACTTTTACAAACTTTACTACTGTGGTATCACATAGAGACACACAAATTTAAGTACTTTAAGAGTCCGCTTTGGTCTAAGGTCTAAAAAACTTACTACTGTTGTAACATAAGAGACAAAAAAATATCAAATTTTGAATTCCTCTAAACATTTACGATTTAGCAACACCAGTAAGACCTTAAAAACTTACTTCATGTACCATGGTATTACTTAGACACAAAAAAAATGATTTTTGAATTCCTCAAAATATTTTCCATTTATAATCAAGCAACACCACTAAACATTTTCTATACATACCAATTATATATGTGGTTACTTACGAGTTGAAGATCATTATCTCTTAAAATATTTAAATATCAAAATTTCAATAATACCTATCAATTTATAGGTAGTTTTAAAAAGTAAGAATACCTGGTATAATATATCACTTCCAATGTATGGTTGATTTTTTTCAGAATTACTCAACGTTAAAATTGTATACAAAAAGTTCAATTAAAATTGAAAACTAGCACTAACAATGAACAAAAAAACCTGATTTTGACTTAAGGCAAATCATATTACATGGGTAAATTAGAATATTCAATAAAGTTTTACTTCTCTTGACTAAGATCTACAATAACATTTACACATATGTTTTCATAAGGCACCTCAATTGGGATTACTTAAGTGAAAGGTACCAGTAAGTCCAAACTTACACTAAAATTCTAGTCAGCTCGAAAGTACACTGAAATTCTAGAAATCCTGACTTTTACCGGTACAATGAAATTCTAGCCAGCCTGAGTTTATATTGAAATGCCAGCCAGCCAGATTTTACACTGAAATCCTAGCAAGTCCCTAAATTGCACTGAAATTTCAGCCACAGTGCAAAACGTAAAAAGGTACAGTGCTACACAGTTGCCTGAAATTTTAACAAGCCGAAAACAACACTACAATTCCAGTAAGCCTGAAATTACACAGAAATTCCAAAATAAAATGACCATATTACACTGAAATCCCGTATAAGCCACGGAAAAAATCCACTTACTCAAAACTTTTCTTCAGAAAATATCGCGGTTGAATGAACTCGCAGACCAATTCACTGCTGCAATATTGTAACTCACCCTTCAAAATTACAGAGATAGATCCCTTAAACTTCTACGGGACAGTGATCTGACACCAAAACCATACAACAAGGAAATGACAGATTTAATCAAACAATTTAAACAACTTGTATGGAGTAAGAACAGCTGATAAGAAAGTTAAATATCAAACACTGTTATAAAATAACCCTTCATGTTTCCTCTTTTTCCAATAAAATGATAAATATCTCTTTTAACCAGTTCAAATTTTAGGTCAAAAATTTTCTTCAATAAGAATCCTTTATAATTTTACCCATATATATATTCCTTTAGGGTTCCCCTATCTCGTATGATAAATATCTTTTTTACCCTGTTCAAATTTTAATTCAAGGATTTTCTACAAAAGAAATGAATTATAATTTCACCCCTCTCTTCCCAAATAGCTTACACAAGGATGTTTTTATTTTATTTTTCCTCTACTTTTAACTGAAGTAAGTCCTGTGTAAATATAAAAACCAATAAGATTTGATTTATCAGAAATAAGTTGTTAAATGATTTCTGAAGAGATTCAATATACCAAAATATATCACATAAGATATTTTAAAATTATTCATTGAATATAAGGGATATACTTTATATAATGTCTATATAGAATATATAGAAATCAAACACAAACAATAATCAATCATCAACAAAGTCAAATTTATTTATACAATAGATAACTTAGGAAGTCATTATTTAGTCTAGCTATGATCAATATAACTATTTTTCTTTAAAATTCAACAAGTTAAACATTTATTTTTGAAAAGTTTTTACTTTCTAATCAAGAAATTGATATCAAGGCAATCAGTTAAGGAATGGTAGAGGAAATGAGAGTGCCCAAAAAACCTTCAGCAAGTGAGATGTCAAACTTTGTCACACTAGTATCTGTCTTGAATGGGATTCGAATCTAGGCAGTGAGAGGAACTGTGGTCCACGAGTGCTCGCTTTAAACCATTTGGCCACCCAGGCCCCGTAGTAAAACATATAACATATTTTAGGTTTAAATCAAAGTCTAATGTAGTAAGGAATGGAGTGTAGTGGAGTGGATTGGAGTGGAGTTGAGTGGTGGTCATGGACTTTTACTTCCTGGTCAACAATTTTTCACTTATATTGAGCCGGTCTGTTTTGGGATGATGAAATAGAGTAGTTTTACATTCCAATCAACACATTCAGATCTTATATGACAAAGAAAATTGGAGTACCCCCACCCACCCCAAAACAAAATAAATAAAAAAAACCCACAGAAAATAAGAAAGCAAAATGATCAACTTTATTACACTAGGAACTGCATGTCAATGGGGTTCAAACTCAGCTGTAAGTCAGTACTTAGAGCACTAAATCCCTCCACTTCCAGATAACTTTCATTGTAACCCATTATTTGGACTATAAACCATTTTTTTCTACCACTTAACATCAGGTCAGTATAGAAAAACATTAATGCACTTGACTTACTACTTAGAGTGCAGTAATATACAATGATAGCATTTCAGCGAGTGCGATATGATGTTTTATCGGCAAAGCAAAGCAATTATATTGGCTGAGGCCGTAGGCCGAGGTCAATATTACTTTTCTTTACCGATAAAACATCATATCGCACTCACTGAAATGCTATAATTGTTTTTTTACATGTAAACTATGTTAAAATGAGAAGACAGGTGTTATATTTTACTAATAAATATATTTTGCCTTTTACGTTCCTACACTGGCCGCCATCAATGTACCAGAGCAGCGTCACAGCAACTAATGACGTACTAGTGTCTGTGACGTCATTAAATGGTGCAATTCATTCTTTTTGTGTTCAATTCAGGTTTCAAACGATGGATTTGACTGGCTTAGTGCAATATGGTGTTTTATCATGTTCCAGAGTGCAATGTGATGTAAAACGGCTTTATGCGTGCAAGTAGTTTAACCAATCAAAACAAAGGTCTCAGAGTAAAATCATATCATAATGTAATAATAGTGTTTAAGGTCCTAGTCAAGATTATTTCACTTATATCGAGACAGTCTATTTTAGGATGTTGGAGTGAAATTGAGTAACATGTCTTTTGTCCTTGACAAAAATCTTTCACTTATATTGAGACTGTTCTATTATGGTGGAAGGAATCAGTGCCCAGAGTAAACCAACAACTTACAGCAAGTGAGCTGGTCAACTATCTCAATTAAAGACCACCAATTGAAATTAAATTCTTTGGTTATTACAATGTTGAAATTGAAAAAAATTACCTTAAAAATATCCTGAACTAAAACTGGCTAAAACACTAAACACAAAAAACATACAAACTATGCTTTCCTCATCAATTTGTACAACACGATTTCTCTTTCAATATCCCATATTGTAAAATTTGTTCATATCAATAATAGTTTTACAAAAAGGTCTCAAATTACACCTGCATAATGGGTCTAAATTTATACTGGTGTATCAGTATTATAATGCTGGTATTGTTCCAATACTATATACAGGTAAAATTCATTAACTTTACAATCTCAAATACACAATTTATATGAAAAGTTCCTAAATCAATTTTAATTGTCAGCCTCGATTATTAATGTTGATTGAATCTGTAAGTTAGAAGTTAAATCGCTTGCATTTTAGGTTGTAGATAATTGAGTTATTATCCACATTTGATTTTTGTCCAGGTTTTATAATGTCATAGTATTTAATATAGTAAAACCTGTTTTTTAAATCCACCAACAGGAACTAGGAAATCTGAACTTTATAGACAGGTGGTCTTTACATAGAGGGTATTTTTGGTTGAAATATGAAGCAAATAAAAAACCTGAAAATGTCCATTATAATAGACAGATGTTCTTTAAATAAATATTTTTGACTGGATGATGAGGCACTGTTAATTTTTGACAACTTGCACAACAAGCTATCATACTTTTGGATAGATAGAAAAAAATGTTTCAAGGGAAAAAACTCTTACTATACCCACAGACAAATCAGTCTTAAACTAAATTAAGTTTTTTCAAAGTTACCAGTACTTTCTATGATGTTTGAATTTCCCCATCCTAAATTGAGAGATTGATTAACTGAATGAGGTTTTGCATCCGAGTCAAGAATATTTTACTTATATTGAGATGTCACCAGCTTTAGGAAGTGGCAGAAGTCCAAGCCTAAAGTACTTTTCCATAAGATGAGTTAAAATTCCAGACAACAAAATAGTTGTCTTAAATACTTTAAGTACCGGTAGATGTAAACAACCCATTCTGATCAAAATTTACCCCTGTAACAACTCCAATGTTACCCAAACTCCCCCCTCCCCCCTACCCACTCCTAAAACTTAAATTACATAATCAGGTTTAATATGAAGCCCAACAAAAGTATGTTGGACTAATTCCACTAAAACTTAGTACTGAGGCAGTCAGTTCATGGATGGTGGAGTAAACCAAAATGCCAGGAGAAAATCACCAACCTTTGGCAAGAGAAGTGGCAAATTGACAAAGGTTTTCAAACTAGGATCTTTCCCAAGTGGAATTCAAACTTAGTTAATAGGAGACACTGCGATTGTTAAGTGCACACTTTAGACAGTCCCCAATATTTGAGTAAGGGATATAGTCCTAAAACATTCAGTTTATATAGGTTTTAATCAAAATTCTGGGTTCAGCTGTCTACAATGTCTATTGTACACATTTCACTGTACAGTACAGTATAACCCTCACTGATGTATGTAACTATAACACAATTGATTTATTGATGATTACCATTACATTACTATCATACTGTAAACCTGGAAAATTTAGAGACAGTATTATTTTGATGCAACTGACAGTAAAATTAAATCACTAAATTAAACCGTCACAAACATTTTCATTCTCAAGTGATATGGGCTTTTAACTTCCATTAACGTTTGTAAAATGTCTCTTAGTTAGGCTAGTGCTAAATTTAAACTGCACTAATAAAAAGGGCAACCTCAAATTGCTAAAATAAGTTTGCACAAATATAAAGTGGTTTACAGTACAAAATGTATTTATCAACCTCCTCAATCAGATCTGACAGTGATTTTAAAGATGATTTGTTATTCTTTATTTAGGACTATTTATTTACAGTTTTTACAAGTTTTTTCCATTAGTTCCCTCGATAAAAAAACATAAAATCAATTATTTGTGATAATTTAACTTGTATTATCTTCCTGCTGTCCATTTTTAAAATATCTGATGTACAACCTAACATATTATGGTGTAATTTTTAAGTATAACTGTTTCTTTATATTAATAGAAAAATCTTTTCAATTAACTATGTAATGATAACAAATGCATTCTTTATTTCCTTTTAAAAAATAATAAACAAGCTCAACAATAATATTTACTAAACTGTCATGGGAGATTATAGAAATTTCATGGTCAATGAAAATTTTATACTTATTGAGGATTGGAAAAAAGTGGAGTAATGGTGTTCAAATACCCAATCAAGATTCTTTCACATATATCCAGGCAGGCAGTTAGTTCTGGGATGGTGGAGAAAACCAGCATACCCAAAGAAAATCATGATCTTTGGAATGGAAACTTACAAACTTTCTCACATAAAGATCTAAGTGGGATACCTACCAGTGAGTAGTGAGAGGCACTGCACTGTGATCTGTAAGTCACTGATAAAGACCATTTGGCCCCGAGACCTTGACTTACTTACCAAGGCCCAAAATTGGAATAGTTTCAGAAAACACAATTCCACAAAATTTTCTCCAAATTGAAACAAGAAGTGTTAAATCTATAAATATTAATGATCCTATAGATTTCTTTAAATTAAAGTTTAGACATATACATCCAAGTTAAATATTTGGCATTGTTACAGATATAATTAGCATCAAATAGAAGCCAATATCAGAGAATTTTGACAAAAATTCCTCATAATTGGATGAGGGGCAACCAAGTGGACTACAGAGCTAGGTTACAGGTCATACTATCTCTCATTGTCCAGCCTGGGCAGACCTAAGTGTGATAAAGTTTTTCAGTTGCCGAATGTCAATGGTTCTCTCTTGGCATCTTTGGATTTCCTCTACAATCTCAGAACCGACTGCCTCAAATTACATGAAAGAAGTGAACAAATCTAGGGCATAAATTAAAATACATGTATACTGTTTCTGTACATATATAGCTTGAATGGTGACTGCATTATAAACTCTGAGAGTTACTTCCCTTCTATCAGTGTTTCTCTAGTGATATTAACTGACACTTAGGGTGATTCAGAAAAACCCAAAATTTCAAAAATAAACAAGGGGCTGTTAATGTTCTTGACTTACATAGATATATAATTGACATTTCCTAAGCAAAAAGGGCCCACAGAATAATCAAATTGTAGAACAGAAAACAGATTTTGAATGCAGTAAATATATATTAGTCTGTTACAAAATACCTTTGTGACTTTTTTTGCAACTATTCCATAAATATTGAGGTGATTTCACTTTTATTACTATTTTTGTCTAACCCAATGTTGTTATTTAAAAAAATAAAAATTTAATAAAAAGTGAAAATCTCAATTATTTTACCTAAGAGTCTTTTTGTATATGGATGGTCATATTGAAATGGCTAAGGCATGTAATCTGAAAAAATCCACCATAGCAGTCTCGTATAGAAAAGAATATGGGAAACCCTGGCATCAACTGGAGAAGACCAGATTGGTGTGCCACCAGGATGAGTGCAGTGAACTACCAGTAATGAAATTCAATGGTGCAAAGCTACCATCTGAGGGATTACAACTGAACGCTTTTTTATGTTAGAATCTCGCCCAAAAATGTATAGCAATATTTTATGTCTGGTGTTGTATGTCCCAGAGTCAAGATTCTTTAACTTTCATTGAGACTGTCATTTTTTGGATGGTGAAGGAAACTTAGTACTCTGAAGAAATTTGCCAACTTTCAGCGAGCAAACTGACACACTGTATCACATTAGGATCTGCACTAATGGGATTCAAACCCAGGCAGTGAAAGGGGCTGTGATCTGTTAGCATGTGGTGGAATAAAAGGGATCATCTGATGTAAATAATCGTTCAAAAATCTTGTTTTTATGTTGCAAATGAGTGTAAAAAAAAATCTCACACTGTTACTGGTGTTAAAATTTATTGCTGATCATTGTAATGGATTCAATAAACAAATTTAAAGTGAAGGGGAGAGAGAGGAGAGATGTTAAAACATTTGTAACATTTGAGAACAAAAATTTAGCCAGTTTGTATTTTAGAGCTTTAATCCTATATCGGTATATATACAGATTTAAGATTTACTCAGGGTTATGTTTTCAATGATACAGGTCCATTGTAATACAAATTCGAAATCCAAAATAAAATTTTTGCCAATTTACATTTAAAAATCTGAATCCGTGCCTAAATTTTCATAATGTTAATACATGCCATTATTTGAACCCAGGACTCCTAAATCAGTGCCACTTTAATGATCAAATCAGATTTCAATGAAATGGAATATTATATTCCCAGTAACTTATTTAGTCATATACTGGTAAAATTTTATTTTAAAATTTTAATGAAATCAAATAACAAGTACCCCAGTAACTTATTTGGGAAGAGGTCAAATTACATGTACATAATATCCTGTGTTCATTTAAACTCATTCAATGACTTTATTTAAGTTTTTAACTACCCTTTAAGAAACAATATCAGTCTTTGTTAACTTACACTTTCAGCCATGTAACATGTACCTGATAAAGATTGTAACTAGCACAAAAGACTAGTGGTCTGAACTAAATCTGTAAATTTCCTACAGTACAGGTTGAAATTTAAACACTGAGCTAAGGAAAAGGCGTCTAAGGTCGGCTGCCGAGTGGCTGAGATGTGGGTAACTAGTGTCCGAAAAGTTGTCAAGAGATACATAAAAACTTTAGAAAAACTGCCATAAGACAATAGATCTAGATAAGCTGTGGATATGGTACTTATTTATTATCTCTAGTTAAACTTTTGACCTGTCTGTAATGTATGCTTGTAAAAATAAATGTATAAACCCCTAATTATACAGTACAGACCTGTCCAAAGTTTAACACTTAGCTGATGAAACAGAGCCATAGCTCACTTGCCAAGTGGTCAAAATATAGATAGTGACCAAAAAAGCTGTTCATTAGTAGATAGCACCTGTTGAGATATAGTTAACATAGTGCTGAGACGAGCTGCTGACTTGGCACTAGTTCAGTGTTAAACTTTTGACAGGTCTGTACTATAGGTGTACCATTGAAGTATAATTAGTAGAAACAGTATCAGATATCTGTAAAGTAAAAACAAACACAAGGGCACATAATACAATCCTTGACAACTATATCTACACAAATCTAGTGGTAATTGCTCATAATGACCATTTATTTTTATAAGAAAGAAAATAAATATGTGTATGTATCATGTTTTTCAGACCTTTTCTAACTTTCAAAGCATTTTAATTAACAAACAATGATAATGCATAAATCTGTAAAGAGTGGAGTTGAGTTATTGTGTTTCATGCCCAAGTCAATATTCTATAACTTATATTGGGGTGGTCAGTTAAGGGATGATGGAGGAAGCTGGGGTGCCAAGTGAAAACCACCCACCTTCATCCATGTGTGAAAAAGTTGTCATTTGTTTTACCAAACTTTGATGGTTTTCCCTGAATAGTTTGAATGGTTCCCTCCTCTATCCCAGACCCTACTTTTCTAAATACAAAATTCTGGAAAAGGATAAAGTATTCTGACAAATTATGAAAGGGAATATATACAGGACCAGAACAGGATTGGAACCCTAATACCCAACACAATAGAAGTGTTCTACCCAGTTAAATACTGGTACCCACACAACCATATCTTCATAAATCTAGACATAGGAAAAGTAACAACCGAATCTAAATTAAAGGTAACTATGGCTTTGCAGTAACCATATAAGTGGAGTGGCATAGAGTATTGGTGTTTTATGTCCCAGTCAAAATTCTTTCACTTGTATCCAAGCTGTAAACAAAATAATGATGGAGAAAACTAGAGTGCCTTGACAAATCCACTGGTCTTTGGTAAGTGAACTGGAAAAGTTTCTCACACTAAGATCTGTCCAAAGTGGGAATCAAACATTGGAGTTGACAGCTTTTGTGATCTTTAAGTGCAAACTAGACAACTTGGCCACTAAGCATCAGGTGAAACAAAAACATTTTCTACAATATTCCTCAAAAAGTTGGGGTATTTCTGTCAAAATTATTTCACTCAAATGAATGTAATAAGTTTTAGGAAGTGAAAGGAACCAGAATACCACACAAGGAAAAAACAAAATAACCAATTAACTTTTCACAACTAAACTAACAGACTCTGCCACTTACTCACATTAAGACTTGCCCTTATTAGGAGCTGATGGGAGACACGATGATCAGTGTAACCTTGTGATAGAGACCATTTGGCCACTAAATTGCTTCATCAACAAATACATGATACCAAGGCCTTGATTAAAATTTTAAATAGTAAAACCACGCTTTGATGCCCCTAAATAATCGTGCCACTTTGTTTATCCCCGCAATATCTTAATGTCCAAAACTCCATTTCTTCTGTCTTAGTACCAAGAGAAAATCAACAACCTTCGAACTTTCATCTAGGATCTGCCTGAATCTGACCCATAAGAGCAAAATTGTTCCTACTTATGTAATAATACAGATGTGTAAAAGTCTTAAATTTAATAGATGTTACACTAACAGCCACTATTCTTATATTTCAAACCTAGCTGTCGGATATAATTTTGTATCTACCGGTATATACCAAATCTCCACTGGGTAGAGTAAGATACACAACATTACATTTTTGCCATTAAACAGTAGTTAAAGATCCCAATAATAATGGCCTTCCAAAAGCTTCAAGGTATAGGTAAAAAGTGCTAGAACAAGCTGTCGATTTGACACTAATTCATTAGTCTTGACAGGTCTGTACTGTATATACATGTATTATCGAAACATGAAATGGTGACAAAGCACCTCTGTTCTGATATGATGACACCTCTGTTCTGATATGGTGACACATCTGTTCTGATATAGTGACACCTCTGTTCTGATATGGTGACACCTCTGTTCTGATACAGTGACACCTATGTTCTGATACGGTGACACCTCTGTTCTGATACGGTGACACCTCTGTTCTGATACGGTGACACCTCTGTTCAGATACGGTGACACCTCTGTTCTGACAATACCTACTGGTCCCAGTTTCAGTTATCATATATTTCAGTTTTATTGTTTTAATACAACTTTTTCACATAATAAATGATAAAGAATAATACATGGTAACATACATATTATATATGCCATATCTGACCAAGAACCCAAGACCAAACAGAGAGCTTTAGCCTTAGGTAGAAATTGGTCGGGGTCTGATATGGCATAAAATATAGATTTCATGTTTTACTCTTTTTATCATATACTTAAACTTTCATCATGTAAAACAAATACATGCACTATAGACATTTGAAATGAATATGGCAAAAATTATCCAAGTAGTTGGTCATTAGACCAGGCATGTGCAGTCGGTGACATGGATCACACCATTTCAGCCATATCTAAGCTTGAAGAAACTACATTATTACTACAAAGTATATTATGATAAATCTTATAAATTTACTTACTTTTTCCATGCTTTCTGGATTTTCAATGCTGCCCATTGATTTTTACGAAATGTTTTTTGTCGATCTTTTTCCGTCTGTTTTAGATTCTGTTGTAACTGTCTATTTTGTAGTAACAGTTCCTGATCCGAGAGTACTTTCGCATCTTTTTTCCTGGAACGAGTAATAAATCCTTGTAGAGAGGCAGATAAAGATCGGAAAAAATGTGGCATAGTTCTTGGTTATGTTAATTAACTAACTCCTAATTATGGCAACACAACTTAAAATAAATAAAACACTAATAGCACATTTCTTATGAAAATTTCTAAAACAATTCTCCAATAAAATATCTATAGAAAACACATCCAAATATTCAACTGATATCCATTTTTTGTTTGTTATAAATATATTTTAAAACATTTATCCAAACTTTTCTGAATTTCTCTTATACACTTGTTTTGAATTCTCCTGTATATATTAGGTGTCTTAAGTCCACATATATCAGTAATTCTGTATTATAAAACTAATGAAAATACTAAATCAAAATTCCTTGTTAGAGAGGTACTAATTTCTTCATAGATATTAACTGTACACAGGGTTCAAATATATAAATATATATTAGCCTTTTTCTTAAGTTAAACCTAAACCAGACTACTGGATAAAGAATGTATTAAGACTACGGATTATAAAAAATTTGATCGACAATCCCATACCAACAATGTTCTCCATTGTTTAAGCCATTTTTTCACTCTCAGTTAAACACAAGTTTGCATGTTCATGTGGCTGTATATAAATTTAATTTCTACACAGAAACAATACTGTTTATTTTATATGCAAACAATGGTTACAGTATTTAAAATCACCCTGTTAAAAATTTTATAAACCAATTATGAATTTCCAATATGTATTTATATATATTTACATGGGTATTGAGATTGTGAAAATTATATGTAATATAGGATTAAATTGGTACATACATAATGGGGTCCAAAAGAGGTAGGGTAGGGTAATGTTAACCCTTTGAAATATGATACATAAAACATGGGGACTAGTTTGGATAGGTTAGGATTACAACCTGCTGATTGGGAGATAGCTAATCCCTAAAGGGATACAAAAAGAAAACCCTATGAAAAACAGATATATAAAATATGGGGACAAATTCAAATAGGTTAGGATTATATCCTGCTAATCAGGAGAAAAGAGATAATCTCTAAAGAAAACTTTGGGTTTACCATTCATATAATAGGATTATCCATGCTTATTATTATCATTTTATGACACCAGAAATAATAAAAAAATATTATAACATGCTATTTCTGAATTAAGAGTTGAATAATAGAGTTTTTAACCCCCCTGTTCCAATTATTTCACTTATATCGAGACAGTCAGTTCATGGATAGTGGAGAAAACTGGAGTGCCAGGAGAAAATAAACAACCTTCTGCAAGTGAACTGACAAACTTTCTCACACTAGGATCCACCCAATAGGGATTTGAGCCTAGGCAGTGAAATGTTGTGATTCTGTTAGTGCACGCTTTAGACCACTGGCCACTTAGGCTCCTTAAGATAAACAGTTTTTGCTTTACCCTTAAGCCTGTACAACCATGTTTAGATTGAAACAGCATGTTAAAATATTTAAATGGGAGAAAGAAAGGAGATAGAACTTTCTCTTGTAAGTGAATAGATATTGTTGAGTTTTAAAGTTATGCCTGTAATCTGTCAAAACTATGGGCAAAGAAAATAAATACAAAATATTTTTTAAATCCCTTTACATATGCCTCAAGCTGCTGATCAGCATTACAATCTGATGTTTTTTAAATTATTAAACCTATTTTGTGTTTTTTAAAGTGAACAAAATCTACAACACATACATGGAGAGTATATTTACACAGGGACAATATGGGTATTCATTACTTAATACACAGATCATAACTTGTACTCACTGTACATACCTGTCTTAAGTTTAACACTAAGCTTACAAATTAGTGTCGAATTGACAACTCATGTCTCTAAGTAATAGCTAAGCAGCTTCTTGACAGCTGTTATCTATCTCTTGGCAGGTTTTCGATTACTAGCTATCAATGTCACGGCCACTCGTCATCCAATCTTCCGACTCTTTCTGTCAGCTCAGCGTTAAACTTATGACAGGTCTGTACTGTATATATCAACATAACTCTGTTTACATACCCTGATCAATTGATCAATTCGTCAATATTTATTTAATTAAAACATGACAAACGTTTTTACATAGATCCCATAAACTACTATATCAGGGTCAATAGTTACTGCTAAAGAACATGGTCATTATATGGTCATTATCAGGGTCAATAGTAACTGGTAAAGAACATGGTCATTATATGGTCAGATACTGGTAAAGAACATGGTCATTATATGGTCATTAGTGACCAACAGAAACTTTTACCTGTATTACTGAAATGAAATTATTTTTATTTGTTATCAAAACAGAAATGGACGTTTTTGTACACTGCATAATTTTTTACTCCAAATCTGTTCTACATTATTAAAACTTGAATGAACCCAATTGACTAAAGTGGAGTTATGGTGTTTTATATCCCAGTTCAGGAGTATTTCACTTATATCAAGCCAGTCAGTTTAGGGATGGTGGAAGAAGTTGGATTGCCCAGAGAAAACCACTGACCTTTGGCAAGTGAAATTACAAACTTCCTCAAACTAGGATCTGTTGTAATACAACTGCTCCCTCAGGAGTACTTCACTTGCATCAAGGTGCTAAGTTCAGGGATTGTGAAGAAAACCAGAGTATCAAGAGAAAACTACAACCTCTGGCAAACAATCTCATACTAGGGTCTGAAGAATTTAAACCTGTTGTGACAACTAAGTACATGCTTTTATCCTCTCAGCCACTGAATCCCTATACCCAATTGAAATTTAGACCATATACAGAAACCACACTTATTAAGAAACTGGTATTTTAACCAATATTACAGAATATTTATACTTAGTTGCCCAATGCAGTCATGTTTTTACAGTTTCAATATACCCATATGGAGAGGGAAGAACTCACTTGAAAGAAAAATGACAACACACTTCAAGAGTCAATTATTGGAATTAAAAGATTTCAATAGTTGGAATGGTGTTTTAACACTCCAAGTCAAGATTACTTCACTAGTATCAAGGCCATCAGTTTAGCAATACATAGAAGAGTGTATGAAGAACATCAGCGACCTTCTGCAGTCTGAGTTATATAGGAGTGGAGTGGAGGAATGGTGTTTTTACATCCCAGTCAAGGTTCATTCATGTAATGAGGTTGTTGGAATGGTGATGGAAAATGGAATACCTAGAGAAAAACCTCTGAACTTCAGGAAGCAAACTCACAAACTTTGCCGCACTAGGATCTTACTTAGTGGGAAAATCAGCTCAATATCTACAGGTGTTTAGATAAAAATGTAGAAAACTTATGTTTGTTTCACAAATTGATGGACAGAGGGATCAAAAACATCTACTCCACAATTTTATTGCACATGGGGTATAAGGTATGTTGGATTTCAAAATGTACATCTGTTGAGGTATCTACATGGAAATTAGTTTGTACTTCAAATTACATTGTTAAAATTCACATAAAATCTCTTATAATGTTATGTTGTTTAAAAGTGAAGTAGAGTGCAGGTACTCCTAATGTAATACCTGTACCTGTATAAAGAACTCATTAAAACTAACTGCCAAATGATATTAAATACATATGAAAATTCCTTTATAAGTTTTGGGTGTTAACCACTGATTGAACTGTTACAATTATTGTAAAATAAATATTGAACTTAACACATAAGTACATACTTTATTTTGTATACAGACAGAAATATGTACAATTTTTGAATTATATAACATTAAGTTGTATATTCAGACCTATCAACCTATCAAGTACTTTTTTGTATTTTTTAGTAGATTTTTATTTCATGTATCATGGTATACTACAGAGCATGTAGCCACTTTGTAAAATGTTTTTGAGAAGAGAATGACATGTTGTACATTAGGTCACCTCGTAATAAAAATACGACACAAAAAATAAATGTTAACTTGTGTAAAATGTAGCTACAATCCTTGAAACATAGCACTGTGCAGTGCTGATGTACGGTAAATGGTGTTGGTCAACTTGGTACGTGGTAGCAATAGGCAAGCTCATCATGCTCAATTACTGCGGGCCAATCGGCTGTTTTCCACGGCTGGTTACCACTTTTAATAGAGTGTAAAAGTTTGTTTTTTTGAGTACTTAACATTCTTGATACACTTCATTTGGGTTCTGATAAAAAAATGAATCCCGACTATGGTGAAAAATGACTAACGGGTAACAAATTTTGTACCCGACCGGTAACCGCATCTTGTACAAAGTGCCAGTATTGGATAGAATATTCCAGCTTCATTTTCTAAAATTATAATCCCTGGTAATACGATGCTGAATGTTTATTACACAGATTAAATAAATAAATAAACAATCTTTATTGCGTTGTTATCAATTTGTAACTTTCACGTTGTCAATGTGACCCGAGGAGGACAAGATTGATTACACGTATTTATCATTCTTTCCAAGTAAACTCTATAAAATCATGCCTGAATCAAGTGCTTTAATTTTCTTTGAAAACGAAAGTTGGTTGAATTACACAATTTTCTCGTATGTAACAAGTTCTGTCGGCATGCAGATTAAACATCAAAGACATTTTTCAGGGCAACCCTAGGAAGTGACGTTGTCTATGAATTTCATTGGATTAGAAATGTGATACACATTTAATCGTTGAATGGGAACTCCTGGAAGTTTGCCTCGTACGATGCGATCACTTTAAGATCATAACTTTTTATTAAATAAACAACACAAAACTTTTTATTTAATAAACAACACAGTTGAATTTAACTAATCTGCGTTAATTTTACTTTATTTTAACGGGTATAACCTACGTTGGTGTTGTGCCCGGACTTCTGTCGCATTTTAAAACTAATTTATCGATTAGATTAGATTTCACTTCTGTGAAAGGGAGATAAATCCTACAGTGCCGTGTGATATCTGAGCAGTTGCACATGAAAACAAATGTGGATTTTAAATACTTTGCCGATTTAGAAATAGAATTAAAATGAAACAGGAATATTGTGTGTATCAACAAACGGTAAACACAAAAGTAATTGCTTTTTTTCTCGGAGTTACTCCCTTTGGACCATTATGTCTTTGTCTATAACAAGAACGGACTACTTATTATTCTATGAGATTAGTTCGCTAAAATGCACAAATTATTTTGAGGCATTCCGCTGCGACATGTTAATATATTCTGACAATTCATTCTGGATATCCATGTCAGCAAATGCATTACATGACTTACGATAGAATGGACAGATATTCCTTTCAGGTTCATTTACTAGGCGCACTATATTTTAATGTGTACTATTCATAGCAAAGAAGCCGAGATAGCAATGTATGTTTTCACTAATGTAATTGCCATACAAAAATAGGGATTTAGTAGTTACGCTCAAATAAACTTATATATACATTATTTTTACATGTAATTTACAAGTATATACATAGAATAAACAATTTCCAGTATTTTTATATTAGACCTATATTAATTGCTGCTTATGCAATAAATGAATTTTTATGACCATTATACAGGTATCAATTTACAGGTACTTGCAATCAAATGTTTTAGTATCTGAATAATTAGTACAATCAATTTGATTGGCCAAAATATTTTAGTACAACTAATTTTATTGGTAAAACCTAACAAGTGTATTATTTATTGATTGAACAGTTATATATACTTTTGCGAGACCTTGTTTATTTATTTGACCAATGGCCAGTCTAAGTTCATGGTTGGTCTGTGTGTGTCCACTTTATTTTGAACAATAAACATGTTTATTGCTAACCCATTTTATCTTTTACAAATAAATTGAAATTTGATAGAAAACAAACAGTACAATATAAAATTTAATGAGACCTACTAAAAACTGAGATTTATATCACTTATTGAAATCTAGATGTGTAGTGGAAACTAAATACCGGTAGCTATGACAACTTAATGGTAGCAGAGTGGAGTGCATCATTGGAGTCAAATGCACCAGTAAAAATCCTTTCGTTATATCCAGGTGGACAGTTAATTCTGGAATGGTGGAGAAAACCAGAGTGGCCAAGGAAAACTAATGATACCTATTAAAATCTGGCATTAATATCGGATCTAGATGGAAACTATAGCTATGGCAAATTATTAGCAGTGAAGTGGAATGAAGTAGTTTTTATTATATGTTCTAGTAAAATTCTTTCATTTATATTAAGGCATTTCTGGGATGGTGGAGGAAACCAGAGTGCCCCCCCCCAAAAAAAAAAAAATACACCCAAGTAAAAATTCTTTCACTTATATCCAGGCAGACAGTTCATGGAGGCAGAAGGGAACCATAGTGCCTATAGAAACAACCAATGATTTTCAGCATGCAACTTGACAAACTTTCTTGTACTATGGTCTGCACGAGTGGGGTATAAACAACACTTTAATTGGCTGCATATATCCAATTGGAATAAATTTTAAACTGTAATTTTAATCTCACTTCCTTTGAGAATATGTTTTTCTTTTATTAAGATGTATACTCAAGTATAAATGAATGATTTTATTAAACTGTTCCTTTAATGATAGACAGACATACCAATACAATGGACAATAATTACTACCTTAGTTATATTATCTAGTGTTCAAATATGTTCTTTTTATATTTACAAAATAAATAAAGACTTTTTAAAGATCAAAATCTTGTTATAATGCATTATACCAACACCTGTTTTAAACAAACTTGGGGAACCAGGTGTCTGGATCAGTGGGGTTCACTTCTCCTTAGACCCCAGTTGCCTTGGACCCTAACTTACACAAACATATACAGTCAAACATGACCTAAATGTCACCTTAATATATATATTAATTGATTGATTAAATGGGATTTTGCATCCTAGTCAAGACGATTTCACTTATATTGCAATGTCACCAGCTATAGCTAAATTTTGAGCTATGCCTGCAGAGAGGGCTTTTTGGCCTGCCAGGCCTACTGTGACAGAGGGGTGGGTTTTTATTTTGCGGTCCTCTTCAAAGACCACAGGACTTTGATTTTAGATGTCAGAAAAAAAAAAAATGCTTGGGCAAAAACATTCTTTTTCCTATTTCTAGGTCTGAGTTAAACCCAGCCAACAAAGTGAGCACCATCTGAGTTACCAAAGTACTACCTCAATATAGTCAAAATTGTTTTTTCTGAATATATAGTGGGCAGGACATGATTGGTTGATCAGCTTAATAAGCAGTGACCTGTTGGTATTTGAAAGGTCCAGGGTTTGAATCCTTGTCAGTGAAGTTGTCTTTCCACTTACCTATTACTTTCAGGAACAGAGTCCAATCCTAGAAAATGCTGGAAAACTGACCATTGGGTGGAGATATTGAGAAAAATAACTCAAAAATGAGAAAATAGTAATGCTTTTGCCATTAAGAATGGGGCCCGGTATATTCAACAAATCATGGGTAGAAAAAGTTGAGAGTGTTAACCTCAACACAGTGCATGTCCAAATCACAAACCAAAAAGCAAAGTAAAAACTTTTAAAACTGAAAAATTAAGTTAAACATGTGAGCTAAAAACATAAAATGTACCCAAAATGGTCTGATGCTTAGAAAAACTATTTCAATGATCATACATTCAAAAGTGGAAGTAGAGGTGGATAGATGTTTTACACCCAAGTATAGATTTTTTTCACTTATATTCATATTTATAATTTGTGTAAGTTGGTTCGTTAATGGAGGAGAAAACCAGAGTTTCTGAAAAAATTACACTTACCTTTAGCAAGTGAATCTAAATTTTTTTCACATTATGACCTAGCTGATGGGAGGTGTTGTGATCTGTAAGCATTTTAGACCACTTGATCACCAAGGCCCCTTCATACATTTAAAATAAATGAATTCATTCACTTGATTACTAACAAATTTGTGCATCTTGTAATTTTATTATTTCATAAAGAATAATTTCCCAGTACTGTATAATGATTTATCCACTGTGGTTGCTCAGTTGGTAGAGTGCTCGCTCCATAAGTGGAAGGTCGTGGGTTCAAACCCTGACCAGGTCTGACCCAAGACTTGAAAGTGGTAGTGACTGTTCTCTCACAAAGCACTCGGCACTACGAAATGAAAATCATGGTTCTTTCAGATGGGAACTTAAAATAACTGAGGTCCCGTGTCACAGTGGGCTTGGCATGTAAAGAACCATGCTATATACCGCAGAAATGCCATCAGCGCAATGCACAGGCAAAATATCTGCACCTTCACCTATAGCTGGTAATGTCTCGATATAAGTGAAATATTTTTGACTGAGACATTAAACACAATTACTCATTACTTATGATTTATATTTATGGTGTCAAATTTTCAGAAATTTTCATGCTTTGATGCTGCTTAATGTATTTGCATTGTTTTATTTCAGTAGATTTGAATCTAGATCACTTTACTCACATATATATACTCTAAATGTCAAAGTAGTTTTGTTTTCATAGCAACCCACTTGACCGTGAATATAGCAAAAATAAGAACACCCTCAAAATACAGTAAAACCTTGATTCATTGCTGTTACTTGTTCAGTCAGATTTTGGTTACATAAAGGGGTTATGATGGTAAATTGGAGTAGACTGCTAAAGGAAAAACATGATAGAACTTCAAAATATTGGGGCTATAAGTGTGAAGGTTTAAAGAACCTCAAAATACTCTGGCAATAAGCAAGGCGGTAGAGTTATCAAGGGGAACAAGGTTTTACTGTATAATCATTATACAGTACTTAGTAATTAAAATTTATACCTTTTCTTGTAGGTTGGTCTGCTAGCTATGACTGTTTGTATGACTTTAAGCTTTCTTGAAACTTTTTTCCAAACTGATGCAGCATCCCCCGCCGATACATAACCTTCATCTAGTGAACCCATAGTTTTATATATATAATAATACCACTACCAACGATTCCGTAAACACAAATACCAAATATGTTTCCAAAGAAATTAAGGAAATCGGTAAACTTTGTTTCCAAGTTGATTATACAATAATTATAAAAAATATGTTTCCAAGATGTGATTATGGTAATTGGATAATCCACAAAATATATATCTCCAAAAAAATTATGGAAATCTGCAATCAAATTTGTCTCCAAGATGAATTAAAAAAAATGTAAACAAATATGTTTCCAGGGGGATTGTGGGATTGTGGTAATCCGTTAAAATATATTTCCAAAGATATTATGAAAAACTACTGGTAAATCCCATTAACAAATTTATTTCCAAGGAAACCAATACACAAATAATATATTTCCAAGTTTGTTAAGAACAATTTGCTGGTAAATCCACAAAAAATATATTTCAAAGATAATTATGTTAAACTTTTCGTAACTGTGACTGTCAACAAATTTGTTTCTGTGGTGATTTTAAAGACAACTAATAATAAATAGTTTCCAAAGTGAATTTGGAGATGACTTGATATGGAAACATATAAACTTGACTTAACGATCAAAATTATAACCTCCAAAATAAAGAATAATTCCAGCTATGAGTAGTTATATTCCCATCAGTCAGTCTGATCCAGAAAATTGCTAAATGTATTATCGAAAAATACCAAGTATAATGAAATTTAATACAAAACCATTATAAGAGATTTTTTCCTGTCCAAATATTTGACCACAATCACAGTGTTTCACTACACTTATTAATGACCATGCAAAGTTTAAACAACTCTCTCAAATTTTTTTTACTATTAAGTAAACGTGATGTTAAACAAGATTGTACGATATACAATAATTTTTCAGACAACTTAAACTATATTTCCATAAATGAATTTTTTTTCACCCTACTTAAATTTCACATCTGCAGATGATAAAATTTTTTGTGGACTAAAATTTCATGTGAATTTTCCAAATATAGCTTAGATGTCCAAATTAAACAATAAAATTAAGTGTTTATATTCAAATTCTCAACAATAGATTGGTTTTTCGGCTAATTTCACACTGTTGTTATACACTAAGTATCAAGATCAACAGAATTAAGCTTTTGTCTGTCCTGAATAATCTTTAGTCAAATTGACAATAAAACTTAAAATTGAATTAAGGTGGCCCTTGTGATTTAAATGAACTTAAGGTGACAATAGAGAAATTTATGTCATCTTTGTTTAAATACAAATGAGTACTAAGTGTTCAATAAAAAGTTCATTGTTGAACATTATATATGTAAAGACTTTATCTGACCCTTGGGTTTATAACAAATGTGAAGGGACTGAGCCACCTTAAAATATATATAGAAAAAGTTTGAGAAATTTCTTAATTAAACATGAATATTTCTTAAGTTTAATTTAAACATAGACAATATGGAAATATAAATGAGCATATAAATTCTGAAAAACAAGTTCAAAATCAAAAATAAGTATTTCTTAAGTTTTATTTCCTAAAAAGACTATTTGGGAATAAAATTGAGAATAAATGGTTGAGTATTTTTAAATTGGAAAAATAAATACAGACACTTATATTGAGAAATACTTAGGTTTAATGTGATTAAAGGTTATGACAAAGTATTAATTCAGCAATGGAACGGAATCAAATGAACATGACATACATTTTGAAAACAAATACATGTAGTAAAACCTGCTATAGTGACTACATATAAAGAAACATTTTAATGTCGTCTTACCAAAACAAGCCTCTGTATAATTTATAGAATAACATCATTTGTATGAAAGAAAAACAATAACTGACATGGTTCCATTTCCAATGTCAATGGAAGTAATTGTTCTATATAAACACTAAGGTTTATCATATGATATCTAGTATAATTCAGTCCTGCTTATTATCTGCATTGATTTTAACAGATTTCTTTTTTTGGTTATTTCGTGCACCATAAATAAGTGCATATTCAAGTAGATGTCAAGACTTAGAGAATGTAGCACTTTACCTAAATGTCAGTCTATGATAAAATGTCTTCAAACTATTTTTCAATCAGTACATATTCTGTTGCAGAGTTGTCAAAAGTACTGTCTTAATGATCACAGTTACTCTCACCAACTAGCTTCAAATACCGCTCTAGATAATCAGTCTGTTTGCCAAAGATCAATGGTTTTCTCCAGATATTCCGGTTTCTTTCACTACCCTAGAACTGACTATAATGATATACTATAAGTGAGAGAATTGTGACTGGAGCATAAATCAACCATTACTCCACAATGGTATTATATAGCAGGGTTCTAGACTATTCTTTATCATGCCATGCTTACTCTGACATGGGAACCTCATTTATATTAAGTTCCCATCTGAAAGAACCACAACTTTCATTTCATAATGCCAAGTGCTTGACGAAAGAACAGTCACTACCCACTTTCAAGTCTTGGGTCAGACCAGGTTAGGGTTTGAACCCACAGCCACCCACTTATGTTTAATTTAATTGGGCTAGGGTCATACAGACTGAATATCAAACAACCAGCACAGATTCAACTAGATGAAAATACCCTAAACAACACAACCTCATTTACTTATCTTGGAAGCATAGTAACATCTGATGGGGTGCAGATAAAGACATAAAAACAAGACTCAGTAAAGCTAGAGGTGCTTTCATAAAGCTAAAAAACATCGGGAGAACAAATTGCATAAGCAGAAAGACAAAATTGAGAATATACAACAGTTTTGTTTTGTCAGTTTTATTATATTGGGCCGAATGCTGGAGAACGACCGAAAAAGACACCAACAAACTTTCCAGCTTTCACAATGGATGCCTTAGAAAGATCATGAGAATTTACTGGCCAGCTAAGATCACTAATGTGGAGCTCCATAAAAAAGCAAACACAGACGATATGAGAACAGTTCTAACAAGAGCAAGATGGCAATGGATAGGCCATGTGCTAAGAAAGCCATCTAATAACATCACTAGAGTTGCTCTCAGATGGACGCCTGAAGGTAAAAGGAAGCAAGGCAGACCCAAAAACACCTGGAGGAGGACTGTAGAGAAAGAAATGAAGGAAAATCATTTAACTTGGGAGAACTAGAGAAGATGGCACAAGACAGAGACCGGTGGAAAACTCTATTCCTTGCCCTATGCACCCCCCGGCATAAAAAGGACTAGGTAGGTAGATAGGTAGGTAGGGTGATACAGACATGGCTGGATTTGATATATTCTGTGATATACTATATAGGTGATACATGTATACATAAAGAATTTCAAAATTTATTGTTAAATCACATTAAACCACACTGTCTCAATTCTCAACTAATGTAATATTAATTGATGACTCATAAACAACTTAATTTACATATTACGTTTTTGTACCCATGTAAAATGTCATATACAGGATGTCCAAAACCTTATCAGACATCCGACTTTGAATTTGAATTAGACATTATTAGATTGATTACCAGATTGATGTTTGTCACTTTGTTGTTGCCATCACAATTTAATCACTTTTGGTTTATATCAAAGTCAAAACCAAAAACGAATAGTTCCCGAATTCAAAGTGCTGATATATTAACTTTTTTACAGATTGTATTGATATGTATATCATAATTCTTAATTTGATTATAATTGATTATCAGTATATCATCCTATTCCTATTATTTGGTTCATCCATAACCTGTAAATATTTACAGAAATTGTAATATCATATGGAGGGGGGGATGTCCAAGTGTTCTAAAGTGCATGCTTACGCATAATTGTGCCTCTTACCACCTAAGTTTGAATTCCACTTGTGGTGATAGATCCTAGTGTGAGAAAATATGTAAAAAGGTTGGTTGTTTTCTCTGGGCACTCCAGTTTCCTCCAAACCATCCATGATCCAATTGCCTCTATAAGTGAAAGAATTTTGACTGGGGTGTAAAATACCTTTTTTCAACTCCATTATATCATATGTTCAACTCCATTCTATCATATGGATATTCTATTATTAATATTTACAAATTTACAACTAAATATAATTAGTTTCTTTCAGATGTTACAATTTCTTTTTGTCTCATTTAGAGATATTATGTTTTTTTTTACATTCTAAAATTTAACTAAATTTGGAACTTTTAAATGTAACAAATTTGTTTCTTTCTCAATTAACAAGCTCATTTTCTTTCACATTAAAAAATTCAACTAGATCTAAATTAGGTACTTTTAATTGTTACAATTTCTTTATTTCTTTCTCAAATACATGTATAATGAATAATTTACGTGATATTACAAATTAAATAACAAATTAATAACAGTTTTCTATATATTATTGAGAAAATCAATACCAAAATGCACTTAGGGACATCTTATAATTAAACATTATGTCACTGTATAATTAAGGTGCATGTCGTAATTAAAATTTCAAATAAAATTCAATATCTTGATTATTACAAAATCTCAATCATTATACCAAGTTAACATTTGATGTATTTCATCAGCTGGCTGTCATAAAATTCACATTCTCATTATTAAGGTCAGCAAGAACACATTTTAGTAGAGAGCTAAAGGCAAATACAAATATAGTAAAACCTCATTATAATGCCCCTAATTAACTTTGCCACCTAAATTATCCCTAAGGTATTTTGAAGTCCCAAGTCTATTTCTTTAATGTTTGTCTTTATAGGTCTCCCTTGATTCAATATAATATCCCTTTGTAATAACAAAATCTGACTGAACAAATAGTTGGGATTTTAGAGTAACATTGATTGTAACCTAAGTGCATGTAACAGAAAAGAAAAAAACCCATAAAAAGCAAGAAAAAGTTTGCCCCTTAATAGAAAAATATTAAATATTATCTATATCAAGGCTTGCACCTAAAAATTAATGAGAGTGCAGGTTTCATGTAAAACCAAGATATGCAGGTCGCAGCAACTCCATGGAGCTCACTCTGCCTACATGTATTTTACTTTATCAGTAAAGAGAAATAACTCTTACATTTTTTTTACCTTACAAAAAATAATCATATTTCCAAATCAAGTGATCAAGAACTTACCAAATGAACTTCTTCCTTAAACGTTCAAACCACAGCTTAATTTTTTTCATAATTTTGTGAAGATTTGTGTAAAATAAGCCCTCAAATATCTACATGTATATATAATTCCACTATATGTTTTATGCACCTTTTTCACAATCCATCACTAATAAATTGACTCAATGTGAAGATAAATTTTTGCCCAACTTGCATTGGAACTCAAAAGATCAAAATTCATTTTTTCTTTTCAATGAAACTAAAATTTTTGTTAAAGGTGATCTTTACATATAGTGACTACACAGTATCTAATCATATCACTATAATCCAATGAGATTATCTTAATCCATGACTTATAACACCTTAATGGAAAGGATTTCTCAGGTATAGACACCTGGTTTACCCTGATAAAATATCCCTTTATTAGGTGTCCCATTAACAAATTCCTTACAAATCTCTTAATCTAAAAATTCATAACTTAGTCAAAATTCATTTAACACAACATAAAAGCAGTATTTTTGTTTATATCTCTGAAGGTGTAGGAGGTTTCTCAACCTTATGTTGATCACATTTAGAGTACCTGATTTATGTTGAAATTGTCAATTACAGACAAACTCCCTCACACTAGAGTCGAATTCAAACCTAGTCATTTAAAGACACGGAAATCTGTCAGTAGTTGACCACTCCTTAGTTTAAATAGAATGGCATTTACATCACTCTGTGTGAATAAATATGTTTTATCTGTGATTTCACTTACTACAATTATACCAATCAAACTTTGTGATATGTATGTTTTTGACATTACAAACATTATACTTAAACATGCACAGAAGAAAATAATAATCACTCCTTTTAGAATGAAAGAATTTTAAAAAATAGTTTTATCTAAAATTTAACAATTGAATTATTTTGATATGCCTTTGACAGTCATTTATTTGCATTATCCATGTTGTAGCACAACACGCACAAAGATCATTCATATTGACTATAAACACTGTTACAAAATAGTTAAATAGTTAAAAATTTCTTTTGTTTAAAACTAATGTTTAACCATGTTTTAGTTTGCCTTTTCAAAAAAAGATATTTTTTACATCAGAACATTGATTCTTTGGTCAGTTCTGGGTTATTAAGGAAACCAGAGTAACTGGAGAATATCACTGTCCTACGGGAAGTTAACTGACAAACTTTCACATACTTGTATCTGACCATAGTAGGATACAAATCTAGCTGATGACAGGTGCTATGATCTGTAAGGAAGCTTTTTAGATCATCAACCACTAAGACTCTTATAATAAGATGGAAATAGAGAAGATATTTAAGAGCACATGTTACAAGAAGGAACCACAATTAGATAATTTCAGGATATATTCTGTCTGAATAGTTCAGTATAACAGGTTACAAGTTACTATACTCAGGGTTTGATTTACAAATGTTGCCTGGTTTTATTAATGACTAGATAAATCTGTTTTTTAGGACGTGTCCTGCCCAAAACAGTGCATATATTGCCCTACTTCATTACTTACTTTTTAGATGACACAGTTGGTTTATGACTAGGTAATTCTGTTTTTTACTTACTTTTTAGATGACACAGTTGGTTTATGACTAGGTAATTCTGTTTTTGACTTACTTTTTAGATGACACTGTTGGTTTATGACTAGGTAATTCTGTTTTTGACTTACTTTTTAGATGACACAGTTGGTTTATGACTTGGTAATTCTGTTTTTGACTTACTTTTTAGATGACACAGTTGGTTTATGACTAGGTAGTTCTGTTTTTGACTTACTTTTTAGATGACACTGTTGGTTTATGACTTGGTAATTCTGTTTTTGACTTACTTTTTAGATGACACAGTTGGTTTATGACTAGGTAATTCTGTTTTTGACTTACTTTTTAGATGACACAGTTGGTTTATGACTAGGTAATTCTGTTTTTGACTTACTTTTTAGATGACACTGGTGGTTTATGACTTGGTAATTCTGTTTTTGACTTACTTTTTAGATGACACAGTTGGTTTATGACTAGGTAATTCTGTTTTTGACTTACTTTTTAGATGACACAGTTGGTTTATGACTAGGTAATTCTGTTTTTGACTTACTTTTTAGATGACACAGTTGGTTTATGACTAGGTAATTCTGTTTTTTCAGTTTGTGTCATTAGATTCTGTTGTTGATATAATTTGTGCTGTCTCTCCTCTACTTCCTGTTTATGCCGAATATCTTCTTTTTTCCTTGTCTCCTCTACAGCCCGTTTTCTAAAAAAAGAAAAAATCAAAATAAAGAAATAAACAAGCAAACTCAGTGAATTAGAATCCCAAACCAGCAGGGTTTTTTTCTTGTAAATTGCATGTATGTTCAAAATAAGCAAGCCAACTTGGTTAATGATAGGCACATCTCCTATCAATTTTGATGTTTGGCATGACCCATTTTCCAACTAACACTGTAAATTTCACGAAATGAATGACTTTTTAGTTAAGACTATAGAAAAGCCAAACACCACATCAGATTTTGGCTCCAGTCATGTGTTTTAGAAACTTTTACCATTTTAGATTTTTCAATCAAAGGGCCACAACTTCCAGAAAAATAAGCAAACTAACTCGGGTAATGATATGCACATCTCCTATCAATGTTAATTCTTGCACCAAGTTTCATGAAATAGTGCTTCATAGTCTTTCTTCAAAAGGTGGGGAATAAATAGATAAGCACAATCAAAATTATTTCAAATCTATTCAAAGCGGAAATAATACAATACTCATAATTATGTCATATATCTCTTCACTCCCAAATTGATTATTGGAGCATAAAGTGCTAGCATATCGATCACAGTGCCTAACATGGGACTAGTTTTATGCAGATCCCAGCACGACACAGTTTATCAGTTCCCTTACTAGTGGTTTTCTATGAGAACTATGTTTTCTTAGACTATCGTAAAGCTGACCACTAAAATATAAACATGACAAATGAAAGAATCTCGAATGAGACATGAAACATCATTGCTCTATTCCATTATTATATTTATATTATTATTATTAAGTATTAATTTTAAGAATTTCACATTTTTAAAACTATATACATGTAAATGTTTCCATTAGATTTTTTTCATTTAATATAAACAATAATAAAGTTATTTCAAAGTTTGAAGGTTTGGTAATTATCAAAACTTTTAAAGTTAAATGTGTTCAAAGGGAGATAACTTAGAGAAAGCTACAACTCTGTCACAAACAAAAACTCAGCTTTATCTCTGATAATAACGAACATAGCCAATAGATATCTTAAACTACACATTTTAATTCGCTCACTGTACTGGTCTAGTAAACCTGTCAAATATCAACATCTCCATCCACAATTATCCATCAGGTATGGTACAATGCATGTCAGACAAGTATGCTTAATTTATTTATGTTTAATATTTGAAATGCTATTTGATAAAATTATAACTAATACATATTTTCATTTTAGTCAAGTTATTTGCTGTCAGTGTGTCATGTTAGCTGGGAGTCATATGCATACCTAGCAGCGTCTTTCCTCAACTGTTCATGCTTCATCAGTAACATTTTTCGTTCTGTAAAAGTTTTCCTCACTCTGTAACCTCTAAAGGCAGACTGTAAAACACAAGATATCCAAAAATATTACAAATCTGGTGTAATGACCAATCTTTTCTTCAAAATTACACTTATTTTTGTGTTATTCTGGGTAATGTGACCAAATTTACATAGTGAAAAACATCATTAAGTGAATCAAATCTGCATAATTTTTTATCATATCTTTCCAAAATTCAAAAGATTTTTTATGCTTTTTAGATGGCCAAATTTTATTCATCAACTAGAATAATCATAAACCTAACATATCTACATAACCTTCAGTGACTGTTAGAAGTTAAATCCATAAAAATATAGTATCTATGGGACTTTATAAGATATGAAGGTAATTTGGCAGGTTACAAAGCCTCATGCACCTTTCCAAACAATTATGTACCCCGATATGCAAATTGGCCACAAGTGTGAACTGCAAAACACATGTAAAACATTTTTTTCAACCTTAGAAGTGGCACTAGTTTGCTGCGAACCTGCAAACCTTGTGCCAATGTTTGTTTACTATAACTATTAATGTACAAGTTACTTCCCTTTTACCACCAATCATAGCTTGTGTTTATGTAACCTGCTAGGTTTTCAAACATTGTTCCATATACCCAGACAAGTGAACCAATTGCTATGCGAGAAAGTTTTTTTGAGGACCACAATAAATTATACCTTAAAATGGCACCATCATGATATCATTATCAAATTTTTGGTTCATATTATTGAATTGTCATGTGCTACTTTTAAATGCATTTTCTTTTATAAAATTCAAAAGTAGCACATGACAGAACTGTAATCCTAATTCAACAAGTTAACGAAACAGACTTGACCAAATCATAATTTGAAGTGTTTACTGCCACTTAATAGAGTTCCTCACTAATAGTCTTACCTGAATTTTGAGTGCAGCTATATCCTGTATACCAGTTATAGACAGGGCTCCTTGGTCAATCATATACTGGGCTACATCATGTTGTTCACCCATCAGAGCATAGTCTAGAGGGGTGTACCTAAAACAAACATGACCATTAAAATAGAGTTGATTATCTCCTTTTGTGAATCTTTTTTGTTTGAGAAACATATTGTATAAGATAGTGGGTACAAAGCTGACTCTGTACCTAAAACAATTATGGCCATAAAAATAGGGTATAGAAAAATACATGACAGCAATATTTAATTCTCAATTAATACATGTGTACATTTATTATCTCCCTTTGTGAACATTTTTGTTTGAAAACATAATGTAAATAAACAATAGTGGGTATAAAAAATGACATTGCAGCCTTTATTTTGTATTTACTGTGAAGTCACTTAATTTTATAGTGTCTAATTTTCATGGTTCTAAAAAAAATACCATTTTATTGGGTGGTATATTTATGGTTTGTAGTGTGGTTACTTTTCTACTTAATATAATTTTGTAATATATATTAATTTGTTGACATGTAAATTTGTGGGTCAGAGAATCCATAAAAGTAACAAAAATTCTTACAACAGGGAAATTAATGATTTTACATTAGATCTACACAGAAATACAGAAACAAGTTTTCTTCTTACATGATAAAAATGATAAACTTTCTTATATTATGATCTGCCTTAGTAGGATTCGAACCTTAGCAGTAAGAGGTACCACAGCCTAAAGTCCAATGCCATGGCCATCACTCTGGCTAATTTGAAGCCGAATTTCGGACCCATTCCCAATGCCTAAAAAGTATACTTTTTCCCAAAAATTCAGTGAATTTTCCCAATTTACACATGGTTTTATTCCGCTGTCGAAAGTGGTAGTTCAGTTTTAGCCACTTGTATGATTACAGGTTTCCACGTACATTTCAATGACAGAAGTAAACATAGTGCTTCTATTATATCATTGTGCATTTTCGCCGTCTATAGTCAAACCAAAAGTAGAAAATTGTCTGACTTTAAAATGTCACAAAATTATTTTTGCTACCGTTGGAAAATTAAAAAACGTTGGCAGATGCCTGTACAGTGTATCATGATAAACTTACCGTTGGAAAATTGATAAAACGTTGGCAGATGCCTGTACAGTGTATCATGATAAACTTGTTAATCAAAACTAAAGATGTACAGAAGTATTTAATACATAGACACAAAGGGTATCATTCTTACCGATTTAAATCATAAAAATACTGGTGGTCACATAATTAATCCATTACTTGAAAACTTTTAACAATAAAATCCTCAGACTCCAAAGTTTGTTCATTAAATTGTAACATATATAAACACAGGTAGATTTATGCACTGTCAAAAATATCTATAAATAGAGCAGTGTCTGGTTCTTCTGAAGTACCAGTATTGATTTTTTATCACCTTTCAGTGGGACTCACAATGGGATTAAGTTACCTGGACATGTAAAATCGGTAAAAATAAAAAGAATCAGGCCACTTAATAATACTTAAATTAAAAGTAATTTCTTTGTTGCAGATGGTTGTATTGGACATTTGAGTTGTCATAAATAATCAACAATTAATTAATATTAAGAAATATTCCCACCTTTAGTACACCCATCTGTAGGAAAAAGCTGTCAGAACAACTTCTGTATATGGGAGATGCAAATTATTAGCCATGGGGCTATAGGCTGTGCAAGAATGGTTTCTACCATGGCAAATTCTAGAGTCTGGATTTTGAAGCTCACTTGGCCAACTTGTGTATATTCATCAATAATTATTTTAACCTCATTTTAAATTTCAATAAAACATTCTGATTCATAAAAAAACAATGCTTTTCTAAATTTACACGATTTCATGTTTTCCCAAAATGGCCTGAAATGCCACTAACTTTCCTAATTCTATGGGCCTCTGACCCAGTACCAAAATGGAGTGTGACTGCCCTAAATGCTTAAGATTACCAAGGCCAAAGCAAGTTACTTGAGAATGTTCTAAATGCCTGACATCATAATTTTTTTTTGAATGCTAATATTGAACTTTGATGCTATGACTGTTCAAAGGTTCATACCTGTCTTCAGTAAATTCCATGTGGTTTGGGAAAGCATGGTACTCTATAAGAAGTTTAACAGCATCTAGATGTCCTTTACTACAGGCCCAATGTAGAGGTGTCATACCCTGAAAAACATAAATGACATTGGAATAACCATATATCTCATCCAAAAAATACTGGTAAACACATCACAATTACTGTTCCTTTCATGTAACACAAAAGTAAAGAAAAAGAAGAACTGACAACTTCACATTTTTATTTTTAAAATTTATTTTCTCAGTTTTCCTCTAAAATCTTTTTAAAATATATCATAAAATATAGAAATTACTAATGTTGTAGGTTGTGTCAATTTTCAAATTTCATGCAAATTTTTGAGAGTAAATGGACACAAGGATATTTAATTAGTAAAATCTTGTTAAAAGCCCTTCAATAACTTTGCCGCTTTGATTACTGCCTAAGGTTTATATAAAGTATACAAACTATTTCTTTCATGTTTTTTCTATAAAACCTCCCTCAATTTATTGCAAAATCCTTTTTGGCTGCAAAAATGGTGGCAACAACAAGATATGTTAATGTATTTGTAAGCACAAAAAACAAATAAATAGAAATAATGCTTTTAATGATATTAACTGACCCAAGATTTTCCAAAGCTACAGGTTTTCACTTATGAAAAACATTAAATTGTAATTAACAAGTTATAACTGAAATGGAATACTATTTCAAAAAAGTCACCTTAATGAACCTCTAATGGGAATTCCCCAACCATGTACATGATCAAAATACAAATAACCAATAACACATCTACTCTGCCAAAAACTGTTCCTATGAAGTTTTATAAAGATGTGTTAAATAGCTTTTAAAAAGTGGCAGACAAAATGTTGCCAGAAGAAATGGAGTAAACACAATGTCCCCCACCCCACTTTGTTTGGGGGATAATTTTGTTACCTCGTCATCTTGGGCGTCAGGATCAGATTTATGTTCCATCAACACAGACATACAGTTAACAAAACCACCATAAGCTGCACATTGTAACGGCATTCTCCTACAGAAACAAAATCCAAAAATATTCATATACTATTAACTATGAAATTTTAGCGGCAGTTTTAGTTTAGCTCTTTTGGCAGTCAGATCTTTCCACTAAAATAAAACTGTGATAAAATTACCTATAAAGGACTTTAAGTACAAACAAATAGTTGGTGCACTAAAATAAAGACGGGCCAATCACCTTTATTGAGGAAAATTGCTAGGAGTCTGCGCTAATATAAAAGGATTTATAATATATAAATGTTGTAGCATGAATACAGTAATAAAAAGGCAGAGTATGCAGTTTTTATAAAAAACATGTCAGAAAATTAAATGTTATTAATGTTGTCCCCAAAATACCCAAATTACATGAGTTTGAAAACAATAACTGACAAACTTCCTACCACTTACCATCCTAAGTGGGATTCAAACCTAGGCAGTGATTAGTTACTGTGATCTGTATACTCGGCCATCTAGGCACCAACAAACATGTTAGAGATAATAAATATGTGTAATGTCTGTCCCTTTAAATATTAAGTTTATACGATCATGAACTCACCCAGAATAATCCTTGACATTAGGATCAACACCATACTTAATCAAAGTTTGACATATATAGGCATGGCCTCCCAATGCAGCCCTGTAAATATAAACACATATCATATGTTTATTTTTAACTGTTTGATAAAAATAGCATGAATAAAAAGTTACATTTTTGCATAAACAATGTAACAAACAAGTGTTTTTATTTTGATTATCATTTCAATGAACAATATTTTATATTTCTGAAGGAAATATACATACCAGTGTAGGGGTGATCTCCCCTTTTGATCTAAGACATCTACTCTTGCACCAAAATCAATAAGAGCCTGAACAACATCAGTGTGGCCCATCTCACAGGCCCGGAACAATGGGGTATGTTTAGCATTATCTGCGGCATCAATCTGGGCACCATGATCTAGCAGAAGTTTTACAGTGGAAGCATGACCTGAGAAAGCAGCAGCATGAAGAGCTAAAAATAGATAAAAGAACATAAATAGAAAATTGTCATATGATGACTTAAGTTTTAATATATTAAACACAAATTTACAATGCAGACAAAAACTGTTAACAGGATGGGTGATGGTATTGAAATGTAAATGCATTTGAACTGGATTGGAAATCATATTATAAAATTCTAAAGGATTATAGTACAACTTGTTGTATCTCCAGACTGAACTGGATTGTTCATTTTGTTTATTTGGATTCAGCAAGTAATTTTAAGATCAAAGTTTAAATGACATATATTATATTATTCAGAAATTGATAATTGTGATAGAAATAAGATTCTTAAAATCAAATAATGGTCTATCCATTCAATTCTTCTGCCTGACACATGCCACAAGGTGTTCAAGTAGCATTTTCATATAGGGCTACATTTTCAAAAACATTCCTCTAAAACACCACAACACCAATATTTCTGCATTTATGTAATGTTAAACTAATCCACTAAGACCTTTACAATGGGGTCATTTGGCAAATTAAGAGAAAATGGCTGCATGGCTCCTTATAGAATGAACACTGGTAAAATATTATAATTAATTTACCTGATCCCCCGTTTTTATCAACTTGTTGAATATCAACATTATGTTTTAGGAATATCTGTATGACCTCATCAGCACCTTTACCCGCAGACCACATAAATGCTGTTCGTCCATCAACATCTGTCTCATCAGTGACATTTTTTCGAGAAAGAAAAACCTGAACTGTGTCCTAAACAAAAGTATGTAGACAGTGCAATTATAGATTACAAACAGTACTAAAAATAGTTTAATCAAAGTAATGGCAGTGCTGACAGCAGATTACAAACTACATTCTACAATGACGTTTTATGCCCCAATCAAGTTTCTTTCACTTATATCAAGGCGATCAGTTCTTGATTTTGGAGGAAACTGGAGTACTTAGAGAAAACCATTGGCCTTGAACAAGTAAATTGACAAATATTCTTACACTAGGATCTGCCAAACCTAGGTGGAAAGAAGTGCTATGACCCATAAGTCTATTCTTTTGATAACTTGGCCACTTCAACTAATAGAGTAAAGTCACAAAGGAAAATACTTACTTTACTTTGTAGTAAACAGAGGTCAGACTCACAGCATTGAGATGTATTGTGTGCTGCATTACAAAGTTGAAGCAAGTCTGATTTCAGGAATAAATAGTAGTGGAGTAATGGAGTTTTTTCATCTCAGTCACAATTGTTTGGCTTACATCAAGGCAGTCAGTTCAGGTATAGCAGAGGAAACCAGACTGCCCAAAGGAAACCACCAACCTCAAGTGAACTTAAAAATATTTTAGTGTGTATGTGTGTGTAGATGGTTGTATGGTCAAAATGTATTGTTCATTTGTGTAATATATGTATATTTATATGTTCCAAACAGCAAATAAAAAATTGTGAAAAAAATGTTAAGTGAACTGACAAACTTTCTAATACTAGGATCTGCTCCAAGTTGGATTAAAACATTGGTGGTTAGAGGCACTGTGATCCATAAAACATATCAACATTTTATAATGTATTAGATAAACTTACACTGAAATTATTCTGTGCAGCATAATGTAAGGGTGTAGCACCATTTGAGTCTGAGCTGGCATAATCAGCTCCATTATCCAGCAGTAGTCCAACAATCTTAGAATGTCCTGAATAAAATTTATAAAAAGAAAACAAATCTAGATTAGTTAGTCAGGTGTACAGTCAAACCTGTCCATTAAGGCCACCTAAGGAAACCAGTAAAATCAGTCTTTATGGACAGGTGGTCCTTATATACAAGTTCAAATAACATGAATAAAAGACAATTGGGATAAAATTTTCTGACCTTTAAAAATGGGTGTCAATAATATAGAGGTTTCCTTTAAGGAATGTTTGACTGTATTTTATCAGCATCAAGACTTGTTCATGTTATGCAATGATTGAAGAAGTGGAAGTTCTCAGATAGAAACTCAAGCTTTCACAAGCCAACTGAAAACTTTTTTTCCCATTAAAATCTCCCCAAGGATAGATAATGAAACCTAGGCATTCCAAAGCGATGTAATCCACAGGTCAGTACATGTACTTTAACACACTTGGCCAATGATAATGAGGACACAAAATGGTAAAATATGCAAATATTTATATGTCATCAGTGCAGTGCACCACAATAGACTATTTTATTTTTAAACTTCATCAAGTTTCCCAAAAGTGGGATCTCACAACCCAAATTCTTCGGGTTGACTTTTTGGCCTACAAATCGCTTCTGAGGATTACTGCAGACATGTAAAAACAGATGTATATGTGTAATTTTTTGTGATTTTTCATTTTCCATTCATTCAAGTATCAACATCATCTTCACTAACTTTCATAGTTTCATAAAAAAAGTAGGGTTGTCATAACTTTCGAGTCATCTAGATCAAACTAGGGTCATAACTTTTGGGTCATCTAGGTCAAACTTACCTAACACAGCTGCCCAGTGTAAAGGAGTTCTAAACATATTGTCTAAAGCTGACACATTACAGTTTTCTACAGAGGTCTGAAATAAAAAAAATAACAAGTAATAACTGAAATGCCATTTTAAAAATGCCCCCAAACACTATCAAATTCCCTACCATGTCCACAATCCACCAATGACTGTTCCTGTGGATTTAAGTTTCATAAAGATCTGTTAAATAGATTTCAAGAAAAGTGGTGAACAAAATGTTTATGGAAGAAATGAAGTAAACAATATATGTCCCCTACTTCTATTGGTGACAAAACAAGTTAGCAAACATATACGTCAACATCACAAAATGTTGAAAAAAACAAGAGGCCCAATAGGGCCTGTACTGTTCACCTGGGCCGTTAACAGCACAAAAACACAATAAATACTACATTTAAGGAGAAATAACTCTGATGTGGATATTTAGATATTTATGAAACTTGCTACTCACATCTGTGACCTTGACCTTCAAACCAATGACCATAATCTATATATTAAAATGATCATTGCATCAATACCAACAATATTCTAATATACATGCCTATAAAAAAAGTTCATAGTTTTCGAGATAATGAATCTTTTTGGTATTGTTTTGCAACCGTGACCTTTGGACCCATGACCTTTCTCTGTACATCAAAATGATTGTTGTATCAATACCTACAACATTCTAATATACATGCCTATACAAAAAGTTTATAATTTTCAAGATAATGAACCATTTCAGTATTCTTTTGAAACTGTGACCTTGACCTTTGAACCAATGACCTTAATCTATATATCAAAATGATCATTACATCAATACCAACAATATTCCAATGTACATGCCTATACAAAAAATTTATAGTTTTCAAGATAATTAACCATTTTGATATTGATTTGCTACTGTGACCTTGACCTTTAGACCCATGACCTTTTTCTATACATCAAAATGATCAAGATAATGAACCATTTCAGTATTCTTTTGCATCTGTGACCTTTACCTTTGAACCAATGACCATAATCTATATATCAAAATGATCATTACATCAATACCAACAATATTCCAATGTACATGCCTATACAAAAAGTTTATAGTTTTCAAGATAATTAACCATTTTGGTATTGATTTGCTACTGTGACCTTGACCTTTAGACCCATGACCTTTTTCTATACATCAAAATGATCGTTGTATCAATACCTACAACATTCTAATATACATGCCTATACAAAAAGTTAATAGTTTTCAAGATAATGGACCATTTCAGTATTCTTTCGCATCTGTCAACTTGACCTTTGAACCAATGACCTTAATCTATATATCAAAATGATTTTTACATCAATACCAACAATATTCCAATGTACATGCCTATACAAAAAGTTTATAGTTTTCAAGATAATTAATCCTTTTGGTGTTGATTTGCTACCGTGACCTTGACCTTTGGACTTATGACCTTTTTCTATACATCAAAATGATCGTTGTATCAATACCTACAACATTCTAATATACACGCTTATACAAAAAGTTCATAGTTTTCAAGATAATGAACCATTTCAGTATTCTTTCGCATCTGTGACCTTGACCTTTGAACCAATGACCATAATCTATATATCAAAATGACCGTTACATCAAAACCAACAACATTCCAATATACATGCCTATACAAAAAGTTTATAGTTTTCGAGATAATTAACCATTTTGGTATTGTTTTGCTACTGTGACCTTGACCTTTGGACCAATGACCTTTTTCTATACATCAAAATGATCGTTGTATCAATACCTACAACATTCTAATATACATGCTTATACAAAAAGTTAATAGTTTTCAAGATAATGGACCATTTCAGTATTCTTTCACATCTGTGACCTTGACCTTTGAACCAATGACCTTAATCTATATATCAAAATGATTGTTACATCAAAACAAACAACATTCCAATATACATGCCTATACAAAAAGTTTATACTTTTCGAGATAATGAACCTTTTTGGTATTGTTTTGCTACTGTGACCTTGACCTTTGGACCTATGACCTTTTTCTACGTTGTATCAATACCTACAACATTCTAAGATACATGCTTATACAAAAAGTTCATAGTTTTCAAGATAATGGACCATTTCAGTATTCTTTCGCATCTGTGACCTTGACCTTTGAACCAATGACCTTAATCTATATATCAAAATGATCATTACATCAAAACCAACAACATTCCAATATACATGCCTAACAAAAAGTTTAGTTTTCGAGATAATTAACCATTTTGGCATTGTTTTGCTACTGTGACCTTGACCTTTGGACCCATGACCTTTTTCTATACATCAAAATGACCGTTGTATCAATACCTACAACATTCTAATATACATGCCTATATAAAAAGTTTATAGTTTTCAAGATAAAGAAACATTTAGGTATTGTTTTGCAACTGTGACCTTGACCTTTGAACCAATGACCTTTATCTATATATCAAAATGATTGTTACCTCAATACCAACAATATTTTAATTTACATGCCTATATAAAAAGTTTAGTTTTCCAGATAATAATAAATAATATTAAAAAGGTAAAAAATTAAGTCATGACCTTCATAATTGACCTTGACACCATTTTGAAGGTAATTACAAGAATATGTCAAAACTGAAAACCCCATGTCATTATCTGGTCATATAGTCAAGTTTTAACAATTTAAAGCTATTTTACGATTTTTTCAAACTTAAACGCAAAAACGCGTAACCTATTTTTTGTCCGAATTTCAAAAAATGAACAAACTATAGGCTTAAGACCCTAGAGAAGCCAAACATCACATCAGATTTTTTCTCCAATCAATAATTTCGGAGAAGAAGATTTTTTAAGATTTTTGCACCACTAGGTCACCTTGACCTAGTTATGGTAGCCATGGCAACGCCATGAACAAATCTGAATTGCACCGGCCCATATATACTTCTTACCAAGTTTCATTGAAATCTGTCCAGTAGTTTCAGAGGAGAAGTGGAAAATGTGTGTTAACGACGCACGCATGCACGCACGCACACATTCACACACGCATGCACATACACACGCTGCGCTATGCCATAAGCTCACATGACCTATGGTCAGGTGAGCTAAAAATCAGTTTCTAAGCTGAATACCTTTGGGACCAGAGGCTACAGTAGTCGAGTGGCTAAAACATTAGCCCTAAAAACCAAAGGTGTCTCATCACTGTTTGTGTGGGTGTGACCAGTAAAAAGAGATTTTTCTTTTCATTGGCCTTTATTAGTTGGCTAGGTACCAACATAAAGGACTAAGTGGTCTGTGGTGTTTATCTGAGACATTTATCCTTGCAATTTATAAGGAAAATTGTCTCTTGGCAAACACATGAAAAATTGCTGATGCGACATAAATTTAAGCAGGAATATTTGTTGTTATTATAATGGGACTGTCATTACTGGACATGGTCATACCAGAACTAAAAAAAGGGTAAAAACTCTCCATCATTTTGAGAATATTTAATAAGATCTTAAAACTAGTTAAAAAGTAATGTTCCTTATCATTTTTGTCATATAGGCATGAAAATTTATATATATATATATATATATATATATATATATATTTATATATATATATATATATATATATATTTTAATTTCAAATCTCATGCTTATTTCAAGCTTATGTCCCTTATATTTCTTTTCATGTATACATGAAAATTAATACAATTTTTCTTTTTTTTATTTAAAATTTCATAACACTGTATATAAAAATGTAAATGTTTCCTTCAGATGTGATGCTTTACATTAAATGTAAATGTTTCCTTCAGATGTGATGCTTTACATTAAATGTAAATGTTTCCTTCAGATGTGGTGCTTTACATTAAATGTAAATGTTTCCTTCAGATGTGATGCTTTACATTAAATGTAAATGTTTCCTTCAGATGTGATGCTTTACATTAAATGTAAATGTTTCCTTCAGATGTGATGCTTTACATTAAATGTAAATGTTTCCTTCAGATGTGGTGCTTTACATTAAATGTAAATGTTTCCTTTAGATGTGATGCTTTACATTAAATGTTAATGTTTCCTTCAGATGTGATGCTTTACATTAAATGTAAATGTTTCCTTCAGATGTGATGCTTTACATTTTCAAACCATAAGGATGAAAACAGATGCTACATTAAATATTATTTTTTATCAATGTCAAATTTTGTTGTACCTCAATGTTTATAACATTTTATAATGAAAGCATGACCTTCAGACACAATGTTTTCAATTTTTTTCTACCAAATAACAATGAAAATTGATGCCAAATTTTGCTTTCATATTTTAGTCTTGCTCTATATATGAAAATCTAATTTTGATTTTCAGACGTGTTGCTTTACATTTTCCAAACCAAACATAACTATGAATACTGATAGTTTTTTTTTAATTTTATTCTAGCTCAATATTTAAATATGAAAGTGTGACCATAAGAAGTGATGCTTTTCACATTTTCTACCAAACAAACCATGATACTGATGCCACATAATTGAAAAAATATCAAATTTTATTCTCACTTCATACTAAAATCTAATTTTGATCTCAAGATGTAATGCTTTACATTATTAAAATCAAATATAAGTAAGATTACTGATATTGATTTTTTCAAATTTTATTCTAGCTCAATATGTACGGTAAATATGATACTGTGACCATAAAAAGTGACGCTTTTCATATTTTCTACAAAAAAAAAAAAAAAAAAAAAAAAACCCATGAAAACTGATGCCATATAATTGAAAAAATATCAAATTTTATTCTCACTTCATACTAAAATCTAATTTTGATCTTCAGATGCGATGCTTTACATTATTAAAATCAAATATACCGTAAGTAAGATTACTGATAATGCTTTTTTACAAATTTTGTTCTAGCTCTAAATATGATACTGTGACCATAAGAGAGGATTTTCTTTCACGTTTTCTACCAAATATGCATGAAAACTGATGCCACATTGTTTTTTAATGACAAATTCCATTAACATTTGATATCTAAAAATATAGGTGTGGATTTAATATGTGATGTTTTTCTCTTCTTCTTTCTACCAAAAAAGAATGAATACTGATGCCATATTGCTTCTTATTATATAGCAATATATGCCTCACATAGAAATTAAACGATAAATCCCGAGGTGTTAGCGTGCAATATATACCGATATTTGCACGCTAACTTTGTTCCAGTTCAATGTTTCCCGAATCAATTTTTTCATGTTGCACGCGTTGTCACATGATGCTGTCGTTTATGATGTCATACGATTGTTGTTGACGTCATCACTGTGTTTGTTTGTCATATTGCACTAGTTCTTATATCTATTTACAAGAACTACTGTAGTTCTTTAAATAGTAGAATAGGTAATTTATGGCTACAAAAAATCTAAATTTCAATATCATAAAGAAAGATCTGTGAAATTATATTCAATACTAAAATACCTTTAAAGAAAAAATGCTTATAGACTTTTGATAATTGTATACAATTCTGGGTATAGAGAAAAAATGAACGCTGTACAAAATACTTAGTCTGCAACGAAGTCACATAACACCCAAATGTACCTCTTATTTATACACATACCCCAAATGATGTCACATGTATATATATAGGTTACATAGAATCACACCTGTAAAAGGTGTTCAACAGGTATGTTGATTATTTTAAGAGGGGTAAGCTCAAAACATAAAATTTGCATATGGGGCACTAAAGGTTATCTTCATAGTAAAAAAGATCTGTAAGAGACCACATTTTCCTCTATATAGCAGAAAACGTAAGACTTAATATTTTGGAATTATGTCAAATTTAGAAAGGAATTTTGATTGTATACCACTTTTAATTATCTGATTTTTGATATGAATTCACAGAAACTTTTTATTGCAACAAATGATCTATTCTACTATATAAAGAACCACAGTAGCGTAATATTTACGTATTGCACAACAAAATGGTATTTTACATGTAATACTTGACAGAAGTAAACGAAATTTATTTTGCTATATAATAAAAGGGTGATTGAACTGATATTGTGAATTATTATATAGCAATATATGCTTCGCATAGAAATAAACGTTAAATCCCGAGGTGTTAGCGTGCAATATATACCGATATTTGCATGCTAACTTTGTTCCAGTCCGATGTTTCCCAAATAATTTTTTTCATATTGCACGTTTTGTCACATGACGCTGTCGTTTATGACGTCACACCATTGTTGTCGACATCATGGTTGTGTTGTTTTGTCATATTGCACTAGTTCTTATATCCATTTACAAGAACTAGTGTAATATTTATGTATTGTACAACAAAATGGTATTTTACATGAAATACTTGACAGAAGTAAACGAAATTGATCTTGCTATATAGTAAAAGGGTTACTGAACTGATATTGTGAAATATTGTCCCTCGTTGACTCGACATTTGCAAATGTTGAATCAACTCGGGACAATATTTCATAATATCAGTTCAATCACCCTATAATATTGTACGAAAAAATGGTATTTAAGATAAAATACTTGACTGAAGTAAACCAAATTTATTTTGCTATATGATAAAAGGGTTATTGAACTGACACGCAAGCTCATGCAAATGTCGAGTCAACTCGGGACAATATTTCACAATATCAATTCAATAACCCTATATTCTCCAATCTCAAATTTTATTCTCGTTCAATATTTTAAAATTGATTAAAACTGCTATGTTCTACAGTTATATTGTTGTAATTTCGTCAGGTTTTCTCCCTTGTAATCAGAACAGAGCACACAGAATTATGATGCAGATTATGCAATTTGCATGTGCTTCACTGTCCTTTATCACCTCATAAACAACAAAACACACTGAGTCAATTCTTAAATGAAACTGTGACCTTAAGATGTGATGCTTTTAATTTCTTTCTACCAAATGAATATAAATTCCAATACCATATTGTTGTTTTTTCAATGAAAAATATTTTTACTCAGAATGTTGGTGCTTAAGATGTAATGTTTTACATTTTTTGTTAGATAAGCATGAAATTAGATGCCATGTTATTCTTAAATTCTTTAATCTTTTTCATCAAAGAAAACCTAAGTACAGCCTAGTGATGTCTTAAGACTAATTTTATATGAAATAATCTGTTAAAAAAACCAACAGAAAATGTCGAGGCGGAAACTGAAATTACTGATAATACTGTTTTTATATTACCTATAAATAACCATTTCTATGTCCCTTAACCAAGCTAAAACGGCTTCAAACTAATGACTAATGACTGTCAGACAAGGAAGCAATATCTGAAATTTTCATGATAGGTGAGGTGGCATAATTATGGAGGGGCTTTATAGCAATATCTGAAATTTTCACGATAGGTGAGGTGGCATAATTATGGTGGGGCTTTATAGCAATATCTGAAATTTTCATGATAGGTGAGGTGGCATAATTATGGTGGGGCTTTATAGCAATATCTGAAATTTTCATGACAGGTGAGGTAGCATAATTATGGAGGGGCTTTATAGCAATATCTGAAATTTTCATGATAGGTGAGGTAGCATAATTATGGAGGGGCTTTATAGCAATATCTGAAATTTTCATGATAGGTGAGGTGGCATAATTATGGTGGGGCTTTATAGCAATATCTGAAATTTTCATGATAGGTGAGGTGGCATAATTATGGTGGGGCTTTATAGCAATATCTGAAATTTTCATGACAGGTGAGGTAGCATAATTATGGAGGGGCTTTATAGCAATATCTGAAATTTTCATGATAGGTGAGGTAGCATAATTATGGAGGGGCTTTATAGCAATATCTGAAATTTTCATGATAGGTGAGGTGGCATAATTATGGTGAGGCTTTATAGCAATATCTGAAATGTTCATGATAGGTGAGGTGGCATAATTATGGAAGGGCTTTATAGTGATATCTGAAATTTTCATGATAGGTGAGGTGGCATAATTATGGAGGGGCTTTATAGTGATATCTGAAATTTTCATGATAGGTGAGGTGGCATAATTATGGTGGGGCTTTATAGTGATATCTGAAATTTTCATGATAGGTGAGGTGGCATAATTATGGAGGGGCTTTATAGTGATATCTGAAATTTTCATGATAGGTGAGGTAGCATAATTATGGAGGGGCTTTATAGCAATATCTGAAATTTTCATGATAGGTGAGGTGGCATAATTATGGAGGGGCTTTATAGTGATATCTGAAATTTTCATGATAGGTGAGGTGGCATAATTATAGAGGGGCTTTATAGCAATATCTGAAATTTTCATGATAGGTGAGGTGGCATAATTATGAAGGGTTTTATAGCAATATCTGAAATTTTCATGATAGGTGAGGTGACATAATTATGGAGGGGCTTTATGTTGTTATGTTGAAACAATGTTGTTCATTGTAAAATTTTATTTTCTTGACAACGTTAACACAAATTCAAATTATGACTAGCGATAAGTGAGGTGACAACATTATGGAGAGGCATTATAACAAAGTTTTACTGTATCTCCTGTCATACTGGCATGAAAATTGTTGTAATTTTATTTTTCTTTAATTTCAAGTTTCATTAACACTCAGTATTTTAAAATGCATTTAGGACATTCAGACGTGATGCTTTTCTACCAAATACGCATAAAAACTGAAACAATGTTGTTCAATGTCAAATGTTATTCTCACTCAATATTTAAAAATAAAAGTATGACCTTCAGATGTGATGCTTTACATTTTTCTATTAGATAAGCACGAAATCAGATGCCATGTTATTTTTATTTTAATTCTAAATTCTTTTCATCAAAGAAAATCTAATTACAACTTTTCAATGTCTATGAAATTTTTTATGAAATAATTAGAATCTAACTGTCTGTAAAAAAAAAAGAAAATGAGGTCGATTTTGAAATTATAGATAATTCTGTTATAATGTTACATATAAGATAATCATCTCTAAGTCCCTAAAATATCACTTAACGAGGTTAACGAGGTTGATATTCTTCACTAAGAGATATCATTGACATAAGAATATCTATATCAAAGGAATAAAAAAAAATAATGACTGACAGCTAGTACCGGTATGTTATAATGGTCAGGTAAACATCAAACAATTGCCATGGGAACACTGTAATTATTTTTCAAAAATCACACAAATTTTAAAAAATACCTGGGGTTTTAAAAAGTCATTTTCAGGGGAAAAAAAGCATGAGTAGCAGACTGATTAAAATTTATGTGCATCCTTATATTAAAAAGTAACAAAAAGCCATTTTCAGGAAAAAACATCAATAACTGACTGATTGAAATTTAAAACGTTGCTCCAAATATCTTGATATAGTAAGCTAGTAATTACAGGTATAAATCTACAAAGTAAAGTAATGGTGTTTTACTATTTATATAAAGGAAGTCAGTTCTGGAGTGGTGGAAGAAACCAGAGTCACTCCCACATCACTAATGTCTAACCCCAAAATAAACCAATCCCACATCACTAATGTCTAATCCTAAAATAAACCACAGTTCTTTGACAAACAAACTGTCAAGTCATCTCACACTAGTTAATACCTCAGTGGATTCGAACCTAAACGTTGAGAGCTATGGTGGGTGGTGCAGTGTACTTCCCAATGGCTCAAATGAAAACCAGATTCAATGCTTAAACTAAAACAGTCTATTGAGAAATAAATACTACCAACATTGCAGAGGTGTTATCCCTAAGATTTGACCTTGTGACCTTGACAAATGGCCTATGCACCTAAATTTGGTATGTGATTGTGGTACATCATTTTATGTTGGATCACATTAGTGTCAAGTTTGATAAAAATCCAACCATAGACATTGAAGATATGGAGCGGACATGATATTGAAACAGATGACTCGACAGACAGGCAGATGGAAAGACGGATGGACAAGGTGATTCCTATATATCCATCTTAAATTTATTTGTAGGTGTTATAATAACAACATTGTCTGAGCATACATACAAGAGCGTTTACAACAGCTTCATTCCCATCAGCCACAGCCAGATGTAATGCTGTTCTTCCTTCATAATCCTGCCAGTTTATCACACTTGGTGTGGTATCCTGTAAAAATAAATGAGAGTGTTGTGGAGCTATGGAGTTTTACACCAAAGTCAAGACTCCTTCACTTACATCAAGGTGGTCAGTATGTGGATGATAGAGGAAGCCAGAGTGCCTAGAGAAAACCACTGAGCAAGCCAACTGACAAAGTTACTAACACTAGGATATGTCCTGACTGGGATTCAAACCTAGATGGTGAGAGGCACTGTTATCTGTAGGTGCACACTTTACAACAAATGTTGGTGACCAAGACCCCTTAGACTTATTAAATTAGCTCAATTTGACTTATTTGTTAAGGATTGAAAAAAATCAGGGGATGGTGGGGAGGGTTTTAATTTCATTTTTCATCAAAGATCTTATTTTTTCAATGTACAATGGGCACCAATCAGACAAAATAGTGTCCGTTAATCATTTCATTATTGTACAAGGTAATACATGAGATTTACACCAATTCAAATCCACATGAATTAACCCTAATTATTATTTGCACTAAAATTTGTATCTGTTAAAATAAATTTGTACTATACAAATATTAGATAACTATTTATAAGGCATCAAAGGAACTGAAATTTCAATCATTTACAATGCAATTATAAGACTTTTATAAAGATTGATTAATTATGAGATAACTTGAACACAATGGAGCTCTAGAATATAATTTGAGCACAGTTGAGTTCTAGAGTATAATTTGAGCACAGTTGAGTTCTAGAGTATAATTTGATTATAAAGGAGTTCTATATAGAGTATTATTAGAGCACAGAAGAACTCTAGAGTATAATTTGAGCACAATGGAACACATCAGTATAATGTAAGAAGTGTTGAACTTTGGAGTATGATTTGAGCACAATGGAACACATCAGTATAATGTAAGAATTATTGAGCTTTGGAGTATGATTTGAGCACAATGGAACACATCAGTATAATGTAAGAATTATTGAGCTTTGGAGTATGATTTGAGCACAGTGGAACACATCAGTATAATGTAAGAACTGTTGAACTTTGGAGTATGGTTTGAGCACAGTGGAACACATCAGTATAATGTAAGAACTGTTGAACTTTAGAGTATGATTTGAGCACAGTGGAACACATCAGTATAATGTAAGAATTATTGAGCTTTGGAGTATGATTTGAGCACAGTGGAACACATCAGTATAATGTAAGAATTATTGAGCTTTGGAGTATGATTTGAGCACAGTGGAACACATCAGTATAATGTAAGAACTGTTGAACTTTGGAGTATGATTTGAGCACAGTGGAACACATCAGTATAATGTAAGAACTGTTGAACTTTGGAGTATGATTTGAGCACAGTGGAACACATCAGTATAATGTGAGAACTGTGGCGCTCTGGAATATAATTTGAGAACAAATGAACTTACCAGTATAGTTCGAACACAATTAACAGCCTCTTTGTCATGACAACTGGCAGCCCAATGTAGAGGGGTCTTTCCCTCTATATCTGGAATTCCAATATTTGAATCCTGTTTAATCAACATCTTCACATGTTCCACATTACCATATGATGCTGCCCAGTGTAAACCAGTTCTCTATAATTAAAATTTATGTACAGTAAAAACTCAATTTAGTGTCTTTAGTTGCTTACTGACATGAATTTACAACTTGAGTAAAACTTCATCCAGTCAAACCTGTCTATAAAGGCCACTCAATGGAACAAGTAAAAGTGGCCTTTATGAGCAGGTGGCCTTTATATACAAGTTTAAATAATATGAATAAAGAACAGTTGGGATACAATTCTACTGGACTTTATAAGCAGTTGGCCCTTATATGGAGGTGGCCTTTAAGGCAGGTTGGACTTTGGGAGTAAATACAAATTTATTTGCAAATGTAGGTGGTTTAAGGATATTCATTTGCCGATTTGTGAGTATGGTAAAAAAGCCAAATCCAGATTTTTCTTTCTGTTCAACAGCAAAATTACTGTCTTCAAGCATCATCTCTGTTACATCATAACACTGCAATCTGTAAATCTAAGAAGGTTTTTACATCATCAAGTTTTCAAGTGTCAATTTTGAGACCATGACAAAATCAGAAGAAAGTTTCATTTTTGTTATGCTTGTAAATATTAAAGGTATGCTAACCAGAGACCCATTGAAAAAAATTAAAATCATAGAGCTCTATATAATCTATAAATTGTACTATAATTTCCCAATGATTGACTAAAATAAATATTTGCAATGAAACTGGAGATGGTAAAAAAAATTGATTTTCAAAATATTTGAAAATATGTGTGTCATTCCTCAAGTAGCCATGTAATGTTGTTCAGCTACAAATTTTGAAAGTGACAATATTAAAGAGTCCTTTTCATTACCAATTTTCTAAAACATGATGTTTTTTCAGTCAGTTAGTAATGATTTCTACAATGGTCAAATTAATTATGAAATAGTAACCTGTCTAATATGTGATTACAAATGTTCTAGATGCAATCAAATACAAGACATGAATACAAAACTAGAACTGTAAGTGAAGCTGTCTTATACCCCATGCTGCATAGGTTTTGTTCTTAATTCATGAACCTGGACCTATGCACCTACGATTGATATGTGGTACATCATCTCATGTTCAGCTGGTTTACATTTGAGATCAAAATTCATCCGTAGATATAAAAAAAATATATTTTATTGGGACAGATGACCGGATGGAAAGACACATCACCTTAACCTTCTTTTTCAAGGGTATAAAAATATTCAAAATTGAGAACCTATTGTTTTAATAAAAACAGTAGTCCAAATAAGTAGTCCAAAAAAGTAGTCCAAATATGTATGAATACTATTCTTACCTTATTTTTATCCTGATCATCAATTTCACCGGGGGAGAGCTGCCGTAGTAAATATGCCATACATTTTGGTGATTTGTGTCGTGTACACAAATGCAATGCACTTTGACCTTCATTGTCCTTCTCTCGACAGTTTGCTCCCTTTGACAGAAGCAGTTTTAGTAAACGGAAATTTCCCTAAAATTTAAATGAAATTAGCTCAAAATCAAAAATATTTTTTTCACAATTCCCGATTATTTATCTTTATTTCTTTATCTATAAGACATGGTATGGTAATTTGATGATAATGATGTTGCCATTGGCAACAGAACACTAGATGACTAAATATTACATCTATGAATTATTTTCATTTATTTATTGCAGGTAGACAGAGTATTCTTGTTAAATTTGATTAATGCCATACATAATCACTAGGTGCTTGATGAGAAACCTAAGATGTAAGGCATCAGAATACTGTGGCATCTGCTATCATACTCATTCAACAAGAAATATTCTGTTCTTGATTGACTTGGCATCAATATAGAGTGGAAAGATTCTTTCACTGATATTGTGTCAGTCAGATCTGAGTATCAAATTTTAATCAACAAAATTTATTAGACATTTTAAAACAATACCAATGGTGGCATTAAAACAGAGTATTTGATGCTAAAATTGTTTACTAATAATGATTTATGCAAATGAGTAAGAAAAAGAATCTTACACTGGTAACAGTGTCTGAGACAAAGATATCTCATATTCTGATGAATATTTTTAATGTGCAGAACTCCCTCAAGCTCGTTCTGGAGAGAAAAATATTCATCCCCATCTTAAGTATTTTAAGATGAACTTAAATGTCTAGAAACTATTTTGATCTTAACAATTTGACTAATTTTTTCTCTTGTACCCCTAATTACCTTATGAGCTGCCCAGTGAAGAGCTGTCCTTCCACCTTTGTCACATTTATTGACCTGAGTGCCTGCCCTGAGTAAAAGTTCTGCACATTCTAGCCTATCAGCTAACACACAGAACATAAGAGGTGTACGCCCAAACTGATCCCCGGTGTCTAACTCCTGTGTGCTGGCTGAAAATAAAACAAACAAAATACTGTAAAATCATTTATTTTCATAATGCCCAATTTTTCTCAAGGTTTTAAGAAAGTGGTTGTCGTTTCTGTTTTAGGTAAGTTAATATAATATAATACATTTGTACTACATGTATTTAGCTATCATGTGAAATAATGTTTCAGTGTACCGGTACCCACAAAAACAACAAAAATTAAGAAACCATGGTAACTACCGGTGGATATCAATTTTTGTGTTTGTACAGGTCCAAATCAATGTCAATATTTTTTATTTTGTGGGCTCCATCTATTCTACACATGCTATGCCCCAGTGGCATAACAGTACATTGAAATGCAAAGGTTCACTCGGGGCATATCGTAACAAGAGAAAGAAGCTTCATAGTTTGTTTATCAAATCAAAGTGGTTCTCTGTAAATACTCTGTGAGAATGGAATAGACATACACAAATGAACATGTACATGTGTGTAGAACACCCCTCTCCCCCCCCCCCCCCCCCCCTCTCCTCTCTCTCTCTCTCTCTCTCTCTCTCCCGCCTCTCTCTCTCTCTTTCTCTCTCATATTACATATATAGACCATTTAATTATTTTCTTACTTTTATCTAGATGAATTGTTCAATGGATAACAACTTTAATAAATTTAATAAATTTAATGAATGATAAATTGTTTCCTAAGGCATTTTATGTAGAGCAAATTAATTATCAAGAATAATGTATATGTTTATATATTTGTATATTGTTATTATTCCTTATTATATATTTTGTATTTATATGATGTCATATATATTAATTTGTTTGTGTAACACTTGAATCCCAAAAAACATGATGAAAATAAGTTTTACGAGCTGGAATTAAACCGTAGCCAAATAGAAAACAATTTAGTGATCCAGGTACGAACGTGATGTTTCTGCATAATGATGATTATTTATGCCTTGGCTTGGGGCGTTACCAAGAATAAATGTCAATTCTATAAAATATCAACAAAACATTTTATTAAAATTACAATTATTTTGGATGATGTATATTAATGTGAATGTCAATTTGATATTGTTAAAAAGTACTGAAATTATGTGAAAAAGTAATATTTTAAAATTTGGCATGACTTTATTAGATGTCAAAACTACAGAAACCTCTGAATAGTTGGGCAGAGTAGTCTAAAGTGACATATGGATCACAACATGGCCATGGTTTGAATGTGGCCCAAAGTTAGGACAGATCCTAGTGTGAGAATGTTTGTCAGTTCACTTGCTTTAGGCAGGTATTTTTCTCTGGACACTCCAGTTTCCTCCACAATTCATGAACTGATGGCCTAAATGAAAGTGAAAGAATCTTGACTGGGTATCATAACAAGGTTTTGTTGTACATCTTCTTGGTTGTATTCCATTTTTTAATTTAAACAAGAGGCCCATGGGCCTTAACGCTCACCTGAGGAAGAGTACATATCTTATGCAGAGGTTCAATGGTCAATGACATTAATGAAAGAGAATATCAAAATTTTTAGCAGTAAGGGCCAATAATATGCAAGTATTTTTGCAAATTAATTATAATAATTATTATATAAGTATGCTATATATAACATATCTAAAGTCTAGCTACAATATATTATTTATAAACAGCTAAAACATCTGTATATTAAAATGTGCATTAGGCCAATACCTACAATATTCCAATATACATGCCTATACAAAGAGTTTATAGTTTTTGAGATAATTAACCATTTAAGTATTCGTTTGCATCTATGACCTTGACCTTTGAACCTATGAACTTCATTCATATATCAAAATGATCGTTGTGCAAATGCCTACAATATTCCAATATACATGCCTATACAAAAAGTTTATAGTTTTTGAGATAATTAACCATTTAAGTATTAGTTCGCGTCTATGACCTTGACCTTTGAACCTATGACCTTCATTCATATATCAAAATGATCGTTAGGCCAATACCTACAATATTCTAATATACATGCCTATACCAAAAGTTTATAGTTTCTGAGATAATTAACCATTTAAGTATTAGTTTGCATCTATGACCTTGACCTTTGAACCTATGAACTTCATTCATATATTAAAATGATCGTTGTGCAAATGCCTACAATATTCTAATATACATGCCTATACAAAAAGTTTATAGTTTTTGAGATAATTAACCATTCAGTACTTGTTTACATCTGTGACCTTGACCTTTGAACCCATGACCTTTATTCATATATCAAAATGACCATTGTGCCATTACCTACAATATTCTGATATACATGCCTATACAAAAAATTCATAGTTTTGCAGATAATTAACTATTTTGGTATTCTTGGACATCTGTGACCTTGACCTTTGAACCCATGACCCTGATCTTGTATCAAAATGATCGTCATGTCAATACCTACAAATAACTGAAAATCCTACTCTATTATCACAAGAAATGTTGAAAAAATAGGATTTTTTATCAAAGGTAAAAAACTGGGACATGACCTTGACCTTCGACCTTGACATCAATTCGAAGAAAATTGCAAGACAAGATCAACAGTGAAAACTCCATACAATTATCTTCAGCCGTTATGAAGTTATAACAATAAATGTCTCATTTTAAAAATTACGTAACTTTACGCAAAAAACGCGTAACCTATTTTTCGTTCAATTTTCATAAAAAACACAATTTTATTGTTCCCAGGTATGCTGAATCCAAATATCCAATCAAAATTTGCCTGCACCTTTTGGTTTCAGAGAAGAAGATTTTTTTTGTCTTTTTGCTATTTTTAGTAACAGCGGCCATCTTGTTTGGCATGGCCAAACCCCGAACACAATTTTGAAAGGCTGTTACCCAGGCATGATAATCACCAAGTTTCATTAAATTTGGCCCAGTAGTCTTGGAGGAGAAGATTAAAATGTAAAGTTTACACACGACGGACGACGCACGACGGACGACGCACGACGGACGGTGATAGATTGCAATAGCTCATCTGAGCCTTTGGCTCAGGTGAGCTAAAAATTTGGAAAATCCTGATTGCCTTGGTTTCTTGGATCAGGTGTTTGATTGGTGTCTTAAATCCCTTTAGACAAAAATATTTCACTTAATTGTGGAATTAACCACATACCAGGAAAAAACCACCAAACTTCAACAACCAAACTATCAAACATCCTTACACTAGAATCTAGTCTTTATAGGATTCTTACCTAGCCAACAAGATGACAAGCTGGCAATTTATTTTTGGAAAATAAAAAACATTGACAGGAAAAAACTACCTGTGTTTATCTGTAATTTTGTAACATAACAAGAAGGGCTATACATTACCTAATTGCAGTTGCTTTATGCAACTGTAACAAGTCTTATATTAGCAAAGCCTTATAAAACATCTGAAAAACGGGAGACCAAAGTGGATCTGACAGAACAGTGACAGCAGAATTAAAAGGGCAAAGTTATCTTGGGGAGAAATTAAGAAGATAGTACAAAATTGCTAAAAATGAAAAAATGCAGCATTGGCCATTCAGGGAATTATATGAATCATGTTGAGTAAGCCTCATTAGCTCATTAAAACTGGATTGACAGACTTTAACTATCCCCAATGAGCATGAAGGTTCAGCTTACTGGATTGACAGACTTAAACTATCCCCAATGAGCATGAAGGTTCAGCTCACTGGATTGACAGACTTTAACTATCCCCAATGAGCATAAAGACTCAGCTCACTGGATTGACAGACTTTAACTATCCCCAATGAGCATGAAGGCTCAGCTCACTGGATTGACAGACTTTAACTATCCCCAATGAGCATGAAGGCTCAGCTTACTGGATTGACAGACTTTAACTATCCCCAATGAGCATGAAGGTTCAGCTCACTGGATTGACAGACTTTAACTATCCCCAATGAGCATGAAGGTTCAGCTCACTGGATTGACAAACTTTAACTATCCCCAATGAGCATGAAGGTTCAGCTCACTGGATTGACAGACTTTAACTATCCCCAATGAGCATGAAGGCTCAGCTCACTGGATTGACAGACTTTAACTATCCCAATGAGCATGAAGGTTCAGCTCACTGGATTGACAGACTTTAACTATCCCCAATGAGCATGAAGGTTCAGCTCACTGGATTGACAGACTTTAACTATCCCCAATGAGCATGAAGGCTCAGCTCACTGGACTGACAGACTTTAACTATCCCCAATGAGCATGAAGGCTCAGCTCACTGGATTGACAGACTTTAACTATCCCCAATGAGCATGAAGGTTCAGCTTACTGGATTGACAGACTTTAACTATCCCCAATGAGCATGAAGGCTCAGCTCACTGGATTGACAGACTTTAACTATCCCCAATGAGCATGAAGGTTCAGCTCACTGGATGGACAGACTTTAACTATCCCCAATGAGCATGAAGGCTCAGCTCACTGGATTGACAGACTTTAACTATCCCCAATGAGCATGAAGGCGCAGCTTACTGGATTGACAGACTTTAACTATCCCCAATGAGCATGAAGGCTCAGCTTACTGGATTGACAGACTTTAACTATCCCCAATGAGCATGAAGGCTCAGCTTACTGGATTGACAGACTTTAACTATCCCCAATGAGCATGAAGGTTCAGCTCACTGGATTGACAGACTTTAACTATCCCCAATGAGCATGAAGGCTCAGCTCAATGGATTGACAGACTTTAACTATCCCCAATGAGCATGAAGGCTCAGCTTACTGGATTGACAGACTTTAACTATCCCCAATGAGCATGAAGGCTCAGCTTACTGGATTGACAGACTTTAACTATCCCCAATGAGCATGAAGGCTCAGCTTACTGGATTGACAGACTTTAACTATCCCCAATGAGCATGAAGGCTCAGCTCACTGGATTGACAGACTTTAACTATCCCCAATGAGCATGAAGGTTCAGCTCACTGGATTGACAGACTTTAACTATCCCCAATGAGCATGAAGGCTCAGCTCACTGGATTGACAGACTTTAACTATCCCAATGAGCATGAAGGCTCAGCTCACTGGATTGACAGACTTTAACTATCCCCAATGAGCATGAAGGTTCAGCTCACTGGATTGACAGACTTTAACTATCCCCAATGAGCATAAAGACTCAGCTCACTAGACTGACAGACTTTAACTATCCCCAATGAGCATGAAGGTTCAGCTCACTGGATTGACAGACTTTAACTATCCCCAATGAGCATGAAGGTTCAGCTTACTGGATTGACAGACTTTAACTATCCCCAATGAGCATGAAGGTGCAGCTCACTGGATTGACAGACTTTAACTATCCCCAATGAGCATGAAGGCTCAGCTCACTGGATTGACAGACTTTAACTATCCCCAATGAGCATGAAGGCTCAGCTCACTGGATTGACAGACTTTAACTATCCCCAATGAGCATAAAGGCTCAGCTTACTGGATTGACAGACTTTAACTATCCCCAATGAGCATGAAGGTTCAGCTCACTGGATTGACAGACTTTAACTATCCCCAATGAGCATGAAGGCTCAGCTCACTGGATTGACAGACTTTAACTATCCCCAATGAGCATGAAGGCTCAGCTCACTGGATTGACAGACTTTAACTATCCCCAATGAGCATGAAGACTCAGCTCACTGGACTGACAGACTTTAACTAAATTACACATACCAACTATTAGCCTGGCTAGCTGTGCTTTATCTCCATTGACTGCTGCTGCATGTATCTGAGTTACTGCTTCTATCTTCTGTGAAGAATCATTACTACTAAATGGCCCATTAGGGCTGTCAACCTATATAAAAGATGAGACACTTTATTTAAAAAAAAAGAAAAACAATAAAATATCAAACTAGCTTTCTCATAAGATAAGATATCAGGGTAATTAAATGGAGTTCACCAACATAGCATATGATACCCTATAATGTTTGTGCAGAATGTTGGTTATTGAATAAAAAAAATTCTTGTGAAAACCGATATTCTGAAAAAAGGTAACATTTTTAATGTCTATGGTCAAGTTGTTTGGCGCTCTGGGCCTGAAACTTATCCGAGTCTAAGACTGGTTGGACTCTCTGGTCCTGAAACTTACCGGAGTTTGAGACTTGTTCAGGCTCTTTGGCCCTGAAACTTACCTGAGCCTGAGACTGGTTTGGGCTCTCTGGCCCCAAAACCTACCCGAGTCTGAGACTGGATGGGGAACTGGTCCTGAAACTTAACAGAGTCTGAGACAGATTGGGACCTCTGGTCCTGAAAAGACTCAGACTGATTGTTACTCTTGGGTCCTGTAACTTATCTGAGTCTGAGACTGGCTGAGGCTCTCTGGTCCTGAAACTTACATGAGTCTGAGTCTGAGACTGGTTGGGGCTCTCTGGCCTGGAAACATATCTGAGTCTATGACTGGTTGGGGATCTCTGGCCCTGAAACTTACCTGAGTCTGAGTCTGAGACTGGTTGGGGCTCTCTGGCCTGGAAACGTATCTGAGTCTATGACTGGTTGGGGATCTCTGGCCCTGAAACTTACCTGAGTCTGAGTCTGAGACTGGTTAGGGCTCTCTGGCCCTGAAACTGTTGTCATCTCATTTCCTGATATCTAAACCAAATATAAAACAAAGCATAAATTAAACTTTCAAATTTACCAGCACAATTCCAAGCAATCTTTGAACTATGTTTAAAGGCTAACAGATACCCAATCAATGCAAGTGTATGTCCTATTCACCATTAGAACCATTACATGTACACATATTAATATACTAGCGTGAAAATAAGTCAGGGTGTTAAGCTTGTGGGGTGGAGTGGGGTGTGGAACGGTGTTTTACTCTGCATTCAAAACTATCTCACTTATATCTAGGTGGTCAGTTCTGGAATGGTGGATAAAACTGTGGGGAAAACTACCAACTTCAGGAATCAAATTGACAAACTTTCAAATTCTAGCAGTGCCCAAGTGGGATTCAAACCCAGCTAGGTAACCAAAGATGTTGTGATCTGTAAACATATATTAGGCCATACAGCCATCACCTAATAGTAACACTGATCAGGCATAAAATTTGGATCAGAGTTCTTGTTCACAACACCTCTCCCCCTCCTCTTTACAATCGATAAATTTTACATGAATTTTTATTTAAAAAATTAATCTTTTGGGGAAATGTTACAAAATTTCAGAAAATTGAATAATTTAATCTTTTTTTTTAGACTTTTCAGTCAAATATTCAAAATTTGAATGAATATGAACCACACAAATAGAACTCTCCTAACTTGTAATTTTGTAATTCCTGTAGACAGTTCTATCATTAATAACATACAGGTACTTCTATATTATATATATATACTTTTTTTATATATTATATTAATGACTTGAAACTTTATTATCCACTCTGGGTACTTCAGTATATGTAGTTTATATACACAACGTAGGTATTTACTAATCCTTAAGTATTTCTGATAAGTTTTTAAGAATCAATATTTTAATCAGCTTTTGACATGTGACAAAACACGGTCATTAATAATATAGCTACTTTCAAGACAAAATGATATATACTGGTAGTACTATCAGACCCTGAGCTGCCAAAAATCACATAAAAAATTTACAAGTGTGTGCTATATATATTTTTTAAATTTCAAAAACTGTTTAAATTCTTAAACCTGCTGGCATAAAAAGTAAAAATAGCATGACTGTCACAACACAACATTTTATAGGCGTTAGACTTTGTCAAAATTGAATTAGAAAATTTATATATTTATATTACAAAGTGCTATATAGTAAAACATCACCACCATTTGTTCAGTTCAATTTTTGCTTTATGATGGGTTTTGGCTTTAAACTGATTTATAATGAAAAACATAGCAGAAAAGGATTTTGGTACTTCAAAATACTGTGGTGTAAAGCGAGGTGGAAAAATTATCAAGGGGCATTATTACAATGTTTAACTGTACTTTCAAAATTTCAAAAACTATTTAAATTTTTAAACCAGTAAGTATTAAGGAAGGAGTAAAAATAGTTTAACTGTTACAACACACAATTATATAGTAATTAGAAATCTACCTGCCGAAAACAAAAACTAAAAAATTAAAAAAAAAAAGAACAAATACAAAATTATATTTAAATCCTAAATTGCTATACTTACACAATTTCAAAAAATGTTTAAATTCTTAATTCGGTGATTAAGAAAGATAAAATTTCCTTATATGAAAGACCAACAAGGATAAACAGTATTACTGTAACTATGTAAATACTCTCATGTAACAGAAACATTATGTTGAGGCCAAACAAATTAATTTCTTGTATTACAACAAGGCTTGATTGATTAATTGAATGGGATGATTGAATGGAGTGTAACATTTCAGTTTAGAACATTTCACTTATAACAACATGTCACCAGCTATAGGTGACAGAAATTTTTAGCTTTGAATTGGGCTCTTGGCCCTAAGGGCAATGTGCAGGGAGTGTGTGTGAAATAGGTAGTGCAGGGATTTATCAAGGGCCTATTTAGGGCCAAAATTCGGCCCCATTCCCAATGGAAAAACATTAATTTTTTCCCAAAATGGGCTGAAAAAATTCCCAATTAGAAAATCGTACCAGATACATAGCTGAAGTCTGGCCATAAATGTGGCTGCTTTTCTCAATCTTCAATCAACTCAAAACACTAAAAGCATTAGATTTAATCATTAATGGCATCAAAAATGATGTCAAAGTTTTCCCAATAGAGCAAAAAGTTGATAGTTTTTCCCAATTTTTAGTTGAGGGCCTTTTCCCAAAAGACCCTGATAAATCCCTGTAGTGACTGTTATTTTGCCAAGCACTCTGCATACAGAAATGACAATCACTGGGTTCTTGGGAAGATACAAAAAAAACGTACTTGTTTTACAGTATAGGTATGGCATGTACACTAAAGGACACTCCCTACACTTTGCCCTGAACTAGTGATTTTGCTACCTTTTGATAACTAACAACTACTTTCTGTCTTTTGGACTCGGAAATTTCACATAATTTTTATAAACTGGGAAAATCAGGAATACAACATAACATAGCAAGCTATATCATATTACATATTTTCAATGAGATTCTCATTTGAAAAATATTTTTTGTGATAATATCCAACATTTTGAGATTTATACAACTTGATTCCTTCCATGGCCGTAAACAGGTTATTTATGTATTTCAACATATATGATACATCTCCTAGTCTTTGCTGTTGTTGTCATGGGAATTTTATGGGGAATTTTAGTAATTATTTTCAAAGAGAAACTACCCCTCTTCATGATCAGTAGTAATTGCAGAAAAACAAGCAATATCACTTCCTGAACACAATGCAAAGGTCACAATTTCTACTAAGGAAACACTTACACTATAGTTTGTATAACCCTATACCCAATCAAAGCAGGGCATGGCGTGACAATAAATTACACCAACGTTGTTGAAAATGTCAAAAAAAATTTCTCTATGCAAAATTTTACAATATGAAAATGTACAAAACAAACCTTGAAAGAGATAAATGGTTATTTTGATATGGAATATGACAGAACTAGAAACCTGATAGAAGCAGTAGGAAGGTTATTTATTTATTTAGTCTTTCAATATGTTTTATATCTGGATAAAAACAAAAATATCACATGTTCTCTTATCACACTCTATGAATGATGTATGTTTGATGTCTAAAGTTTCCTGTTACATTTTGTCTTAGTATGATGTACATAGGTTAACAATAAAACGTTATAATGAAACTTTCCCGATTCAATGACAGCTGAGCCACACCTGTATTTAGTTCCATTGTATGTGAAATTTATATAACAAATGTACAAAAACAAATAATAAAAAACAAAACTGAGGTGAAAAAAATAATAAAACATTGAAATGATAAAGAAAGTAGGAACAATAAAATACATGATTGATGTCATCATGATGTCAGCGTTTATTATATCCCAAAGGTTTAAAGTACAATTATACAGATATGTAAGGCAAAAACATTGATTTATAATGACAAATACTGTAGTACATGTGTATACAATACGTCATACTCCAGATCTAAAGATTGTGAGTTCGAATCCTGATGAGGACATGTTGTGACCTTAAGCAAGTTACTTCATTTTACATTGCTGCTGACTTACCGGCTGGTGTCAGGATAATGGAATGGTTGGGTGGCAGTCCTCTGCACTGCTGTCTCTGAGAGCAGCTGTAAACGTTAAAACACCCTTGGGATGACCCATAATTTTTTTTTTAATAATTTTCATCAAACATGTTTTAAGTTCTTCTATGTTTTTCTTTATAAGCCTCTTTGATTTATCACCAAACCATTTATTGTACAACATCATTTTAGCAATGAATTGAGGTTTTACTGTATTCAAGTTCATTTTATTTTCTTTTAGAACTATAATATTAAACTGCATTGGTAAAAAAATCATCATCTGGATAAGTAGAACTTCAAATAGTTGTTCAAATAAAGATCATTTTAATTTATTTTCTGTGAGAATTATGATAGCTGAATTGGCAACAAAATTCATCTAAATAAACAGAAGTTCAAGGAGTTGTCCAATTCAAAACAAATTTTAGTTTTTCTGTGTGTATCAAGAAAAAAATACAGCACCATAAAATTCTTTCTGGGATTAAATTTTCTTGGCCTTCCAAAGTGAATTTTTTCTTTATTTGTAAGTTAAATAAACATTAATTCTTTAAATATTAGATCATTAATTATTCAAACTGTCCATTGTAATTTTACAGATAAAGTAAATAAACAAAATTTACCGATAAAACTTGTACTGAAGTTTAAAGACACAACAGTAGTAGAGTGATCATTAGTATTGACTCGTGATCTTAAATACTTGGCTTTATTGACAAATTATATCAATATATATCGGACTTGGTCGTCAGTTGACTGACAACCACAGAGTTCAGATACGGGATAAATAAATTGAATAAAATACTGACACTCATTTCTGCCTACCATGTCTGTTAGACAGATTGGGTTTGACCACACAGAGTTTATACAATCAGGACCAATTAAAACGTAATGACTTTTGCTGGACATTTTTACCATTTTCCAGGACTTAATTAACATAATAGAACAAGGACTATAATCACATGAAAGATATAACTCTTCAGATACATGTGATAAGAAGGTCCCATTTTTTATTTTAAAAAATCATATATTATACATTTGAAATAGGTAATAATGGCACACTGAAACAGAAGAGTTCTTTCAATTGTACATAAATTATTAAAGAACTCAGAAATGGACAAAACTGGATTTCACCAAATTAGTGTACCGGTAATAGGGGCATGTTTTCACTGGATTGTATCCCACACAGTCATTAAGATATTTTAAAAATTTATTTTTCTTATTTTTAAAAAGTATTGAATTTTTTTCTCGAATTCAGTCACAAGTACGTTTGCATGAAGTTTTACAAAATAATAAATTCCGTGATTTCTCAAGTCTAAAAACTGAATACCATGACATTTCAAAAAGGCAGTCAAATTCAATGACTTTTCAAGTTCTGTGCAAACCCTGAATGACTAGGTTACTACACACCCTTATAGACACAAAATACTAAGTCAGTTGGCTGATGGTAGCACTCAGATATAGGAATAATAGATTTGACATTGTTGAGCTCAACAATGACATTTTCTGATTGTAATGATTGTTAGACACCAACAGTTTGGCCAGTAATATCCTGACCAATAGGCTACTGCAGCCTCTCATGGACATAAAATAATCAAGTCAGTTGACCGACAACAGCATAGGTCAGATACTGAGTTAAAAACTGACAATTTTAGAATGTAGTGTCTGTTGGACATTGAGTTTGCCAGTAATGTCTTGACCACTGGGCTACTGAAACCTCTCATGGACATATCAAGTCAGCTGACCGACGACAGCAGAGGTCAGATACAGGAATAATAAACTGAATACTGACATTTATTTTTGATTGTCATGTCTAATAGACATGGGTTTGTCCAGTAATTACTAAGTCAGAAATTAATAGCCAATGGAGTTTGCCGCTGTACCACATGATCACTATCTCTTAACGTTTGTGTGGAACATTTTGGAAAACATTAACAACACAAATTCCCAGAACAATGACATTTTTACAGGAAATGTCATCTTATGCGATTCCATATCCATTGCAAATAAGTGTTCCACACAAACATTAGAGGGCATCATGTGGTACAGTGGCGAACCCCGGCTACCAGGAATGAAAACAATAAGATATTAATTAGATACAAAAATTACATTTTTTTTCATTTTAAAGTGATTACCAATTAATATGTCAGTTTCATCCTATTGTTCAAAGCGAATAATGATATATCACAAAATTTATCGGTAAAAAAATTATATTTAGGAAAAAGAACATAAGTTAGTAGTACCTTGGGGATTATCTTAATGGATTAAGTTGATCCTGATAACTGACAGTTATATAATGGCATTAGACATTTAATCCAATAATGTACCAGTGATAAATGAGTTGCCGTGAAGGTCGTTATTGTCTTGGGAGGCATATAACATCCTCAGCAACCCAACATTTACAAAAATACTTCCATTTTCAAACCACATATGTATAGATATTCATAATTAATAAAGGATAATTTAATAAATAGGATAAAAAAAACACTGAGGTTTGTAGATGATGAAAAAATTGAGTAACTCAACCAAGAACATACCAGATGATTTCAACAACAACTCCTACATTGTGACATGTCAGAATTTTAGAGTACAATAACCTTCTTCTGGAATTTTCATGAGAATTTTTTGTAATTAAATAAAGATGTGTGATTTTCCTCAAATGCAAGAAGAAGAAACCAAACATTATTGTCAAATGGTGGAGTGAAGTAATAATGGTTCACACACCAGTTAAGATTCTTTCACTTAATTATATTAAGACAATTAGTTCGGAGATGGTGAAGGAAACAGCTGGGAAAACATAGTAAACCACCAACCTTTGGCAAACCAATTGTCAAACTTTCCTTCATAAAAATCTGTCTATACGTGATCTGTATCCTGGAGCTTACTCGCAAAGTTAGGCCACATTTTTATTAAATGATAATAAACATTGTTTAATGTCACTCCTGAAGACATCAATGCTATTTTATGATTTGGTGATTTTGATTTGCATATTATGTCACTTTGCATTGTGACAACTTTTTTTCAAACAAAACTGTTTATTTCCGTAGATTTTTGGCACACAATGTCCTTACCTGGTAATCATGTATACCTAGCTTAGCTTCAATGATGTTGGAGGAGAAGGCCAGACAAGCTATTACTGACATACAACACCTTGCCATATTACATCCTGTTTCTAGAGAATGCATTTTTAAGACACCCCCTTCCCCTCAACATGTTTACAAATAGCCTTGACAAACTATTACTTACAGACATAAGGATGGACAAAGCCTTATCATGATACACCCTGTTCCTATAGAAACAGGTGTAAACAACGGACACCCCCTTCCCCAGGTGTTCCCATAAAAAGAACAGATGTAATTAAGTTACCTACCATATAAATAGGTTCATGTTTTGGTATTCGTGGATAAATACAACATAACATCTGTGACATCATTAATTGAATCATACAGATAAATTTGTCCAAAATATAACACAGGTACTTCAAATAAAAACTGACCTTTTTTGCAAAATTTATATATTATTATATTAAAGTTATGGATCAGAATATAATAATATGCAGTCAGGTAAAGTCAGTTTTGAGAAATTAGATTTTAGAAGAAAATAACAGAAATATCAGATTTAATGTTTCTGTATCTGCATTCTAAACATATAAATATTTTTTTGACAAATCATTTTTATCATTTTGTTTCCATAATAAATATATGACAATGGCACTTAATTTTGTATTTTAAAACTTTTTCAACAAAAATAACATAGTGTTAGCTTTCCTCACTGCTCTGCTCTGAGAATAAAAAAAATCTCTATCCAAAGTCTTTCAGCTTAAGCAATACCGGGTATTATATTTTTTTCAAACTCTCACAACGGCACTTAATGTCTATCCTAAAACTGTTTTTGACAAAAATAACCCCATAATTTAGCTTTCATTAATCTTTAGAATAATGTTCAGTGTATTTTAGCTAGTAATATCATCATATTTTTCCAAACTCTGTAGAGATAATATTGGTATGATCACATCTCCATGGAAGTTCCTATAGCCTTCAGGGCAGTTCTGCAGCAAATAGATAAAAAAAAATTATATTTTCAGAAAGTAATTTTGTTAATTCCAATTTACTAATGCTTCAGATTTTTTGACTGTCAGGATAGATTTTTTTACAGATTTTTTGACAAAGTATGATATTAAGGTTCATTTTCAATAACTATATGAACCGTAATCAATATACATTGTACAATGTAATGAATGTACATATACTGCATTTTGTAAAAGTTTATAATTTATCAAAAACAGTTTTGGAATTGTTTTATGAAAAATTAAGGTGAAAGATGGAAAAAATAATTCTTTTTATAAAACTGGGAGAAATAAAAATTTATATTTTTACACGTATACAATTCAGATACAGGCTATAAGTTATTCTCTTGCTGCAGCAACAGGTTTATCATGTTCTATTTATAGAAATCTGATTTTGGTTATTTTGGTTATATCAAGGCATAGTGGAAAACTTGGAATAGCTATTGAGAACTGGTTTAAAAAATATCCATACTACAAAATAAATTTCACCAGCATTAGCGTTCAGTCTAGATTTACCAGAAGGGGCCATAATTTTAAAAAAATACTCTAAAACACCATAAAATCAATATTTTTCATTCGTGCAATGTTAAAATTATCCCACTAAGGCCTTAACAATGTGGTCAATTGGCAAAACAAGGAATCAATGGTATCATGGCCCCTTCTAGAATGAACAATGCCACGGTGCCACCATACGTCATAATGCTTGTGGAATAGTTTTTGAAGTTGATCTTTTCCCCTAAAAACAGCATTATTAATTGAAATTATACATATAAAATCTAGAAAACCTTAACAATCAATTGTTAAAGATTGATTGAACTTATTATAATTTTGGTTTAGCCATCCTAATAGATGACCTTGAGTAATATCAAATACCGGTACACATCAGAGAAAAAGGACAAAAGTTAATAACATAATGATAATGTCATATACCATTTTTTTATTTAATTATAAAATACATTTTAAAATGGTATATGACAACAAGGTACAGAAGGTGGAATGGTAGGACTATGTAACAAAGATGTGGAAACAGTAAACTCATGATTTAAAATACTGCATTAAGACAGACAATAGCAGAACAAAAAATTAGAAAGACCGAAAAATACTTGAAAAAGAATCATGGTGACTGAAATGTAAGAGATTGGGGAATGTGGGCACAACAGGAAGACTGGCCAACACAACTTGTGACAAGGCAAAGCAAAATGGTAAATAGCTGTAGAACCTTGGTAAGAGAGAAAGTGACTTCAATACTATATGCAGAATTTTATCTAAGAATTAACAAACTTTGGCTTAATCTAAAAAAGAAGTTGAAGTTCTTTTCAAACCACTCAGGCACATGTCTTCCTCTCAGGTTAATCTTAAGATCCTCAATTATTTTAATTGGTTACCAGTCACCTTGCTGGGGCTCATTCCCATAAACTTTGAATCATGAGTCAGTGACATTAACCACACATCTCCTCACAGATTACTCATATTAAAGCCCTATCTTTTTTTTAATTTGCTACTTGTAACCTGGCTAGGGCTCACCCCCATGACCTTTGAATCATAAGTCACTGACCTTAACCACTCAGCCACATGCCTCCTCACAGGTGAGCCACATGTCTCCGGAGAGGCGATTCATAAGGCCCTTATTTTTATTTACTACAAGCTATTGTCCTTACCATTGTGACAAATAACAAACAAATCACAATGATAGCTCATTAGTTAGCCTACACATTTCCCTTTGTTTGGTGATTCAACCTCAGTTGACCAGCATACTGCTTCATCTGATAACAGTATACATCATGTTTTAAACTTTTAACCTCATAAAGACATAGAAAATAAACCTTAATTGTAATAACAATCTTTAGAGGCATTAAATATAAAAGACACATCATCTAATAGTGATATTTCTAAATTCTTGTACAGATAGGTGTGAATATTTTCTAGGAAATAATGGGAAATAAATACTGGTACCTGAATCATGTATAATGAATAATGATGTCATATTTTGCACAAATTATATATGTATGTGTGTGTGTGTGTGTGTGTGTGTGTGTGCATTCTTAGTATTCATTGCTCAAGTTTGATTTATTGATTGATTGATTGATTGAATGGGGTTTAACACCCCAGTCGAGAATATTTCAGTTATATTGAGACATCACCAGTCATAGTTAAAGTAGCAGAATTGTTTATCTTTGCCGTGTGCTCAGGGCAATATGAAGGGAAGGTTTTTAACATGCCACATCTACTGTGACATAGGGCGTTGGTTTTTAATGTCTCTACTGAAGAACCTTAAAGCAACTTTAATTTTTAAATGCCAAGTGCTTTGTGAAAGAACAGTCACTAAATTGACAAAATCAAGCTATTTTGAGCATATCTGTGAAAAATAATGTTTTAAAATTTTTTTCATATAATTTAAGGGGGTACATAAGGAAGTTTTACTGCAAACTGAATAAAATTGCAAAAATTAGATGCCCAAATTTTCAAACATGATTAAAAAAAACCACCCATTACTGAGCCAATTAACTGGAACAATACCTAGTGCACAGTTCAAAATCTGATAACAATTTATTAACTTAATCATACCCAATAACCTATGAATGTATTACTTGCCGAACATTTAATAGAAATAGTGGTAAAAATAGAGCGATCAGCTGATTGCTCAAAATAATTAGGATATAATTAGAGAATTCGTGCTACACTATATAGCTAAAAATACAGTACATTCTGCTAATTAAATTTGACAGGAAGGATCAACTCTGCTGTTGTCTACTCCTGGAATTAGCTACCTGAATATGATTGGCAGGGCTATCTCATACCCTTTTGTGAATGGGGCAGGACCCTTGCAATTGTGAAATAAGCATCATAATCTCCAAAATTGTTTAAAAGTAGAAGTAATAGAAAACTCAAAAATATTTTTTTAACGCTGAAAATTCTAAAAAATTGTGAAAACTGGCAAAGTGATTGTGAAAAAACCATAACATTTTGAATTGTGAATGAGAGAGAATATCAGTCCCAAAAATTACCAAGCAAGAATCCTGATTATTAATTATCTACCAAAGACATGGTTTATACTCATATCATAATAGTAAAAAAATTTAATACGCATCAAAATCATGTGCCAGGCATAACAGTCATGTGGTCAATATCCACGTCCTCAACATGGCTACAAAGTTTTTTGTTACAGTTTTGTGAAATGTAAAATTTTGCATTTCTAAATGTAATTTTACTAAAATTACAGGAAACCAACACCAGTGAATAGTAGAGTATGGTGTTGTTAAAAAGTGGATACAAAGCAGTATTCAGTAGAGTTCTAATAATATAATAAGAATTTGTGTGAAATAAATTAGATCTCAACACTTGATAACAATATTCAGGGTTCGTACAGACATTTGGACTCCAAATTTAAAGACTTTTTAGGGTCTTTTCAAGGTCTCATTTGCAAATTTAAGGCCTAATCAGAGGGACAATTTTATAAGAAAAACATTGGTGCAAAGACAATTAAATCAATGAAACAATTACTTACATGTCCACAGTAATGGCACTTGAAGTAGGGGTTGATTTTGGGTGTTTAGCAGGGCCAGGTACCTTTAAATTGCTCATTTCAATGTAACTTATTTATTTATTTTGATCAGTCTATTTACAACCATTTAATATCAACACCTAATTGGCAAAATTCAAGGGCTTTTTAGGCCCTTCAGGATAAATTCAAGGGCTTTTTAGGGTCAGACTTGTTTTTAGGGTCTTTTAAGGGCAAATCTAAAAATTTAAGGACTTTTCCAGGCCTGTACGAACCCTGATATTTCTAATTGGAAACTAGTCGCTGATTAAAAATTAGAAATATTGTTAAGAAGTGTTGAGGTCTAATTTATTTCTCCTAATAGTAATTTTGAAAAAATGGTAGAGCAATTGCCTATAGTGTAGGAGGTCCCGGGTTCGATCCCCAGTCCGACCCTGCATTTTTTCTTTCCTGTTACATTTGGGGGCTCGTCTGACCCTGGGAAGTGGCCGACCAACAGGTTGGTCCCAGGGTGGAACCTGGTGGTTTCGATTCAAGGGAGTTGAATCGAAAAAAAAGAAAGGAGGAATGTAGCGGTCTGGATAGCTCAGTGGTAGAGCCCTCGCCTATAGTGCGGGAGGTCCCGGGTTCAATCCCCGGTCAGACCCTACATTTTTCTCTTTCCTGTTACACTAGAAATAAAAACAAAAAGCAATAGTTTTTGCTCTTTTGATTGGTGCCTGAAATTTTTTGATCAGGAGACATACTGGCTCCTAGATTTAAAAAAAGCTACTTTGTGCCGGCTGTCCTCAAGAAAAAATTAAAATTCAACATTCATAGAACTTTATTAAATGTTAACATCAAGACCCTAATAATACAATATATTATATAATTTTTTCTCATAAAATTTTTGCCTGTTTAAAAATAAGATTCAAGAAAAACTTAAATTTTCATGGATTTGACAGTACTAGAGGTTTTATTTTTGCCAGTTTTTATAGATAAAATGGTAACCTATCACTGGTGTTATGCACCTACTAACGATGCAGATGAAGAAGACAAAGATGCTTTTTACGAACAACTGCAAAGAGAACTAGACAACACGCCAGACCATGATATCAAGATCATCATGGGAGATATGAATGCTAAAGTAGGAGCAGATAATGAACTCTACAATAGTGCAATGGGGCACCATGGTTGCGGTATCATGAATGAGAATGGACATAGGCTTGCAGAGTTTTGTACCACCAACAACTATGTGATCGGAGGAACTCTATTCCCCCACCGAGACATTCATAAGTTGACATGGCATTCACCAAACGTGAGAGATCAAAACCAAATTGACCACATCACAAATGGTAAATGGAGGAGATCATTGCTTGATGTGAGGGTTAAGAGAGGCGCTGATGTTGGTAGTGATCACCACCTGGTAACAGTATCTATCAAACTAAAACTGCGCAACACACAAGGAAAGTGTACAACAAGGAAGAGATTTGATGTGGACAAACTCAGAGATATCAAGACAAGGCATGAGTTCAACATCACACTCAAAAATAAGTTTGGCATTCTACAAAACCTACAATCAGAAAACAAGACAACATCGGTTGATGAAAAATGGAAAGAAATTTGTAACATATACACTGAAGCTAGCGAAGAGTGCATTGGCTACAAACCAAAACAAAAGAACAAAGAATGGATAACACCTAACACTTGGAAAATGATTGAAACAAGAAAATGCACCAAAAAGAAAATACTTGAAGCCAAATCACTGAGACTTAAGGAGAAACATCAACAAGATTACAGTGAAATACAGAAACAAGTGAAAAAAGCTGTACGTACAGATAGAAGAACATACATAGATGCCTTATCAACAAAAGCAGAAGAGGCAGCCAACAAAGGGGAACAAGGAAATCTATACAAAATAACAAAAGTAATATGTGGGAAAAACAGACCATCACCAAACCTTCCCATCAAAGACAAACAAGGAAAGCTGATAACATCAGAGAATGAAATGGAGGAACGGTGGACAGAACATTTTAAGGAGATCTTAAACAGACCACCTCCGATCCATGAACCTGAAATCAGTGAACCCGAATCAGAGTTGAATATCAACACCAATCCACCAGACGTTCCAGAAATTACAGCAGCCATACAGTGTTTAAAAAATGGAAAATCTCCTGGGAGTGACAATTTAAATGCTGAGCTATTCAAGACGGACCCACTCCTTACAGCTACCATCCTCCAACCAACCTTCAAAGAAATCTGGGAAAGTAAGACCATACCAGATCAATGGAATCACGGAGTCATCATTAAGATACCAAAAACAGGAAATTTAAATGACTGTAATAACTGGCGTGGAATAACACTTCTCTCCATTCCAAGTAAAATCATGGCTAAAATTATCATCAGAAGAATAGCCAAAGCAGTAGATGTCAAACTACGGAAGGAACAAGCAGGGTTCAGACCAGGACGAGGATGTATCGACCAAATATTCGCACTGAGAAACATCATTGAACAGTGTACGGAATGGCAGCGACAACTTTATCTGAACTTCATCGATTTTGAAAAGGCCTTCGACAGCATTCATAGAAACAGTCTCTGGAGAATTGTGCGTTCGTACGGCATCCCCCAACATCTTATAGACATCATCAAGAGTTTCTACATCAACTTCAGATGCAAAGTTGGAAACTCAAGCATCGAGTTTGGTGTCAAAACTGGAGTTCGCCAAGGTTGTGTAATGTCATCAACCCTCTTCATCATAGCCATCGACTGGGTCATGAGGAACACAACATCAGACATCCCAAGAGGCATCAGATGGGGAACGTTCACAACACTTGAAGACTTGGACTTTGCCGATGATATTGTCCTGTTTTCCCACTCCCATCAGCACATCCAAGACAAAACACATAGGCTCCACGAGTATGCTGGAAACATTGGACTGAAGATCAATGCTAAGAAAACTGAAGTCATGACCCTAAATGTGAATAACCCACAAGGAATTAAAATGGACAATCACATCCTCCCATTTACAAACAACTTTACTTATTTAGGGAGTATTGTCACAACAGATGGTGGAGCAGACAGGGACATTCAGCAGAGACTAGCCAAAGCCAGAGCAGCATTTAAGAACTTGCAAGCTGTGGAAATCCAGCCAATATACCAACAGGACAAAGCTCAAACTGTACAAAAGCTGCATCATACCAATTCTTTTGTACGGTTCAGAGTGCTGGAGAATGACAGAGAACGACCTTAACAAACTGTCAACTTTCCACACCAAATCCCTGAGAAGAATCCTAAAAGTATTTTGGCCAAATACCATCTCAAATCAGGACCTTCTCAGCAGATGCGACCAGGAAGATATGGCCACCATCATCACCAGGAGACGATGGATCAGGATTGGCCACATACTCAGAAGGGACCCTGAATCCATCATAAAGACATCCCTCTTCTGGACACCAGAAGGAAAAGGGAAGAGAGGGAGACCAAAAGTTACCTGGCGGCGAACAGTGGAAGCAGAGATGAAAGAGCATCAGAGAAGCTGGGGCACTCTCCAGAAGCTAGCCAGTGACAGACAGGGATGGAGAGCCCTCGTTACTGCCCTATACGCCAAAGGCGTCACGGGCAATAAGTAAGTAAGTAATCACTGGAAAACATTTTTAAGCTAGTCAATGGACATGATGGCCATAATTTAAGACATGAAACTTGCCAATCAACATTGTTTACATGTTTCACTGTCTATTTTTGTTGACAAGCTCAAAGTAAAAGTATTATACACATCTTAATTATATATATTTTTATCAATAAATTGTTATCATATTTAGATCCTATAAAATTATGATCCAAAACCACAAATTATCAAAGATAACATTCTGAATATTTTGGCTTGAGTAAGATTATATCCAGTACAGGTGCATCAGTCAGTGATGTTGTTACATTTAAAAAAAACTGCCTTCTGTCTTTTAGATCAGGGATGTCAATAGAAGTCGGTGACCAGCAAAAAATGCTACTTGCTATTCTCTAAACAGATGCCTGCCATTTTGTATTTAAAGTGGTTAAATCAAAATGTCAAATTAGATTTTTGGTGTCAATGAACTGCCTATTACTTTTAAAAATTAGCCTGCTACTTTAAAAGTTAATGACATCCCTGTAGATTTGGAAAATTGAAATTCTGATGTATAACAAACTGCAGTATTACATAGCTAGGATCTTAATTGCAAGGATGTTACATTGTGACAATATCTGAAATTGATTTCAGTACAACATACAATGCCTTCAATTCCAGATACAAGAGTGAGAAGACGTTATAGAGAGCACCTGTTTAGACTATAATTTGTTTATTTGATATTAACTGATCTGTCAGGTAAAGTATTCAGCCATTCATGGTTTTAGAACATAACTGTATAAAGAAAGTATTTTTTAAAAATCTTAAAATATTTACCTTGTTATCGGCTTGGCCGTACTCCCCCATACAACTCTGAATCAACTATCTATCTGTTACACTTCAGTTAACAAATATCGAAACTTCCGCCACATGTCGTCCGCCATGTTGTTTATATATAGAAACCATGGAACCATAGAACTGATAGAAGCCTTTCTATGATTGGATACCTAACTATCCAATTAAATAACAATCACCACTTTTCAGGCGGGAAATCTAAAAAATGTGCACTGTGTAGCAAGAAACTTAAATGCATTTTTATTAATGAACACATTGAATATTATAAAAGATATCTGCGGTTTATTAATTGTAAACTTGTACTATAAACATGTGTCTCTCCTGGCTTGAGACTTTTTCGGGCACCTACAAATGGGCATAGTTAGACTTGGGTTTTTTGTGGTATGGGTGTGGTTGATGTTCAAAACATTTATAAAACACATAGACTGTCAGTGGCCTGGCATGATTGTATGCCTGACCATACACTTAACAGCTGAAGTATACCTCTTTAAACTTGAAAGAAACAAAAGTCCTATAACATATTGTAAACTCTATCTCGGAGAACAACTTGGAAATACGAGTCGAACCGGGGTTTGCATACTCTGAGCACTCCTTTTATTCAAAGGCGAAAATCGTGATCGCGGGGTCTTTTGACGACTAAGACATTAAACCCAATGTCTCAGTGTGCCACATATGACAGTTAACCGTCTGCTGAAACCAAATCACGGCATAAGAGTTATTGTCTTGGCGTTGTATTATGCATTAATTATCGTGGGTTGATATGTTTGTTTTTTTTAATTATATATCGGGAAAGAGAAACATGCAGGGTCGGGCCGGTGATCGAACCCGGGACCTCCCTCTTTATAGGCGAGTGCTCTACATAGTACCGAGATACCCAGATCGCTACATTCCTCCCTTCCTCAGTCCCTTGAATCGAAACCACCAGGTTCCAACCTGGGACCAACCTGTTGGTTGGCCATTTCCCAGGGTCGGACAAGCCCCCAAATGTACAGAATGTTACAGGAAAGAAAAAATGCAGGATCGGACCGGGGATCGAACCCGGGACCTCCTACACTATAGGCAATTGCTCTACCATTGAGCTACCCAGACCGCTACAATTATATAACAAAATAATATACTTTTATTTCATTTTACTTTAACTCCTGGACATGGTATGTTTTGTAAGTTTATCAACGCTATCAATGTTTGTACTTTCCAGAAATTATTTCTGTCATGTTTATTTCATTATTTCACAAAACGCCACCAGTTAGATTGATCTCGTATGCTGTTTACTTTATAGAAAACAGTAGTGTTTTGAATAACTTCAATATATGCAAAAATTTGCCGTCATTAGCGTATTTCCGTTCCAATGTTATCCAACGCATACAACATTTCAACTGAGTGAGTTATTATTATAATAAATGTTACCAACTGGGGTATCGTATGTACATGTAACTCAAAATTGATGTGAAACAAGAATTGGTCGTGTCTAAAGAAACAGAATGGTTGTCAGATGACTTTATTCAATCTGTGCAACATAATCTTGATCAAAACTATGCAGGAATTGGTTTCTTCCGATTCAAGCATCGTTAATATTACCCTGATAACAGTTTTGAAGCCAAAAGCAATTTACTTCTCCGTACCCCGACTGCACAAATCCTTACTGCTGGTGCTTTGTTTGTCCCCGGGTACGACGATCTTTTACAGTGCTGATTTTGAATTTTTATTAAGATATACTAGAAGGGGGTTTTACCGGAATAATTGCGAAATTCCTGAATAGTTAGACACTGTCCGTAATCTTTCGGAAAATCCGGAATCTTAAGACAAAAATCCGGAATAATAAGTCAAAATCCGAAATAATTAGGCAAAATCCGATAATTCATTCAAAATCAGCACATGACAGACAGTTGTACATGTAATAATGTGTAATGCACATGTACCAAACTGATAAAACATATCCTGGCCCGGGACTCTGTAGTGACGCACGTAGTTGTGGCTATTTGGCACTGCGAAAGATAAAAAGGTGGACGGAGTGTAGTAAAATGGCTGTTTACACCCCAATTAAGATTAAAATTAACTTATATCGAGGGAGCAGAAATGACGGATAAAACTGGAAACCTCGGAGAAAAGAACATTACATAAGCGTCGCGATTAGATCCTGCGGCAAATGATGATCGTTTTACGTAACAGGAGACAAGGTCTGTTCTATGACGTCAAATTGCAGGGAACACTCAACTCCTGGTACAAAAGGGAAGAATGCAGATTTTTACACTTTTGAGAGAGAGAGAGAGAGAGAGAGAGAGAGAGAGAGAGAGAGAGAGAGAGAGAGAGAGAGAGAGAGAGAGAGAGAGAGAGATGCTCCAGCTGTTGGTCTTGGGAAAATTATTAACTCCATCACCCTCTTCATGTGGACACCACCAACGATTTGGGGACAAAACTCGCGTCTCCAGATCTTCGGTAGGTTAGTTGAAAAGCTCTAAAACTCCAATTCTCATGATGTAAATCTGTATATATTTTTGGCCATATAATAGAATAAGATAAATCACACATAAATTATTAATATTCTTCGTGACAATGCAAAATTAAAAAATGTCAAATACATCCCAGCATATCGTACATGTTTATTTTGAAGTGGCTCTAGGGGTTTGAATTTGATAGGATCCGTTTGTTCGATTGATATTTCCGAGTAAAGAATCATAAATCTACAGAAACACGAGAAATATATATATTTGCCGTTCATCGATTGATTCACTGATCATTAACCTGTTAGTCGTCATATAACGTCATGTACGTGGGTGATTAGCAATCCCGCGTATTTTTAGAACGTTTTCCATGGCGTAAAAATGTTAAAAATATATATACATTTATATATAAAAAAAACAATTTAAATAAATTTAAAAAAAATAAATAAAAATAAATAAATAAAAACATTTTTCGCCCCAGAATCATTATTACTCTTTGATGGTTACAAAGTAATGATAATGAAGTTCTATCATTAGGACTTGCAAATCTAACATGAAATGAATCACAGTGGGGTTCGCCGCTGTGTACACAACGTGATGCCTTATTGCGTTTGTGTTTAATATTTATTCACATTGGATATAGACTTATATCTAACATTAGACTAGTTTTTCTACGAAATACAAGTTTTATCAAACACGCATGATACAGAATCTTGTATCACCAACATTGGCGGTAAAGTGCACGTGCACGTTCTCATTGTAACGTCATTGGGGAGAATGTAGGACAAATGTCATAACATAGTTCAGTGGTTTTCTGTGGTAAAATGTCATTTTTTCACATTAAGTTTTTTTTAATTATTTTAAATAACCTAATTGGAAATGTTAGATAAAAATATTATATACACAGCGTGTATATAATATGTATATATCAGTTTACGTCAGTTTCCCACAAAAAGATGTTATTCCGGGAATTCGCGACGTTAACGTTTTCCAAAACATCCCACACAAACGTTGAGGGGCGTTAATCTCGTTGTACAGTGGCAAACCCTATTACTGTATTTCCATAAATTGAGTGCACACGATTTTTATTATTTAATTCCTCTAATTGAAAATGTTTCCATTAAACTATCAATAAAATGCATTTAAAATGACTGAACTAACCAAATTATATTTTAAATTAAAAACATTATTGTTCAGTTCTCCTGTACATAGAGAAATTTTGCGAAAATTTTGGAAATTTGATCAAGTGCATACACCAATTGGGCCTCATTCAAAGTTACATCAGGGCATTTAGGGTCAGGTAGGTCATTGTTGTTCGGGTTTTTGCCAGGTGTGATCATCATGAATATTCCAATTATGACCTAACGTTTATAGTTGTTCCAAGTAAGAAGCCGTTGCAGAAGGGATAATTTTGACATAGTCATATTTGTGGTTTTGTTAAAAAGTTAAAAAATTGCTCTATGTACAGAATTAAGTTCACTTTTTCATGAATGAAAAATATTTTTTCCTATTAGGTCAGTATATTTTGTATTAAGTTTTGATAAATTTTTGTGAGTATGTTGGAAAATACGACTTTATTCTTGCATTTTCAATGTGCACTGAATTTGTGGAAGTATAGAAGTAGATTTGATTAAAACGGCATAGATTTTCACATTGATTCCATTTATAATTAGCTAGTCTGTCATAATATGCCAAATTGTGATATTTTAAATGAATTAACAAAATCAAAAATACAAAATGTAGTTATTATGAAACATATGACAAAAATAAAATATAACTAATTATAAATGTTATCAAGGTGAAAATCTATGCTGTATCTGGGCGCGGACTGATGATGTTCGAAAATAATGATGAGAGATGCATCTCGATTTTGGGTCAACTCTGAGAAAGCGTTTACTTAGTTTTAACAGATTTTTTAAATCTGACTGCTCTCTTTGTTTAAAATTACTATCTCGATTTTTTTTGCTGAGTTTGGAATTTTGATTTGAGATACAAGCTTTATCTACATTGGTGGTATTGCCTACTAAGACGGCCATGGAGCTTATACATGTCCAAAGATCAAGGGATGAATCATTTCTCTCTCTCTCTCTCTCTCTCTCTCTCTCTCTCTCTCTCCTCTCTCTCTCTCTCTCTCTCAAGCATTAAAATATATATAAAGAATGAATTACTAGATAAATAAATTCTATCAATTAACCTAACAACAATTTTCGATTTTTATTTATTTATTTATTTATTTATTTATTTATCTTCTTAAAATTTTGTTTCAGAAAAGTGATTTGCATGTTATTTACAACAAAATAAAGTTTACTTCGTGTATCAATGAGCTTAAAAGTTTTCGATTCTTTCTTTTTTTCAAAAAAATTGTTTCAAACTTTTTCCTGAATTTGAAAAAATGTTACTTACAAGTTTAAAGGTTACTGGGTGTAGGTATCGGATATCATTTCGTGTCAGATTTTAGGATGTTTACTAAGAAATTGGAGAGATTATCAGATTAGAATTAGAATAACACTTTCTTATTGGTACAGAGACGGAAATGCGTTCCTCGTACGAGCATCATCCGATTTACGAAGGTCAAACGTGCACGTGCATCAATCTGACCAAGTTTTGATCAGTGTCAGTTAGACAGGCAGTTATTAGTATCTGGGTCGAATATCGGTGCACACGGAGTTTAGTTTTCATAATGTTTCCCTTACTGAAGTGTTCCATGATTCGGCTTTCTGTGCTGTTTTTGTTTCCGTGTCTTATATCTGGGGCAAATTTACAATGGTCAGATTGCAGTGAGTATCGCCATGTCAACAATGGTTATTTATTTATTTATTTTATTTATTTATTATTTATTTATTTATTTATTCGTTTATTTATTATAGTTAATTAATTTTATATAATTTAGAGAGAGAAAAAATAAACTTAAACTAATTAAAAAACAGGTTTTAATTTTGTAACATATAAGGCCTACTTTTGAACACATGTAATTTTTCCAAATAGCATTATTTATTTTTAAAATTGCAACCTTAAGTGGCTTGATGGTGTTTTACAACTCAAATATCTTTCAATTATATCGAGATGATGATTAGAATAATTCGAGAATTCAGGAGAAAACAGCATCAAATGACGTCTATAACTTAATTAGGGGTCTTCCGTAGGTATCAGGAGAAAACCGCATCAAGTGACATCTATAACTTAATTAGGGGTCTTCCGAGGTATCGGGAGAAAACCGCATCAAGTGACATCTATAACTTAATTAGGGGTCTTCCGAGGTATCGGGAGAAAACCGCATCAAGTGACATCTATAACTTAATTAGGGGTCTCGTTGGCTGAGTGGTCAAAGTACGAGCGCACGGATCAAATTCTGTCACAGCTTAGGTTCGAATCCCACTCGTAGCCGATTTTAGCGTGAGAAAGTGTGTAAGCTTATAGGTTTGTTTCGTTGCTTAGGTGTAAATTCCACACGGGACAAATTTCACGTTTCACGTTTCAAAAGGTCACTTCGCAGCCGAAACGAAAGATGGTGATTTCTCCAAGTACTCCGGTTACCTCCACTAGGCACAAATCGAAAAATCATTGGCGTAAATTATTATTATTATTATTAAGGATAAATTAATATTGATATCAAAGCAATATTAATATTTCAACATCAACATGTCTCGTCTATTTATAGTAACAATTATAAAAATAACACGACAATGCCTGGAGAAAACCACTGTTTCCCGCGGTAAGTGAATTGTCTGCGTGAAATACGAACTTAGGCACAGAGAGAGAGAGTCTGTTCCTCCCTATTCCGTTATCTGTCATATCTGTCATATACCATTTTTTGAATGTATTTTATGATTAAATTCAAAAAATGGTATATGACATATCCATCATATTCTGCTTTATTTCAGCAAACAACCGCAATTCGCCATTTTCTATACATAACATCAATGTCCAGCCCGATCCGATCGTTATGCCAGGCGATGTCCATTTGTCCATTGATGCCACTTTATCAAGAAGTGTTGGAAACTCGACATTTGATATACGGATATGGATGAAGACGTATTTTGGAGAATTCAGGATTCCATGTGTTTTTTCCCATTTTGGATCATGGTAAATGCTTTTTGAATCAAAAACAAACATACCATTCCATGTTCAAATCACAATTTCAAAGCAAAGTAAACATTGAAGATGGCAAATTAGGTTAACCACGTAAACTTCTACCAACAAAGTGAGACCGAGTAAGCATCTCCTTTGGCCTAGCTACACTAAGCATACGTAATCAAATGAGAATGAAGAGAACGTGGGACTACTGACGTCAAATGTATCTAGGGCAGCTGTAGATACAGAGACATCATGCTTATCACCAATATTGAAGAAAAAGCGTCCTACATACCGTTAATAACGAACATAATGACAATTGTGTTATTATATCTGGCGCCCGTCCAAAGTCTATACTCATGGATTTTGCAATATAGGTTCATGTTATGATCGTTTTCACGATGTTGTTGTTAAGTATGGTGTATTATCCGAGATGACATCGTTTCTTATCCTCACTTTTGCTTTTACACAAGAGGTGCTTACCCTTCCGGAACACTCGACCTTACTTTTACTTTGCTGCTTTTTTTTTTTTTTTTTTTTTTTTTTTGATTGTGATTCGAACATGGGATCGGTACCAGTCTGTTTGTTTTCATCCGCCATCTTGAATTCCGTAGATATTTTGAAAGACCCAGTCCAAGTAAATAGAGTTAAGTAATGGTGTTTAACGTCCCAGTCAAGAGTATTTCACTATTTCACTTATAGACCTCGCCAGCTATAGGCGAAGGTGTAGAAATTTTCCCTGTGCGTTGCGTGGATGACATCATACATCAGGGTTCTTTATCGTGACAAGGATACCATGACAAGGGGTCTCGTTTCCAATCCGAATGAGCCGTGACTTTTATTTTGTAATGCCGATTGCTTGGGTAAAGAACAGTCACTTTCAAGTTTTGGTCGGGGTTCGAACACACGGCCTACCACTTTCGGAGCGAGCACATGCACTCTACCAACTGAGCTACTGCAGTGGTTCCAATTAAAAAGATCTGGTGAATCGTGCATCAGGTAATAAATTGGATTGATTAAACATGGAATGTATTTTGCTTTCTGGTACTGGACGATTTAATATTGCAAATATATAACAGAAAGTCGCCATGTTTACTATGGTGGCCATCTTGAAAATGTCTGAATAAGTTGACAACACTGGTTTTACAATGTATGCGGCAAAATGAAGATGTTTTCGAATCTGAATGCTTGTTTGATGATAAAATGAATTATCTAGCAATTTTTCTGAATGTGTTAACTAGGTTATAGTTGCACAAAACGCTTTGGAGTATTAAGCGGAACAGGAGTGAAGTAAAACCTTCTTGTCATACATTAAATTCTTGATTCAACGCCTAAAAATGTACGGTCAAATTTTGGTATTATAAATGGATTTTGTGTTTCATGTGCTGATTTTAATTTTTTATTAAAATAATGCATTCAAAATCACTGAATAAAATTCAAAATCAGCACATGACAGAACGATAGCAGAATATTGGTTAGAATTTTTTCAATGGTAAAATTACAATTACAAAAACAAACAGCTTATTATTGTACTTTGTAGACGATGTAAAGTGACGAAATCCTACTACAAAGTTGTTTCAAGTTGTTTTCAATATAACACTGACAAAAACGTATTAAAACTTGTAGTTGTACTTTGTACGTGGTTTGTTGACAAAAATGTCCAAATAGTTATTGTTTTTTGAGCGGCCGCAGGGGCGTAGCCAGGCGTACGTTTGTACGCAAAAACGTCCACATCGTTTTCGCAAAAAAAAAAAAAAAAAAAAAAAAAAAAAAAAGAGAGAGAGAGAGAGAGAGAATATAATATATTTCTTATACCAAACCGTTGGTCTTCGCCGGAAATGTTATATACGAATTCGGTTTATACCTGACTTCGATAGCCTCTGAGGTGCGGTTCCGGTGTTGTCTTGACTTCTACTAGCCATTCGTCACGTTTCATTATGTATTAACGCAATATATTTACAAATATATTTCCTCTCCTCCGTTTAACCTCATCAGATCCCCTTGTACCTCGTCTTCAGGTTTAAGAATAAACCAGTCCTCAAAAGAACGACAAAAACTACCACAGCATAGCATAAAATTATAAGAAAAATTCTGATAAATAGCGCCCTGGAGGGCCGAAAATTCGCATCAGGGCGGCCCCCAAACCCCCTGCCCTCTTTAGGCGTCCACATCATAAACACCCCAGCTACGCCCCTGGGCCGCATCGTAACTTTGGGGAAAGCGAAGTGGCACCGTTATCAAGGGGAATTATAACGAGCTTTTACTGTAATAGTAATGATAGTTATATAGCATTTCGGTTTTATTACTTTTCAGCGTTTTCCCAGAATTGTGCAATTTAGTTGATGAAATGGTATCAGAAAATTGGTTGGGCGTGTCGAGAAGTCTAGGTCAACAGTTAGTACAGATGTTTGCAACTCAGGGAGTCGACCCGAGGGTGTGTCCAGTGCGACCTATGAGACTCAGGCTTCAGAATTACAGAATAAGACTACCATCAGTACCATCTGTTATATTGTGGTTTGCAACAGTAAGTACTATGTATATATATTTGATATTGTTTTTGACGTGCTCTTGGTTGCTTTTGCCTTTGTCAAATACAAGTACAGGTTTTCAGCTTCAAAATTTGGCATTTTAATTTACCATTTGCTTTCGATTCCTTGAATAGTTTATGCTACACTTATTATCACCAATCACAAGTATTCCAAATATGTATGGCATACCAACTTTTCTAATTCTAAAAGTAAACACTTCCACCCGAAAACCCGAAGTCGAACTCGAAGTCCAATGCACTTCATCTTGATTTGCCAGTATACCACGTGAATAATACGATCTTACGTTTGTTAAGAACCTTTTGGAAATGTCCACGTTGCATATTCCCGGAATAGCGTTGTTTTAACAGGTTAACGTAGATTTATGCGTTTCCATGTACAATGCTACACATTTTATTTTGGTATTGGTTTACAAAAGTATTGGTACACAAAATTGCATTAGCATTGGTATATACACGATTACATTTCCACACAAATGTTATATTTATTATGGGTATCAATCCCACGGTAGGCGTTTCATTGGTTTTGCGATAAAGTGTAAAAGTTGTAGTTGAATAAGACATACTTAACAATAGCCAAATATACCCAACATGTCTCAAAACACCTGAATAAACCGATGTAAGCGATAATAAACGCTTTTGGTGAAGGAATGTTTTGCCAAATATAGACGAACAGTAGAGACACATGTCAACGTTTTTTAGCTCACCTGAGCCATAAACTCAGATGAGCTATTGTCATCTATCTTCGTCTGTCGTGCGTCGTGTGTAAAAATTTCACATTTTAATCAACTCCTCCAAAACAATTGAGCCAAATTAGATGATACTTGCCAGTAATGATGTCTAGGTCAAGGGCATTCAGATTTGCACAAATGAAGGGATTATGTCCCCTTGGGGCCCCATAAAGAGGAAAATTGTGAAAATCTTTAAAAATCATCTCCTCTGAACTTACAAGAGATATAGCTTAGATATTTTATGTGAAACAGACTTTTGGAACCTAGTTTCAGATTTGCACAAACTGTAGCTGTAGGGGCAAAAATGGGGAAATGGTAAAGTACTTAAGGGAGAAATTGCTAAAATTAATGTATTTGTTAATAAATCTAAAAAACTATAAACTTTTTGTATAGGCATGTATATTAGATTATTGTATGTATTGGCCTTACAGTCATGTTATATATGAATGAAAGCCATAGGTTCAAAGGTCAAGGTCATAGATGCAAACAAATACTGAAATGGTCAATTATGTCGAAAACAATCAATTTTTTGTATAGACATGTAAATTAGAATATTGTAGGTATTGGCCTAACGATCGTTTGATATATAGATGAAGGTTATAGTTTCAAAGGTCAAGGTCACAGATGCAAACAAATACTGAAATGGTTAATTATCTCGAAAACTATAAACCTTTTGTATAAGCATGTATATTAGAATATTGTAGGTATTGGCCTACAATCATTTTGATATATAAATGAAGGTCATAGGTTCAAGGGTCAAGGTCGTAGATGCAAATAAATACTGAAATGGTAAATTATCTCAAAAACTATATTTTTTGTATAGACATGTGTATTAGAATATTGTAGGTATTGGCCTAACGATCATTTTGATATATAGATGAAGGTCATAGGTTCAAAGGTCAAGGTCACAGATGTAAAAAAAATATTAAAATAGTTAATTATCTCAAAAACTATAAACGTTTTGTATAGGCATGTATATTAAAATATTGTAGGTATTGGCCAAATGATCATTTTGATATATAGATGAAGGTAATAGGTTCAAAGGTCAAGGTCACAGATGCAAACAAATACTTAAATGCTTAATTATCTAAAAAAAACTATAAACTTTTTTGTAAAGGCATGTATATTAGAATATTGTAGGTATTGGCCTAACGATCGTTTGATATATAGATGAAGGTTATCGTTTCAAAGGTCAAGGTCACAGATGCAAATAAATACTGAAATGGTTAATTGTCTCAAAAACTGGTTTTTTTTGTATAGACATGTATATTAAAATATTGTAGGTATTGGCCTAACGATCATTTTAATATATAAGTGAAGGTCATAGTTTCAAAGGTCAAGGTTACAGATGTAAACGAATATTAAAATAGCTAATTATCTCAAAAACTATAAACTTTTCGTATAGGCATGTACTAGTATATTAGAATATTGTAGGTATTGGCCTAACGATCATTTTGATATATAGATGAAGGTTATCGGTTCAAAGGTCAAGGTCATAGATGCAAATGAATACTGAAATGGTTAATTATCTCAAAAACTGTAAGCTTTTTGTATAGGCATGTATATTTGAATATTGTAGGTATTGGCGTAACGATCATTTTGATATATAGATGAAGGTCATAGGTTCAAAGGTCAAGGCCACAGATGTAAACGAATACGGAACTGGTTAATTATCTCAAAAACTATAAACTTTTTGTGTAAGCATGTATATTAGAATATTGTAGGTATTAGCCTTACAATCATTTTGATGTATAGATGAAGGTCAAAGGTTCAAAGTTTTGTTTTTGCTGTTTATAAATTATATATTGTAGCTAGACTTTAGATATTTTACATGCAGCATTCTTAGCACAAGTTATAATTAATTTGCAAAATCTCTTGCATATAATTGGCCCTTACTGCTGAAAAATTATTGATTAATTAATTTCATTGACCATTGAACCTCTGCATAAAATATGAACTCTACCTCAGGTAAGCGTTAAGGCCCATGGGCCTCTTGTTATGACTTAGACATTACAGTCATCACCGTTTAGTCACATTGAAATTGAGAGACAAAGAGGTATGGCGGGTTTGATAGGCGCTTTTCACATTACCCCCCTGCTTGAATGAATGAATGACGTAACAGTGTATTTTTAGACACCTGAGGATTTCGCGTTCTATACTTAGACCTATGAAAAACAAGCGCTTCGTTTGTGTAAACTTGTATTCCTTGAAGAGCAGAAGATATTGAACAAAACTTAACATCCATACTCTTCATTTTTTATCTTTATACAATAAACAGAAAAAAACTTGAACAATAAAGTATTAACTTACATCACGCTTCACTAAGAATTCACGGGTGATATGTGTAGATTTATTGTATAAAAATGTAAACCTGGCTTGATCTGCTAGTAGTGTTTTGAAAGAAGATAATACTCATTTTTAAAAACTAATATTTGTAAAGGAAAAATTTAACAATAGTATTTTATAAAGATAAAAATAAAAAATAAGAAGAAGAAGAAGAAAAAAGATATATCCGGGTGGGATTTGAACCCATGTCGTACAGGTTGCAAAGCGTCCTCGCTACCAACTGAGCTAACCACAGCAGTTAGTGCCAGTCGTGTTAAAATGCAACATTATTTATATGTGCAATGGTCAGTTTTAATTTTCCCTAATTTTCAAAAATTGACTATTTTCTCCTAAGAGGACCATTTTTTTTAAAACTCGTAATGATTGCATTTTGAAAATATTTTCAGAAACAATAACGTAAAAAATGGTCTTCCGAGGAGAACACTTTGATAATAATTATCAAAGACTGGAAAACCCGCTATTTTTTCATATTTTAGGATAATATAGCACAAAGATGAGCTTATTAAAAAAATACCAGTAAAATAGACCTTTGTTCGAGCCAAAATCTGAAAGTCGACATAAAATACTGTTGCTTTACTATTTAAGTGCAAGAATATTTAGACTTTTATTTTTCAAAAACCAAAACGGCCCATTTAGGACAAAATCCCATCAAACCCGCCATACCTCAAATTTAACAAAACAATGCCACGTTTAGAAAAAAATATTGAATTTTAAACTCTTTCAAGTATTAATAATTAAAATATTAATGTCATATTTTACAGGGGGAATACAGGGCAGAAATCAGAATAATTGAGAAAAGTTCACATCAAGAAATGGTCTGCATAAACACACATGTTGAGATGACTAAAAGGTGTAGCGGATGGTTTTGTGGGAAGTAGTTGATCGAGTTTTCATCTTGTTTGAATGATTGGCATTGTACTACAAACGGCGTGTGGGGGCCAATGCGATGAAATTTTCGGCCAATTGTTTATGTTCTCATATTGTGTTTGATTTAGAACAACTGTAGGCCGAATTATTTGCCCAAACATTGGTAAGACCTGTTTTAGGTAGCAATGTCAAAAGATGTATTACTATCGTTAGGGCAGATAATTCGGCCTAAAAAACTAATGAGATTGCAATGTGTTTAGCGAAACAGTTTACCATAAGTCACCATCTATAGTGTGACGTTTGGACGGACCAGTGATTTTGATATTTGGCAATTACAATAAAATCGAAAAAGTGACGTCATTTCCGGGACCATGCGGCTTTGATTCTTTCCACAACTAATGAAAATGATGAAAGTTTGATCTTGGAAATGCTACTAGGTACTCTATGATACTACAGTGATCCGGATTAATATAGATTAGTTTATTTGTTATTTAATTAATACATGACAACAAGCAATGATGGTAAACCGTATCAGAAGAACAATATGTTAAGTCCATATTACAGTAAAACTCTTAAGAAACACTTGTAAAACAATAAGAAAAAGTTTTGCGGTTACATGAACTATGGAACTATCAATTGGTCCACGCCTGTTGTTAGAAAGTAATTCATTAATTTTACAAACGGATTACATCAGAGGGCTAATAAATCATTCAGTATATTTATCCAAAATGTCCTAAAATATTAGGGGCTACAATTCTGGTGGGTCCTACGTACAGCATTAATCAAATTCGACATTGTCTATGCAAAATACACCAAATGTGCCTGCTTGCCCCTGTATTGATAGCACACGTTTTGTACATTGCAAATCATTTTCATTTTCCAACTGTTTGGAGAGAACATCTTTGCCGTTGACCATTTGTTTTTTATAGAATAAAAATATTTAATGTTTTTTACTAAATAAAAAAATGTGACAATATCAATGGTGACCAAGTTCATGAATTTACCAATTGATCATGATTTGAAGAACGAGATTTTTTAAATAAATTAAAACGACAATATCAGTGTCTTTTTATAATTATAATAAGTTGTAGTTGACCTTTTGCTTATAAAGTATTGACCTTATGAAAATGTTTAGAAGGTGTGACAATAACTGAATATGGTGTGAATTGTACAATAAATGGAGGAAAGGAAAAACTATAAAGATGATAACAATATGTAGGCAAAAACGTGAAAAAACCACATATGACAAAGAACAATACCAACAAACCATTACTATTATCTATTAATGGAATAATTAGCATGCAAATTTTGAACATGAGAAGTGTGGGATTAAATGAGACATGCCAGACGCGGGGTATCTTTTGTATACAATGGAAAGACAGCAGTAAAGACCACCTGTAATTAGCGTTCATTAACAGTTCCATCAGCAAGTTAGCGTGATTATCCATTCACCTACAAATAGGTGTCATAAATATTACAACAATTTTTTAAAATATAATTTCGAAATCAAATACAAGCACACGTATTAGGTTTCAAGGATGGTCGTGTGCGGTAAAAATAATTAGAATTTGGACATGTAATTCGTCATCGACAAACAACATTCAGCTGTCTGTTTGATTTGACCTTTTATAAGGAACCACCCATTCAACACATATGACTCTCATTTAATACAAAAACAATGCACATAATTGACTGCTTCATAGTAAATAGTCGAAATCAGAGGTCAAGTGGACAGGACAATGTCGAAGGTTTAAAACTGAACTAAAGCAAAGGAATCGAAGCTCAACAGAATCGGCTGTCGAGTTGCTGAGAAGCTGCAGAGACAGCGCTGTCGATGCAGTACTTATTCGTTATTGTTAAACTTTCGACTGATCTGTACTGAGTTAAAATTGTTACTCGTTGGAAGATATTTTACGGTGGATGAATGAGGCCATGCAGAAAAACATTTCTACGTGCGCATGTTGAATTTTTTCCCTGCATTCAGCCACCCTACATTTTGATTACATATTATACCAGTGTCATGTGCTACTTATGAATGTATTATTTAATAAAAATTCAAAAGTAGCACATGACACCAGTGTTAATTTGACGGCACTCAACGGTAGTTTCGGAATACAATTATTCATTTTTTTTCAAATACCGTACAGACATGTTGAAAGTTTAACACAAAGCTGATGCATTTAGTGCCGAATCTGATGATCGTCTCGGTCCCTCGTAAGCTTTATCTTTTTAGTCGTTGATAAATAGCTTCCGGCAACATTTAGGACACTTATTAAGTCACTAGGTATCTATACATCGGTCACTTAGCAACCAAATTTCGATAGCGCGTTGTTAAACTTTCGACAGGTCTATAATGTAACGCCAGTTTGCTGTACATGCACTGGAGACAATAATGTTGATACATAAAACCTCAAATGACTGACAAACAAGTCATATAAGTAAATAGGAGGTACAAAATAAGTAAAAATCGTCGAATTATTGCCACCATTTGTTGAAATCAATTAAGGCGTTATAAACGGGTATTGGCGATAAAGGGAACATTATGAAGAAAAAAGGAAAATTTGAGTTTGGTTGTTAGAAATAGTGTGGCGAAAAGCAAAGTGACAAAGTAATCGAAGGATATACCGTGGTGATAAATGAAATGGCAATATTATTGAGAGGCATTTATCGAAACTTTACTGTAGTGATAAGCGAGGTTAGAAAGTTGCCAGGTGGCATTAAACGGGGTTTTGCTGTACATTGAAAGGCAAGTCGCTTAATTAGGATAGGTTCTATATCATCATCAACCGGCTATTCCCCTTTTACTCGAATAATGTATATATGGAATAAATACTAGTTTTAGATATTGCCATTCCCTAACTAATTAACGGCTTACAAAAAGTCACGATCTTCTTAAACAAATATCGCTGATAAATGTCATTAACAAAGGGAATGTATAGTAATTTTCCGCTGATATGACTAGCAGGTACAGTAGAGACCTGTCGAAAGTTTAACACTAAGCTAACGAATATTGTTGTCATAACGGCGGGTCATATCGGCCTTTAGTTACCTTCATCTAGGCAGTTGTTATATATCTCTCGGCAGTTGTCAGAGATTGGCTAGCAATATTTCGGCCACTCGATAGTCGTGCTTCTACTCCTTTTTGTTAGCTGTTATATATCTCTCGGCAGTTGTCAGAGATTGGCTAGCAATATTTCGGCCACTCGATAGTCGTACTTCTACTCCTTTTTGTTAGCTGTTATATATCTCTCGGCAGTTGTCAGAGATTGGCTAGCAATATTTCGGCCACTCGATAGTCGTGCTTCTACTCCTACTCCTTTTTGTTAGCTCAGGTCTGTACTGGACTTAGACAATAACGAGAGCAACCACCATGTACACGACAAGCCCAATCAGCTGTCATTTGTCCATTGTTGTTGGGTTCATTGTTTTGGTAAGGTTTATTGGGAGTATTTATGGACAACCGGTTATAAATTACCCACGGTTGAGTGCCCTCTGATAGTATAATATAATCACACTACTGGTTATTTACTCCAGTGCCCGACCAAAGTCAGGATTTCTATAATCAATGGTGTTAATATTTTCCTTGCTTTGTTTTGGTTGGTTGCATTTTCTTTATTTTGTCTCGGTTGGTTGTATTTTCATTGTTTTGTCTTGGTTGGCTGTATTTCCTTCGTTTTGTCTTGGTTGGCTGTATTTTCTTTGTTTTGTCTTGGTTGGCTGTATTTTCTTTGTTTTGTCTTGGTTGGCTGTATTTTCTTTGTTTTGTCTTGGTTGGCTGTATTTTGTCTTGGTTGGCTGTATTTCCTTTGTTTTGTCTTGGTTGGCTGTATTTCCTTTGTTTTGTCTTGGTTGGCTGTATTTCCTTAGTTTTGTCTTGGTTGGCTCTATTTTCTTTGTTTTGTCTTGGTTGGCTTTATTTTCTTTGTTTTGTCTTGGTTGTCTCTAGTTTCGGTGTTTTGTCTTGGTTGGTTGTATTTCCTTCGTTTTGTCTTGGTTGGCTCTATTTTATTTGTTTTGTCTTGGTTGGCTGTATTTTCTTTGTTTTGTCTTGGTTGGCTGTATTTTCTTTGTTTTGTCTTGGTTGGCTGTATTTCCTTTGTTTTGTGTTGGTTGGCTGTATTTCCTTTGTTTTGTCTTGGTTGGCTGTATTTCCTTTGTTTTGTCTTGGTTGGCTGTATTTCCTTAGTTTTGTCTTGGTTGGCTGTATTTTCTTTGTTTTGTCTTGGTTGGCTTTATTTTCTTTGTTTTGTCTTGGTTGTCTCTAGTTTCGGTGTTTTGTCTTGGTTGGTTGTATTTCCTTCGTTTTGTCTTGGTTGGCTCTATTTTCTTTGTTTTGTCTTGGTTGGCTGTATTTTCTTTGTTTTGTCTTGGTTGGCTGTATTTTCTTTGTTTTGTCTTGGTTGGCTGTATTTCCTTTGTTTTGTCTTGGTTGGCTGTATTTCCTTTGTTTTGTCTTGGTTGGCTGTATATTCTTTGTTTTGGCTTAGTTGACTGTATTTCCTTTGTTTTGTCTTTGGGCTGTATTTCCTTTGTTTTGTCTTGGTTGGCTGTATTTCCTTTGTTTTGTCTTGGTTGGCTGTATTTTCTTTGTTTTGTCTTGGTTGGCTGTATTTTCGGTGTTTTGTCTTGGTTGGCTGTATTTTCTTTGTTTTGTCTTGGTTGGCTGTATTTCCTTTATTTTGTCTTGGTTGGCTGTATTTTCTTTGTTTTGTCTTGGTTGGCTGTATTTTTTGTTTTGTCTTGGTTGGCTGTATTTTCTTTGTTTTGTCTTGGTTGGCTGTATTTTCTTTGTTTTGTCTTGGTTGGCTGTATTTTCTTTGTTTTGTCTTGGTTGGCTGTATTTTCTTTGTTTTGTCTTGGTTGGCTGTATTTTCTTTGTTTTGTCTTGGTTGGCTGTATTTTCTTTGTTTTGTCTTGGTTGGCTGTATTTTCTTTGTTTTGTCTTGGTTGGCTGTATTTTCGGTGTTTTGTCTTGGTTGGCTGTATTTTCGGTGTTTTGTCTTGGTTGGCTGTATTTTCTTTGTTTTGTCTTGGTTGGCTGTATTTTCTTTGTTTTGTCTTGATTGGTTGTATTTTCTTTGTTTTGTCTTGGTTGGCTGTATTTTCTTTGTTTTGTCTTGGTTGGCTGTATTTTCTTTGTTTTGTCTTGATTGGTTGTATTTTCTTTGTTTTGTCTCTATATAAATCACTCTAAAATCACCAACCTTCTAGTCAGCAACCAAGGATAAGTCAAAATTATGGTGTTCTGTTCGGGCCAAATCTGAATTATCGAAGTTGCGATAACGCGAGTGAGGGAGCAAAGCTGCGACAGCGAAGGTACTATCGTTCATTTGCCTTCGCAACTTAGCTTCGTCGCCATCCAGTTTTAGTTCCTTCGCGTCCAGGGCGTATATTTTGCACTAACAGACCTCCAGTAGTCCTAAAAACGAATTGTCAATTATTAAAAAAGAAACATTAATAAATCTTAAGTAAACAATGGAAACAAATAACAAAAATGTATATTGACAAAATACGATTTCGCTTCCAGAGGTATGGTGCGAAATGCCCGAAAAACCCAATGAATGGATATATGTCAGTATATTCTTGTTGTAAGCTCCGACGCATGTAAATAATGTCACGTTTTAAGCCATAATTGCTTTAATTGTTAGATATCAAAAGATATTCAGTTAAAGCTTTGTTACCTGAAGGTAACTTAGAAAGCCAACAGTCACGATTTCGTTAAAGCCTCGTGATCTTGTCTTAAAATATACCTACAATACAGACCTGTCGAAAGTTTAACACTAACCTAATGAATTGGTGCCGAATTGACAGCTCACCCTGTCCCCGTATCTCGACCTCTACTATCTATCAATCGGTAGCATTTCGACCCCTAGCAATCCATATCTCAGCTACTTAGCAGTCCTCCTTTGACTCCTTTTCGTAAGCTCGCTGTGTTAAACTTTCGACAGGTCTGTACTGTATTTTTACCACATACATTGATAATTATCACATTCAAAAGACCAACACACCTGTATATCACAAAGATAAATCAACTACAGCACTGGAATGACAAAAGACCTTCTCTAGTTTACCAGCAACTATAACGTTACGAGGGGAAGTCAGAAAGTTCACAGAACAGCGTATTCAGCCAAGCGTAACCTTATTTAGACAACACAACATTCTGCCATTTTAAACATATCGAGTTTATTTGTCACAACATATTTGTGTAATTCTCAAAAGCATTCAAAGTTGGTGACCATCAGGCAATGATGGAAAATCAAAATGTTGAGTTTAGGGCAGTAATAAAGTTCCTCACAGTAGAGGGATCAAATGCCAAAGAAATTCACCGGCGAATTGCCGAGGTGTACGGTGACAGTGGCCCTGCCTATTCCACAGTGGGTGGCAAAATGGTCAGCTGAATTTAAACGTGGGCGCACCTCACTGAAGGATGGACCACGTTCAGGTCGGCCAGCTGATGCCATCACAAAGGAAGTTGTCACGTCTGTGGAGACCCTCATCATGAATGATCGTCGAATTAGGATTGATGACATAGCTAGGGAGTGTGACATTTCACATAGAAGTGTATACACGGTTATCCACAAGCATCTTGGGATGTCAAAAGTATCCACAAGATGGGTCCCCAGAAACCCTAATGTGCAGGATCGCTTCTAACGACTCCAGTCAAGTCGGAAGCTTCTTGGCATTTATATTGATAACCCAGAGAGCTTCCATTTACGTTTAGTAACTGGTTCATCATTGGGACCCAGAAACCAAAAGAGAGTCCATGCAATGGAAGCACCCTGGCTCAGCCCCACCAAAGAAATTCAAAACAATTCAGCTGGCAAAGTCATGGTCACTGTGTTTTGGGATTCTAAGGGTGTTCTGTTAATCAATTATAAACCTGTTGGAATCTCTATCACTGGGGCTTACTTTGCTGATCTAATGAAACAGCTGAAAGCTGCTATTAAATTAAAAAGGAGGGGAATGTTGTGCCGATTGGTATTGGCACATTACGACAATGCTCCTGTGCACAAGTCAAGGATTGCACAAGCAGCGATTCGTGAATGCAAGTTCGAACAACTTAATCACACACCCTACAGTCCCGATTTGGCACCCATTGCTTATTTCCTATATAGAAATTTGAAATCCCATTTACGGGGAATCAGATTTCCTGATTATGATGGACTAAAGGCTGTCACAGAGGCATGGTTTCAGGACCAAACCGAAGACTTCTATTTCAAAGGTATAGACAGTATGAAAGAAAAGTGGGCTACGTGCATTGGGGTAAATGGGGACTATATTGAAAAATAATAATAAAATGGTTTGTTGCGGCAATATATACCCCGTTCTATGATTTTATTTACCTCCCTTTGTATATTGTAAGTAAGCAATCAGCTGTTTTTCACTGTCTGAAAGGGGAAACAACTTCCTTAAACAATACTTCTTTTGATTGGCTAAGGAGTGACCTTGATATTAAACTTATCAAACTTCGAACAACTGGGTCAGTCATAGTTCTTGACAGAATCTTGAATAATTTTGTCACCCTTATAATTAATTTCAAAAAATTTCTCAGACTGAAAAAAATTAACAAACCAGCTTGATATGCATTTCTGTAGGTTTCAGACCTGCAGGTTTTAGACTTAAGTCCAAAAGATCATGCCCTAATATCCGGGTGAACGAGGACAAAACACTGAAGGTTGATTGTTGTATGAAAATGTCTCTAGTTATTGAAAAAGCAACATTTCTTGGCAATTTATCACAACAGGCATAAAAATCAAGACAAATTATATATCGTACATTGTACTTAAATACGAACTTGATCATAACATATTTTACGGGGGTGATCCTGGTACAATGCATGACTTATGTCGGTTTACTGGTATCTGAATTAGATGACCATGACCATATTTTGATTTTTTTATAGCAAGTAGTTACAGAGCATAAAGTAAATGTTTTGTTTTAACAGAATTATATTAAAACGCATTTGTATCGCTTTGATGGAAAGCGTAACGACCAAAGATATCGTTTTACTCTGACGGAAATGAAAATCGACGTTATATTGTGACGGAAATAAACTACGGTGTATCAGGATTGTCACTGTGTATTTGTACTGTGCAGAAGAAATATGGTGAAAAAATATAGAGAATTAATTAACTCCGCATCTATCTCAGCGGGATCTTTATAGCCATGTAATATTGAAATGTTAAAAACGCCCAACCTTCGGAAAACGTTAGAAAAACTCATTTTAGGATCTGGTCCGGGTTGGATTCTAACCTAGGTGGTGAGGGTCGACGCTGTGATTCATAAGCGTGAACCTTACTCCCCTCAGTTACCAAAGTTTCTTTTTCAGCTTCGGGTTTTGTCACCCCACCTGAGATTACGTTCGACGTTACAGTCATATTATCGAGACGTCACCAGCTATAAGTGAGGAGACCGACATTTATACGTAATGTGCAAAAAGGTATCTTTACCGTCATATGGGACATCGAGGACCCCGTGACTTTCATTTCGAAATTTCGCGTTCTTGGGGGAAAAAATCGCTGCCTTTTTCAAGGGCTCGAACCCCGACATCCAACATACGTAGCGAGCACAACTAACTGAGTCTTACCTGAAATAGATAGTAACAAAAACCTCCATTGATTAAATTATTTTTGATCATGATGTAATTTTTACAATGGTTGTTTATTACCAATTAATCATTTCTGTGTTTGTTTTCAATCTTTTTGGTATTTTGTTGACGAGAAATTATCAAAAATAAATTGTTTATAAGATTCAGAAATTAAATATAGAAACTGCTGGTATAATTTCTTGTGTTGGTATAATCACTAACGTTAACTATGCATGTATGACGTTAGTTACCATTGACGCTTTGGGTGTTTTCTTCATAATTGTAGCTGTAAAAATCGGGCCAACCTGGTCCGATAATTGATCTCTGTACAGCGTAATCGATGTAAACTAGGTAATATCAACACCGATAACAGCAAAAAACGCAACAATAACACGTATATTACCATATTTCAGTTGTTCGTGGGATAGGGTAATGATATTTCTAGATATTTTTACTTGTAAATGTCGAGGCGGTCTGTTCTTGAATCGTGATGAACCACCGACCTTTAAAATTCAAACTATATAAAAGAGAGAGTCGCAAAAGCAGGTTTTACTGTACAGATAGACGGTCTTTACATATAGGTAGTCCCGAAAGTAAGCTTTGTTGTGTTCTTTATATAGAGGTAGTCGATATAGCAGGGTTTGTTGTACAGACTGGCGGTCTTTATATAGAGGTAGTCGATATAGCAGGGTTTGTTGTACAGACTGGCGGTCTTTATATAGAGGTAGTCGATATAGCAGGGTTTGTTGTACAGACTGGCGGTCTTTATATAGAGGTAGTCGATATAGCAGCCTTTGTTGTACAGACTGGCGGTCTTTATATAGAGGTAGTCGATATAGCAGGGTTTGTTGTACAGACTGGCGGTCTTTATATAGAGGTAGTCGATATAGCAGAGTTTGTTGTACAGACTGGCGGTCTTTATATAGAGGTAGTCGATATAGCAGCCTTTGTTGTACAGACTGGCGGTCTTTATATAGAGGTAGTCGATATAGCAGGGTTTGTTGTACAGACTGGCGGTCTTTATATAGAGGTAGTCGATATAGCAGGGTTTGTTGTACAGACTGGCGGTCTTTATATAGAGGTAGTCGATATAGCAGGGTTTGTTGTACAGACTGGTGGTCTTTATATAGAGGTAGTCGATATAGCAGGGTTTGTTGTACAGACTGGCGGTCTTTATATAGAGGTAGTCGATATAGCAGGGTTTGTTGTACAGACTGGTGGTCTTTATATAGAGGTAGTCGATATAGCAGGGTTTGTTGTACAGACTGGCGGTCTTTATATAGAGGTATTCGATATAGCAGGGTTTGTTGTACAGACTGGCGGTCTTTATATAGAGGTAGTCGATATAGCAGAGTTTGTTGTACAGACTGGTGGTCTTTATATAGAGGTAGTCGATATAGCAGGGTTTGTTGTACAGACTGGTGGTCTTTATATAGAGGTAGTCGATATAGCAGGGTTTGTTGTACAGACAGTTGGTCTTTATATAGAGGTAGTCGATATAGCAGGGTTTGTTGTACAGACAGTTGGTCTTTATATAGAGGTAGTCGATATAGCAGGGTTTGTTGTACAGACTGGCGGTCTTTATATGGAGATAGTCGATATAGCAGGGTTTGTTGTACAGACTGGCGGTCTTTATATAGAGGTATTCGATATAGCAGGGTTTGTTGTACAGACTGGCGGTCTTTATATAGAGGTATTCGATATAGCAGGGTTTGTTGTACAGACTGGCGGTCTTTATATAGAGGAAGTCGATATAGCAGGGTTTGTTGTACAGACTGGCGGTCTTTATATAGAGATAGTCGATATAGCAGGGTTTGTTGTACAGACTGGCGGTCTTTATATGAGGAAGTCGATATAGCAGGGTTTGTTGTACAGACTGGCGGTCTTTATATAGAGATAGTCGATATAGCAGGGTTTGTTGTACAGACAGTTGGTCTTTATATAGAGGTAGTCGATATAGCAGGGTTTGTTGTACAGACTGGTGGTCTTTATATAGAGGTAGTCGATATAGCAGAGTTTGTTGTACAGACTGGCGGTCTTTATATAGAGGTAGGCGATATAGCAGGGTTTGTTGTACAGACTGGCGGTCTATATATAGAGGTAGTCGATATAGCAGGGTTTGTTGTACAGACAGGTGGTCTTTTTATAGAGGTAGTAGATATAGCAGGGTTTGTTGTACAGACAGGTGGTCTTTATATAGAGGTAGTAGATATAGCAGATTTTGCTGTATAGACAGGTGGTCTTTATATTGAGGTAGTCGATATAGCAGTTTTTGCTGTAAGACAAGTGGTCTTTTTATAAAGGATGGTCACTATAACAGGTTCGGTTATATTTAACTGTTTTAGTTTTCTTTGAATTGGCGCATAACAATGAAAGATGCCCTTTATAGCTCGTGCTAATTATTGGCTAATTATCGTTGTACTTTCCGGAAGGCAAAAAAATTATATATATATATATATAATATATATTATATATATTATATATATATATATATATATAATATATATATATAAGAAATATGAAATATGACACCGGTCGGTAATTTGGTATCTAACAAGCTGTCCTTAAATAAGGTGGTTTATTAAGTAAATTCATTTCATCTGTAAATTATAAAATACAGTACAGACCTGTCGAAAGTTTAACACTGAGCTAACAAAACAGAGTTGAAGCTTAGTTGTTTAAAGTGGTCGAGATATCGATATCAAGTAGCCGAAGAGCAGTACACAGTGTAACAATTTATTTAGCGACTGTCGAAAAGATTTAGCTTACGAGAGGCCGATATATGAGCTTCCAATGCGTGTTAGTTTAAACTTTCGACAGGTCTATTCTGTATATGACATCAGTTTGACAAGGAACGTGTTTATAAGCATAGTACAATTTCATTTAATTTAGATTCAACCTCATGCACTTTATAAATCAACTCAATGACCTATAGTGACATTAACAATCTTTCATTAAGTTTGTAGGTATAGCTATAAATTTTATCTGGATCAATTTCATTTTTAAGTCTTATATAATATTTAATGTACAAATATTATATAAGACTTACAAATGAAATAGATCCAGATAAAATTCTGTATAGTGCATTTGTCACAGATCAAAAACTTTTCTCGGATAAGTCCATGTCCAGAAATCGAGATCCGATTTGAAGGGTTATCTGCCCCTACATTAGAAGTCGTCCTATACTGACCATCTTTATATATGGACACAGGTGTGTTGTAAAGATGGTAGTGTTGTTCAGTCGAGCGTGACCTGTTAGATAATTCCAATTTGGGAGAGCAATAACAAGTGATCGACAAAAATACTATCGGGGTTTTATATGTCTGGCTAAACGCAGACGGATTATAATCAGTATTTAGACACTAATGACTTGAATGCTTCTCGTAATAAAATGATGAAAAAAAAATACATCCATATGTCCAGCTTATTGAAAATTTGCACGAAATCATAATTTTATAAATGTTTCAAGTATTTGTTTTAAAAACGTTTTGTCGGGGTCTTATATGCTTACTCTAAGTTAAAATAAAAATTAAATCAGCGTTTTTAAATATTCCATTCTAGCTATATTAATGTTTTTACATAAATAATAAATAAATAAATAGATAAATAAATAAATAATAATGGTTTAAGATATTTTCTCAGCATCAACAATGCAATCTAGCAGATATTGAAATAAGAAATAAATCTTCGTTCTTTTTAAATTTCATTTTAGCTTGATTATATACTTGTTAAATAAATAAATAAATAAATACTATGATTTTTCTGATGTTTATTTTTCATAATAAGATGATTTGATATTAATCTAATTGAGCCGACAAATCCAATGCTGAATAGTAATTAATTGCAATATTTTATTTTATTTTATTTTATTTTATTTTATTTATCGACATGAACTGTGAAAAGAATGCAACATAAACCTGGCACTGGTAAGGACAAAGCCATGTGTAATGTTTTGGAGAGAGAGAATCAATATACAATAATATTACTTTTTATTTTTACTATCAGGACATGATCGGCAAAATACAATATAATATTCTAAAAGTTCATGAGAACTTAAAAAAAATCTGAACATAACGTTTCTATTGAACAGTAGGGGCTGTTTACCGACTTGTTTCAATAATCAATTAATATTTCTCAATCAACTAAAAATCGAACCTAACTAATCACTTTACCTAGATCATGTTAAAAATAAAAACGTTCAAAAATTGTACAAAAATTTGGACTTTTATAAGTAAATAGAGCATCGTGCTATAAAAATATACAAAATAGATAATCTTGTGTGCTAAAAATTAGTTCTCTTTCTCTCTCTTGGCCATGTCCCTTGGTTTAAAAAGGTAAATTGGATGAATTCACGTATGATTAATGGAGTCACTATTCATAGAAGTCTCTTCATAGGTGAGACTATATAATAAAATATATTTATGCTTAATAAGTATTACTAATTAACGTTATCTACTGGTACCTGGTTTCTTTCACGCCTCAGCGATCAGGTAAATAACCTTATCACCTAAGACTGGTCAGTACTACCTGGATTCTCTCATGCTTCAGCAAACTGGTAAATTACATCATCACCTGATTGCAAGCATGTACACGAATTAATTAATCAGTACCACTAATCAGAGACATATTTATAATTAACTGGTCATTACGCTGTGAGAGAGAGGGGGACAGTCGGGGCAACTGGGGGGGGGGGCACGAGCCCCTGTGCCCCCCCCCCCCCCCGCTGGATCCGCCACGGTATTATTGTGAGTTAAATGAATAAGAAATGTAATAAATAAAAATGTGCATTTTTTCCTCTTTAAATAAATTTCTGAACTTTTGTTATTTTAAAGTCTCTATTAGTTAAATAAATAAGAAATATGATAAAATGGAAAATAAAAATGTGCACATTTCATTACTTCCTATTTTTCTAACTTGATTTAATTTTTTAAATAATATTTTAAATAGAAAAGGGCACAATGTTGTATTAGATCCAGTAGGCTTGTATATACGGTACCGTATATACATAGTCTATCCTATTGGCCCTTATCCACTGACTGAAATATTGATACAAATATTGTACCACCTGATTTTCAAATTTTCTATTTCTTTAATAAGAAAAAAGCTGTTTATAAAATCAGTGCTGTGCACTTTTTAATGAGTTTCATAGGAAATTAAGTAAAATGACACCATATTTTAAATCAAAAAGTGGAATGGATTTTTTTCAAAATATATTAATCATTTTTATATTTGAATATTCGTGACAGTATGTGGTTTTTTTTTGAGAACCAGACATTTTCAGAAAATAATATTGTTGTTGGTAAAATTTAAATTTGAAAATCGTGTATATCTAGTTCCCATTGTAACTTTATATAAAGCAATGGTTATAACAATTTAAAATTACAGTGATAGAATCTAAGTTTTCTGTTTTGTTTATTCTACCTGAAGTACGACAATAGAAAGAATTATAAAAAAAATGTTGAGAATATTATTTTCCAGTTGTATCTACATTTATTAAATGGGTGGGAATCTAGCTATATCTCATGCCACTGATTCATTTATCTAATAAATGGTTCGGATTTATGGAGAAATTTTCATTGTTCAAATCTTAAAGTTCTAATTAATACGAAATTTACCAGGCCCGTAAAAATTACTGGAAAATAATAATAAAACAAATCAACAAATTTTCTTATGAATTCTACAAATAATAAACAGATAAAATGCCACTGTTACAATTCAACAATTCCCGTGTAGCAGTTGTCTGTACACTCGACTGAACATCCAGCTAAACAGTTGTAAAACCCGAATTCACACAATTTTCAATTTAAAAGTGGAAACGGTTTTTTTAAAGGTATTTTCATGAATTCAATATTTGAATATTCAGGAAGATTTATATTTTTCTAGTGGTAACTATAAGATTTTCCTAAATTTTGTCTTTGAATTAATAATTTGTGTTTAAAAACACAATTTTCAAAAATTTTGACGGACTCGGCATAACTGTACTTTAAATATTATGAGCATGTCACCAAAATTTGTAATTAAAAGTGGAAACGGTTTTTTTTAACACAACTAGATGATTTTTATATTTGAATGTTCATGACAATCTGTAGTTTCTTATGGTAACTATAAGATTTTCATAAAATTTATTTTAAAAACGAAAACAAGGTTTAAAATCTCCACCTTTTACTTTCCCATAGTAAAGTAATGTACAGGTGTGACCGCAGGTATAGCTGTCTTAAGATAATTTCACGCATGCGCAGCTACGGGTCGATTTTGATTTCTGCGTATGCAAAATCATGTTTCTCTACCCTATCAAATATTTTCAAACAACTTCAGCCTAATGTAAACAATTTTAGTCCTATAAAACCAGACGCCTTTCAAAAACTGTTAGTGGAATACCATAAAGAAATTTGTATTTTGAACTGGTTAAAAATGATGCTATAGACAGTAAATTAAAGTTATATAGCTTAGTAAAAACTGACAGACTTCCTTCCTACTTATCTTTTGATTTGCCAAAATATGTAAAAGCTACCACAACTTAATTAAGAATAAGTTCCCATCCATTAAATATAGAGAAATTAAGATATACAAAACTGAAAATCCCAGGAGAACAGAGACTTTGCAAATTTTGCCCTTGTATCGAAACTGAAATTCATTTTATCCTACTTTGTCCAAAATATTATATTATTAGACACTCAATTTTAACTTCATTTAATATCAAAATAGATCAAATAGATGGATCATCTGAACTACTTCTTGAAAATTTTTTTTTTAGAATTTTAAATCCTACTACCTCATCAGAATGCCAAGCATTGTTTAAATATTTTACAACTGCTACAAAAATGAGAGACCCAATGAGATTTGTGAACTATAGGCCTAGCATATTTTCTCTTGATATTTATTATAGATGTAATCTAACAACCGTAATGTCGAATAAAGTTAGTACTCGATGGTTGTATATACATAAAGTATTTAAACCAATTCATAATATTACTCTGTACATTATATATATGTATGATTATGTTTTATTATATGTATGGTGAACACTGTAATCCAGGATACCAATAAATATTATTATTAATTATTATTATTATTATTATTATTATTATATTATTGTAGTAAGAAGAATTTAAAACAAGCCAACGAAACAGAAATTTTTTTGAATTTGTTGTGGTTTACAAGATATTCTAATTAAATTGCAAAACAATTTATGATAGAATTGCCAATTCCAAATCTTGTTTATACCCCAAAAACCACAACAAAATGAAAGTGATTTATATATTTCTCGTATTCATTTCTTATCCACAGGTTTTGTCAGTGAATGGAACAGCGTCATGCTTCCTTTTTAGAGTAGTTAGCCCCGCCTCTATGACGTCATTTCATTCCTTCAACACAATTAGCCACGCCTCGATGACGCCATTTCAATCATTCAACGCATTTAACCTCGCCTTATTTGACGTCACAATAAACAACCCAAACTAAATTTGGACTTGACGAGAGATTGAAGGAATGCTTGTTTATTGAAATGTTAAAAAATATCCTTGTCAATATTTTTATGCAAGATAAAATATAAAAAAATTCTTACATAAACCTAAATGACAAGAATAACGTTTACATTTTTAGTAAACTAACATCGCCTGTCAAAGTCTGATTTTGGTTTTGGTTCTTCATTGTGATATCAAAGAAGGTGGCGCTAAATGCGTTGTTCAAAGCGATGAAATGAGGTCAAAGAAGGCGGGGCTAAATACTCTGAAAGGATAAATGTCGCTGTTCCATTCACTGACAAAACTTTTTAATATTAAATGATTGGCCTTAAAATTGCAAATTCTAACCAGACATATTGTAAATATAAGTATTAAATTACAATTCTTTGTGGTTTGTGTGGGGATATAAACAATATTTTGGAAGTGGCATTTCTATCATAAATTGCTTCACAATTTTATGAGAATTGCCAAAATCTTGTTTATATACCCGCAAACCACAACAAATTGAAAGTTATACCAAAATTAATAAGAAATACATTATAGGTAGTCACAGGTTACTTGAGACCACAAGTACTGATTATAAAACGGCTGCCAGAGCTTCGACGCGCGTTTGTGGACCACGGCGCCTCTCGTGCCTAGATTTGAATTCCATTCGGAGAGGTCTTACACTTACCGCTGGTCGGTCGTTTTCTCCGGGCACTCAAATTCCGTCCACCATCAAAGCTGTGACCCTTGTCCATCGATGTAAGTGAAAGCATCTTGACTAAGACCTAAAATATCATTACCCCTCTCCACTCTCGGCGTCGGAAAAGGTAACCAGCACAGACAGGTATGATATAGTTTAAATTCTGAATCTATTTACATAAAAAATGAATAGAATTGGTATTATTTTAGTTACACACATAAATATCATTAGTATTTCTTTTGGAAGTACCTCTACGGTAGCACAATAAGTAGTGTGTTCGCCCCGTATGTGAGGGGTCTGGGGTTTGAACCTAGGCCGGGGTCTGACCAAGACTTAAAAAAGATAGTGACTGTTCTTTCGCCAAGCGCTCGGAATTTTGAAATCTATGCCATGGGGGTTCTTCGGAAGAGGGTTAAAAACCAAATGCCTCGTGTCACAGATGGCGTGACACGCTAAAACCCTCCATGCACATTTCCAGGACCTAAGAGTACTGCAAAGGTAAACATTTATGCCACTTCATCTATAGGTGGTGACGTTCCGATTTAAGTGAAACCAAATAGTTAAATCCCTGTACGACCTTTATCGTGTAAGATTTGTGTAAACTTACATAATTTGAATCATTTTATGATATGCTTTTTAAATAGGTATGTTTTCATACTTCATTTCGTTTTAAGCTCGGAAGATAATGCAGCGCGTGTATGTATTTATATGTGTATGCGTTCGTGTGTCGTTATCATGCATTTTAGATGTTATCCTTTTAAAAAAAACAAACAAAACTAACTTTTGTTTGCTTTTTGTTGTTTACAGTTATTACAAAATGTTAATGAAGCCGATGTCCTCTAAATCGTAGGCGAATCTGTAAGTCGTAATCAAATTTAAAATTACAATGATTTCCAGTATACTTGTAAAACGCAACTGATACCTGTATAAAGAATACGGCTTGACCAGTGACGTCATTGACACAATCCTGTAACTGGTAATTAGATAATCTCAATAATGATAGACGGATGTGTGTTTATTTCAATGCGTCAGTCAGCATTTTGATCAATCTGACAAACAACATTGACATGTTTGGTGGAATGTTATTTGACTTTGTACACTTGTTCCCTATGACGTGTAGTTATGCCTTTTGGGGGTCACGTCTCATGGTTGAAATAGAAAGGGAGATAATAACGATGTCACACTCTACTGGTTTTGCACTCTAGAAAAGAAATTAATTGACAGATTTTAATGAAAATTAGTTTATGCGTACAATTTTAGATGCTCTACATGTTGCACCACAAAGTCGGTCATTGTGACCTAGTTTTCATGGTCCAGTGATTTTCTTTAATAATTTTATGAGTTATTGAATGAACAACAGCATTTCTCAAAAACCATTTGATAGAATGTGATGCTCTATTTGTTGCAACACAGAAAATTTCGTTGTGACCTGTTTTATGGTTCAGTGAATTTCTTTGATAATATAAAATTGAATAGGACAATTTTGATGAAACTTGGTTTGTAAGTACGACTTCAGATGCTTTATGCGTTTCAACACAAAGTATGTCATTTGACTTATTTATTATGGCTGACTTTTTATTGAAGGTTGCAGTACTTTAGATAGTAAAACATTAACGCGTCTTGTTATTCAATGTGCATATGGAAACATTAAAATTATATAGCATCTGTGCATAATGAATAACAACATTTTCCAGAAGTATTTACACCTCTATCTTCATTCATTTACATGTACATCTATCATTGCTACTAGTAACACTATCAATTCTTTTTTATGTACAATGTTGCCACCATTGAGAGTGACTTACCCAGCGATTAAGCCCTGCTCAAACGCAGTTTCTAGTTATTACTATCTATACTGTCTCTAGTACTTTTTAAAATGTTTAAAACACCAGTTTCAAGAAGGCAGAAAAAGACTTGGGATTATTTGAACGTCCTGCATTCGTAAAATGTGATTGGGATTTTTGGGCCAAAACCTGCCCTAAAATACAACATTGAGACACTTGAAAGACGAAATATTATAGACTTTTTTCATGACCTAAGTTATAAAAACAATTATATTCTAGTATTAACTTTATGTTTTAAATCTAACTTATTAGTCATCAACTACTTTGACTACAGATTTGGATATAAAATTGTCAATGTTTTGGCACTACAATTATTTCAGCTCGCTTTAAAGCAATGGGGACTACAGTGGTCAAGTGGTAAAGGAATAACACTTACAACAAATGACGTCTCATCGTTATGGGTTCAATCGCAAGTGAGAAAGGTGTTTTACTTGATCATGGGTCTTTACTGATTGACTCTGTACTAAATTATTGTAAAAATAGTTTTGTTCCGACGTGAAAAAGATAACCCTGATAACCTGAAATCCCCAAAGCATGTAAACAAAGTAAAAGTCTACGTTACTTGATTTGTTTGTAAATCCTCAAACACGATTGATTGATTGATTGATTGATTGATTGATTGATTGATTGATTGATTGATTGATTGATTGATTGATTGATTGATTGATTGAGGGAGGGAGGGAGTGAGTGAGTGAGTGAGTGAGTTAGTGAGTGATTGGTTGATTGATTGATTGGGATTTTACGCCCTGGTCAAGAATTTTTCACTTATTTCGAGACGTCACCAGTTATAGGTGAAATAGCAGGGATTTTGACATGTGCAATGCACTCAGGGCAATCTTTAAAGTTCCACGCCTGTCGTGACACGGGTTATTGGATTTAAGGTATGTTCCAACAGTCCCCGTGACTTTAATTTCTTTATGTCCAAAGAACAGACCCTAACTATTTTCAAGGCTCGGTCAGACTCCGACCGGAGTTCGAACCATCGACCTCTCTGGCAATCTCTGAAACTGACAAATTATGTTAAAATCTCTAGTGAAAACTTATTCTTTAAAAACTTTAGTAGGGTAACAAATATATATTCTGTTACATAATTGATTGAGTAGGCTATCCACGTGTATCTGTGACATTGTGTGTCCAAAAATAATAAATTAAAGGAAGCAAAAAAAAAAAAAAAAAAAAAAAAAAAAAAAACTGAGCATTTCTAATTCGTGATTATAGGTGGCTTTAGAATGTTAAGTATAATGCATGGCGGAAGTGGTAGAACACTTCAGTTATTAATCGTCTAATTTTCCTAAAATGTCAAATTTGTTTAAACAAAAACAAAAGGCTCCATGTACTAAAATGCTCTTTCGCTCATTGTTTGATACATTTTATTTTCATTGTACACAGCAAAAACAGATTTGGCGCGGAGGACCTAAAATGACAATTAATTTTTGTAATTTTTATTTATTTATCTATCTATTTAATCATGTATTTATTTATTTATTTATTTATTTATTTATTTATTTATTTATTGATACAAAATTAAATCCAGTTGCCTCAAAATTAAATAAACAGGTTTGTATAAGAAAACATCACAAATTTCTGCTTTCGTCATGACTACTTTAATCCCCCTGAAACCAGCGGGATAAGTCACAATTTGTACAGTAAACACGAAGCGAAACATGAAGGGAAACATGAATGTGGAACATGAAACTAACCGGCTTAAGGATAACAAGTGAACTTGTCACCTGGTTATAGTTCTATGACTTTTTCAGTGCATAAATCATGTATTGGATTGGTCAGTGTATAAGTAATGTTACTCCGATATGTTCTCACAAGGTGCAAATTTACTTTCATGAGTAAAATTTACAAAAATGCAAAGTCTTGTTGTGTTCATATGGCAAAAACTTATGTGAGTAAAAATACTTAGGTATTCAGGTATGCAATGCTCGCAGTATGAAAGGACTTTAGGTATAAAGGTATGCAATGCTCATCGTATGAAAGGGACTTTAGGTGTTAAGGTATGCAACTAGTTGCAGCTTTAGATATGCAGGTATGCAATGCTCGACGTATGAACGGGACTTTAGGTATATAGGTATGCAATGCTCGACGTATGAACGGGACTTTAGGTATATAGGTATGCAATGCTCGACGTATGAACGGGGTTTAGGTATGCAATGCTCGCCGTATGAACGGGACTTTAGGTATATAGGTATGCAATGCTCGACATATGAACGGGGTTTAGGTATGCAATGCTCGCCGTATGAACGGGACTTTAGGTATATTGGTATGCAATGCTCGACGTATGAACGGGGTTTAGGTATGCAATGCTCGCCGTATGAACGGGACTTTAGGTATATAGGTATGCAATGCTCGCCGTATGAACGGGACTTTAGGTATGCAGGTATGCAATGCTCGCCGTATAAACGGAGCTTTGGGTATGCAGGTATATTCATGAACGGGACTGTAGGTTTACAATGCTCGCTTTATGAACGGAACTTAAAGTATGTAGGTATTCAATCCTCACCATATAGTGTAGACCTATATTTTATACACTAAAAGGTTAGATTTTTTAATTATCCGATGTGTTCGTTCTCAATAACGAGCATAGGTGGTTAAAATTCTAGATGGATAAAGAATCTCTAGAAAAGTAAAACTCATTTTTGTACACGTGGTTAAAACATTGAAGATAAATAGTGGTTTACACTCCTGAAGATGTTATCACTGAAAGTTGAATGTGGATGTTTCATAACTTTCAGTGATAACATCTTCAGGAGTGTTTAATTATTTGCCATTATTATTATTTTATTATAATGGCAAAGTGTAAATTGTGGACTGGATTGGAGTCTTTAGATTGGACTACTGGATTGGTCATAGATTAAACCTAAAAAATTAAATAATTTTAGAATTAAAATGATTATATTATATTCATCTTATTATATAAATATCATATTCTTTTGAAGATGACAATTCATATTAACACCAAAAAGATTTTTATTGTCAACCTTCGTCGACCCTTGTGTATTGTACAGCCATATTCACATTGAAACAGAATCAAACTTGCCACAAAAGCAAATGAACAATTTATTATGATGTAAAAGTGATTATACATTAAGTATCCATGATTTATGTCACTTAGTTGACAAATACCTAGTTTTACATGTCACCAACGAAAAGAAGCCATGAAACCATTCACAGCCATTTATTGGAAGATAAAGTCTGAAAAATATTTCTTTGGCGTTACCATCTTCAAAACCCCAAAGAGCAGATCACCAAAACACCATTTCTACCCTGAGGGCCTGTATGCAAAGAGTACTTAACGGTCATTAGACATCTACTTGAGTGCGCATGTGCAGTTTAAAAATCAATTTACTAATCTTAACATTCAAAGATTTGAAGAGGTCAATGGGGATCGGTCCTATTTATCACAAACAACTCCCAGCAAACTAGCAGCGCAACATCGATGTTGCAGAATCGCCATCAGTCACCACTTGCAGGAAGACAAACTAGATGTAAGGTGGTGATGTTCAAAGTGGCTTTATAGCAGTTCCAACAATAGGACCACGCACTACATCATCAGTATCTAGAAAGCTTATGATGAAAAATTTGTTGCTATACCATGGGTGGATTTGGTAAAATACACATTTTTCTCATCTCAAAACTATAAGAATTTCCACAATTTTGGTCCAAGCACAATTGATGAATGTTTTTCCGAAACGACCGCCTAGTGCTGCAAAATTGAAACAGTTTTTGTAATTATTGAATAGTATGTCGGGACAACGGTATACAGACATTCTTTCCCCACGGACGTAGTTCTGAACTGTAACAGCCTTCCCCAGTCACTGGTGGACGCTACCTCTTCTGAATAATTTAAACCGGAAGTACCATGCACCGTATTCCGCCAAAACGAGTACTAGTATGCGTTTTGTAAACTTTCCATAAGCACCTGTAAATCGTTTGCAGCGTTGTTGCACGTGGAATTACAAGTGATGGCGACAATACTTGAGGTGTGCACTAGACTGGAAGAAAAAGAAATTCTATCCCTTTATTGAGAAAACCCGAAAGAGCTTAGTTCAAAAATTTTACTGAATTCCAAGTGTCGAATCCAGTCAACAGTTTACACTTTGCTATTAGTGATGCAATATGTTTTGTTTGTTGTTGGTTCTCCAAATACATTCCTAACCCATTAAATGATCACATTTTAGATATCCTGGTAAGAAGCGTGAGGTAAAATCACAGTTATGTACTAACGATTTTTCTAAAAGATATATTTAGTGTTTACCGAGATACAAGCATTTTAAACAAAGATAAGTCATACACGCCGATGATATATTGATGTGATAACATACGAAATGAGAAGTTATGTAATTTGCTATCTTTTGTCTGTACAAAACAAATTTTGAGTTAAAACAATCTTTTCATACATGTCCTATTTATAGATCAAGCAAAGTCTTTTAAGAATAATGAAAAAGAACTGAAAATAGCAAGAAACAGTGAAGCTGACATATAAAACACCGATGACGCAAAAGGTCTTGCCATTGGGTTATGATCCTTGACCTATGCACCTACATTTGGTATGGGCACATCATCTCAAGTCGTTTTGCATTTGTAAAAATTTTGATCAAACTCTAGCAATAGACATTGCATATATAGAGTGGACCCGATATTGGGACCGATGGTCAGACAGAGAATTGCAAACGAACGGACATGGTGATTCCTATATACCCTAAAAATTCTCTGTGTCTGAATAAAATCATGTCGTGGTTGACTCCGAAGCCATGGTTAACTATGATGTAATGTATGTTGCTATTTAAGTCATGGTTAGTTATCGTGTAATGTATGCTGCTGTTGAAGCCATGGTTAGTTATGGTGTAATGTATGCTGCTGTTAAAGCCATGGTTACTATGATGTAATGTACGCTGCTGTTGAAGCCATGGTTAGTTATGATGTAATGTACGCTGCTGTTGAAGCGATGGTTAGTTATGATGTAATGGATGGTGCTGTTGAAGCCATGGTTAACTATGATGTAATGTATGCTGCTGTTGAAGCCATGGTTAACTATGGTGTAATGTACGCTGCTGTTGAAGCTATTGTTAGTTATGGTGTAATGTATGCTTCTGTTGAAGCCATGGTTAGTAATGGTGTAATGTACTCTGCTGTTGAAGCCATGGTTAGTTATGGTGTAATGTATAGTGCTGTTGAAGCCATGGTTAGTAATGTTGTAATGTACGCTGCTGTTGAAGCTATTGTTAGTTATGGTGTAATGTATGCTTCTGTTGAAGCCATAGTTAACTATGGTGTAATGTATGCTGCTGTTGAAGCCATAGTTAACTATGGTGTAATGTATGCTGCTGTTGAAGCCATAGTTAACTATGGTGTAATGTGTGCTGCTGTTGAAGCCATGTGTGGTTATGGTGTAATGTATGCTGCTGTTGAAGCCATAGTTAACTATGGTGTAATGTATGCTGCTGTTGAAGCCATAGTTAACTATGGTGTAATGTATGCTGCTGTTAAAGCGATGGTTAGTTATGGTGTAATGTATGCTGCTGTTGAAGCCATAGTTAACTATGGTGTAATGTATGCTGCTGTTGAAGCCATAGTTAACTATGGTGTAATGTGTGCTGCTGTTGAAGCCATAGTTAACTATGGTGTAATGTATGCTGCTGTTGAAGCCATGGTTAGTTATGGTGTAATGTATGCTGCTGTTGAAGCCATAGTTAACTATGGTGTAATGTATGCTGCTGTTGAAGCCATAGTTAACTATGGTGTAATGTGTGCTGCTGTTGAAGCCATAGTTAACTATGGTGTAATGTGTGCTGCTGTTGAAGCTATTGTTAGTTATGGTGTAATGTATGCTTCTGTTGAAGCCATGTGTGGTTATGATGTAATGTACGCTGCTGTTGAAGCCATGGTTAGTTATGGTGTAATGTATGCTGCTGTTGAAGCCATAGTTAACTATGGTGTAATGTATGCTGCTGTTGAAGCCATGGTTAGTTATGGTGTAATGTATGCTTCTGTTGAAGCCATGTGTGGTTATGGTGTAATGTATGCTGCTGTTGAAGCCATAGTTAACTATGGTGTAATGTATGCTGCTGTTGAAGCCATGGTTAGTTATGGTGTAATGTATGCTGCTGTTGAAGCCATAGTTAACTATGGTGTAATGTATGCTGCTGTTGAAGCCATAGTTAACTATGGTGTAATGTATGCTGCTGTTGAAGCCATGTGTGGTTATGATGTAATGTACGCTGCTGTTGAAGCCATGGTTAGTTATGGCGTAATGTATGCTGCTGTTGAAGCCATAGTTAACTATGGTGTAATGTATGCTGCTGTTGAAGCCATAGTTAACTATGGTGTAATGTATGCTGCTGTTGAAGCCATAGTTAACTATGGTGTAATGTATGCTGCTGTTGAAGCCATGGTTAGTTATGGCGTAATGTATGCTGCTGTTGAAGCCATATTTAGTTATGGTGTAATGTATGCTGCTGTTGAAGGTACTGTAGATTACTTTTTTATCGCGAGAGATTTATTTACGCGCAATTTCGCGAGGACTCTCAGTCGCGAATTTAAATATCACGCGAATATTCCAAGAATCGCGAAAATGATTAAGTCAAATTTCAAACATGACGGCAATCGACTATGACCGTCGTAAAAGTATGCCATATTAGACGCAATAAAGTAAATCGTAAACTTCGCCGTAACTTGCAAGGTTCCATTGAAATTTCCGGTTAAACAAGCTTTATTAACGTTTCCTTTCAATCTTTTAAAAAAGTCATGACGAAACTTCACCGTAACTTACAAGGTTCCATTGAATTTTCCCGTTAAACGCTGACTGACGGGGCCCAATTAAAAATTCCTTTCAACCGCTTTAAATGACTATGGAACATTAAGAAACGACCAACAAAACAATAAGGTAGATATTATATAGCCACCACGAAGTGGACGCGAAATTAAATATGAACCTGGATTGTGGACGCGAATACACGCATTCGCGAAATGAAGCTCAGATATAAGTACACGAAATTTGATACTTATCTACAGTATATCTCACCGGTATATTATTAAAAGTTAAGGAAAAATTGAGTGCAAATTAATGTTGACAATAAATTAGTTTTTAATTACTTATGACGCAATGACCAGACAAAGATACTTGTGTTTCATAATCAAATACTTAATTTACAAATTCTGTATATTTGAGAAAGAAAAGGTTTTGCAAAATGAGCTTTGTAGAAAGTGTCCAAAACATGCCGACCAAAACATTTACTATCTTCAGTTTGATTGGAGATGTGCATCTTGTCAGTAATAATGAAGCACCAAGTGTCCTTCAACACAAGTCATTAATTAACGATTGATTGATTTGATTGATTCGTTCATTCATTTATTGATTGATTGATTGATTGATTGATTGATTCATTCATTCATTCATTGATTCAATTCATTTAAGACCCAGGTAAGAATATTTCACTTATATTGAGGCGTTACCAGCAATAGGTGAAGTGACATTTTTTTTCAACCTTTTCAGTGCCATCAGGGCAATGATCAGGGAGGGTTCTTTAACATGCCACGCCTACATTGATACGGGGCATCGATTTTTAAGGTCCCTATCTAACGGACAAATGAGAATATGTTACATCATGTTTACATGAATGTTATTTATAAATAAACTGGTCGTGGAGATATACTTAGGAATCTGTAGCAGTAAGTGTAATCAGTGAGTGTAGAGATAGAGGGGTTGGAAAAACACGATAGCTGGAGTTGAAAAATCAATGAGATTGGATTTACCTGACAGTCACGTGATCGAATATTGGATATACATTAGGAATCCAGAATTTATACCATTTAGTTGACAAATACACATTGGACTGTACTCATCGACATAGCGGTTTATTTTTAGTTTTCTAGGATATATACCATATAGTATGGTGAGTATAACATTATTGTGCTGTGTGTATGGTTGTTAAAGTTTGATCACCACTGTGTGGGAAAAGTGGTTTAATAAAAAATGTAACTGTATTGTAAACTTAACAAAAAGACAAAGTAATTTTCCAGAAAAAGTAGAAATACTGCCATTTCTTTTGATATCCTCTCACAACAATTATGGTTCAATCAGAATATATGTAAAGACTCCAAATTTGTGTTTATGATACACTTATGTGAAAAGGGTGTCTTCTTTATAAATGTCATTGTTGACGAATCTGGTAATATTTTAGATTGTACAGAAATAAACAAAAAATATTATTTTAACCTAAACTATCTTAAATGCTACAGTTTAATAATGCTATTCCACAAACATGGAAGAATAGAATACGATTGACAACCTGGCTGGAAACTGTAACAAATAACCTTCTAGCAATCTTAAAAGTTACATTAAAATCAATAAACCTTTTGCAAAAATAATTCAAAATCATGAGGTAGAAAATAACAAATGGGAGGGAAAACTCAACTTAGGGTCCAGGAATTGGGAAGATATATTTAAATCTCCATTTATATTGACTGACGATACAACTTTACAATCGGTACAACGTATGTATACATAAATGTAATTCATGTGAAAGTCAACTCTTTTGACTCTCTTGTTTTGAAACAAAGGAGACTGTTCAGCATCTTTTTTTATGAATGTTTCTATGTTAGAAATATATGGTATGGATTTTTAGATATGTTAAATAAAAAAATACCAGTTAGTAATTGACAAAAATATTGATTCTTTCCTATTTGGCTTGAAGAACGAACCCCTAAATTTAGTTAAATTATGTTTTTTTTTAATTATGAAACAGTATATTTACTCTTTTAAATATAGATATGTTATTCCTACACCTTCAAGGCGCATTTGAATCTATAAAGTATTACAGAAATTTGGAAATATATTCCCTTTTTATTTACTTGCCGTGACAAAACTGAAAACAAAACAAAAATGGCAAAGTATCGAACTAATTTTTGAATGAACTAATATTTCGCATATATATGTTATTTTTTATTGTTTTATATTTACCATGTATATTTAATGCGTAAAATGATATTTACATGTAGTAACATTATGAATGATCTGAATAAAAAAATAGGAAAGACAAAAAAAAACTATTTCTACCTTTCACTAAAATTTTTAATTTCGAATGGAAAAGAGAAAAAAGCCGGAGTCAAGATAGGCACATAGGAGTTACGGGTGGGTGGGTGGGTGGGTGGGGTAAAGAAAGTCATTTAAATACAATTAAGAAGGGTTCCAATAAATGTAATATGCACCATACATATCATAATACAACATGTTCAGTACAACTATCATTACACTCTTATCATTCAATACATTCAAAAAATAGTATTTGGGACAACAAACCTAAAGTCTTATGTAAACTTTTATTTATTTATTTATTTATTTATTTATCTTTTTATTTATTTTTTTAATTTTTTTTCCAGAAAAGTGATTTTTTACAAGAAAATAAACTTTTCTTCGTGCATCAATGTGCTAAGCAGTTTTCTTTTCTCATTTATTTATTTATTTATTTATTTATTTATTTATTTATTTATATTTCAATATTTTATTTCATTATTTATCTCATTTTTTTAATCGTTCTTTTATCTCTTAAATTTGTCAGGAGGATAGTTTTCTCCATTATTGCCTGGGTAAAAGTAAAACAATCCTGAGATCCTGAGACTGGGACGTAAAACTCTATTACTTCACTCCACTTCTGGAAAACGGTTAACACGGTCTAGGCAGAACAAGAGACTACCACATTGTCAATAACGGAATGAATACGCAAGAAAGTTAAAACAAATTGTAATATATCAAATTAGTGTTTTTCATTGTCTTTATAAAGTTGTAGGACTACACGAAAAGTTCATATTTTATGTAATATACTGAGTTTTTGTACAGATAAAGCTTTTTAAATGCCAATGGTTGTGGGCCCTAATAATTATAAAACCACACCAATGAACATTTATTATTTTACTTCTGTTGTTAATTTTAAAATCAATAGTCTCAATAAGTGTTTGCCTCATCCCATTTTACAGTTTCATCATGACATGTATTGTGTTTTGGTTGCGTTGGGTTTTGGCAAATTTCTTGTAGTTTTTCTTAAAAATAGTTAGAAAATGGAACTTCTTTGTTTTTTTTATATAAAGAAGACATTTCAAATTCAACGGAAAATTTCTAAAATTGAAATCTACTATATAATCATGCTTCACAAGGCTGTTCAACATTTACTATGTTGTTTACCTTATGTTTTCTTGACTGTTATAAGACGGACAGTACTTTGAAAATGATTGGAAGAAACTACAAATAATTTTACATTTAACAGTGAAAAAAATTTCATGGAAATTGATCAAGAAATAATTATTTGAGAATTTTTTTAAAAAAATATGGTTTTATATGAAACAAAAAAGAATTTTACAAAGTGTCCGAATACTTCTTGCAAGTACATGTATTTCGGATACAAATTTATAACGACAATACGAAATTACTGTTTCTGGTTTTCTCCACTATCAGCAACATCAGCTTTGTATCTGACAGAGAACATACGACCGATGTTGTAATGTGTTTTTAGCGGAGTGATAGCCAAGTTTCTTTCACTTATTATGAGGAGGTCATTTCTGTGATGGTAATGGAAACCGCAATGGCCGGAGAAAAAGACAGAGAATAAAGTCATTTTAAATAATAATTTTTCAATATTTAATATATAGAATAAAATGGCATGGATACTGTACAAAAGGAATGATTACCAAATATAAATATTCCCTATTGATTCCCAAATAATGCATGAGTTAACATACAGCACATAAATGTGTCCTTTATATTAATCCAAAACTTTTTCATGGCCAACTTTTTTTATTATGTCACATAACATAATATAGAATATTTAATTCAGAACTGACAAACTCTCTGACAAGGGTCTGTCCGAGCGGAACTAAAACTAAACAGTGAGTGAGAGCTTCTGTGATCCGTAAGAATTCATTTTAGAATACTCGGATTATTGGAATATTGCTTTTATCAAGTATCCACCTGAAATTTTACCATTCAAAGGCTTGGTGTGTTTTAAATGTGTAAACGTGTGGAACATTGCGTAAATGTATGAAATTATGCGTAAATATTAGACATAAGCATTTCAATTACCATTAATGTTGGAAACTGATCATAGCTTGAGTTTACATTTGACCAATACATTTATCCAGTATTTATGGTGACATCCAGGCAATTTCGGTCGACATAAAATTATCTCGACATGTTGACTTAATACCACGACAAGTCGAGAAAATGTGATGGAAAGTTGTGATATTAAAGTAAAAGGTTGAGATAAATAACACGACATGTCCAGATACTTATGTCGAGATATTTACCATGACCAGTCGACACTCATTGAGTGTTTGCATCATTTGAATGTGATGTCAAAACTCAATGATCTAAATGTATGCAATAAAGTTGTTATCTTTGGATATTTGTAATTGTAAATGGAACTATAGAAAACGTTTTTAGCTCAAAACTTAGTTTTAGCAGAATGATGTTTTCAACTTTTTAGTTTTGTCATGTTTAGTCATGTTGTGGCCTTGAGTTACTTTACAGTGCTGTTGAGGATTACCGAGACTGATGGGAATTAACCTCTGCAACTGTTGTCTCGGTGAGCTAGCTCTTAAATGTCGTCCTTAGAGCGCGCTAGTACAAAGAACACACACACACACACACACACACGTGCACTGTCAGTGAGTCATGGTTACATCGGGATAGCCTAGTGCAATCTAACTGACACTAGTACCACGTACAGTGAGAATCATGATTAAAATACGCCCAAACAAGTCTTTAATATGTTTCCATGGATTGGTCGAATGGAGTTTTACATCAAAGTCAACATATCGATAGGTCACCAGCTATACGTGAAGTGGCAGAAATTTTTACCCTTAGAGTGCACTCAGGGCAATATATAGGGAAGGTTCATTAACTTGCCACGCCTAGCTGTGATTTTGACATGTATTGGCATGGTTATTTTTGATGTTCAGAAAATTAAGATGTCATCTGCATTCAGTTTTGACAAAAATGCTTATCTATAATTCCAGTAGAGATTGCCATTTTTTAATTTAGGTTAAGGAAGAGCTAAAGAAATAATTGTGAAACTAAAGCCTGGAGCTTTATGTACAAGCCTGTTCGAAAAACAAAACAAATCCATTGCTTTAAAGGCAACAAAAAACGATGATGTGTCCCAATCTAAACGATGATGTGTCCCAATCTAAACGATGATGTGTCCCAATCTAAACGATGATGTGTCCCAATCTCATTATATACATAATGTATACACATTGTTTGATGTGATCTTTTGATAATTGACGTGAACGTTCTCCGTAAGGGATAATAGATTGTTTCAGTAATGATCAATGCATCATTAGAGATGGACATCATTTTAATTTGTTTACGCCGAAACCGTATCCTACGGCGGCGTGGAAGGGCCACATGAAAAAAAAAATCTTTCGAAAACGAAATGGTAATTCGTCCGAACGATTTAACTTATTCGTTCGATTTAATAACTAATTTTTCTTTACGGAATATCCATTCGTTGAAACGCAAAACTAATTTGTTCCAACGAAATAACAATTCTTTCGAATGAAAAAGTATTTCGTTCGAACGATTCATCTGTTTGTTTCATTTGGCCCTTCAACTCCGCCGTAATATTCAGATGTATTTCGACATGTAAATGTCACACGATAATTCCATATATTAATATTTCATACGTGCATATTAAAACCACATGTATATCATTATCATCATCATCATCATCATCATCATCATCATCATCATCATCATGAATCTTAAATAAGTTCTAATGAAACAATATGCTTTATATTTTATTTGTAATACCATAAAATTTACCTGATTTAAGTTAAGGAACGTCTTAGTTAAGGAATGATTGTAAAACCGAGTCCTGTTTTACAACCGTTCCTTAACTATAATGTGTGGGTTTTATCTTTCATTAAAATATTGCTATGACGTCATCCTTTGTTCTTTTGGGTCTAATATCCAACATACTTGAACTGGACCGGTGCCAACAATCCAATATGTTGTGACAACAGTCCAATATTTCAAACTTATTGGACTGTTTTCACAATATATTGGATCGTTGGCACCAGTCCAGTTTAAGTATACTGGAATCGAAAAGAAAGAAACAACCACAAAACATCAGTATATTGATTTTACTAACACCAAAAATAAATATGATTTACAATCAAAATCAGACAAATCATAAAATCCGATACGCGAAAGCAAATATCTCAAATGATGCAGGGTTCATTACAACAACACGGATCCGTTTATTTCCCTTTTATTGAATTGCTTTGACCTGCAAAATATAAACATATTTTTCAACACACACACACACACACACACACACACACACACACACACACTCTATCTCTTTCTCTCTCTCTCTCTCTCTCTCACACACACACACACGCACACACACACACACACACCATTCAATCTTATATACGCAGATTACACAGTTTGACCAACTTTTCACTGATAAACAATTATAGAGACCGGACGATCTACACACATCTACAAGCTTTAAAACATTTTTATCGGGTTAAAGTTGCGTGTCTTACACATTATAACTAAATTCGGTCATAATACCAACATATTTTTGTAAGATAAATCATGGGTAAATTGAATGCAGATCAAATAAAATCGTTGCATATATTATATAAAAATGTAATATTGAACATACCTGTTTTAGCGAATTAAGTTTCTAAATCCTAAGAATGATTTCACGATTAAATCCAAACACATTGACAGTAAATATTTTTGGCGCGCTTCGTGCATTTGCGTGATGACAATATCACTAACGGGGACTGATCATATTTCACAAAAACTGTGTTAATAGTCACGTAAACGGCGGGTGACCTACTATCCTCAACTCTGTTCACGAATTAATTTAGGGGTTACATACAGGAATACAAGTTTTATATTTTTATTTTCTTATTTCTTAATTTGTGATACTGATTGATTTATTCATAAATTTTTCCCTGATTTACTTGATTTGTTCGTTTTCCTTTTTATGTTTGTTTTTGCAATATTTTAAGTAAGATATAAGCCTCAAACTGTCCAGTATGTAAAATATTGGACTGGCCTCGGCGCTTCGCGCCTCGACAAGTCCAATATTTTACATACTGGACAGTTTTTCGGCTTATATCCTTTACAGATATTTGTACAACTGCTGAGTGCTATCGTTAGGTATCTAGGTATCGACATTTGTTCAAACTGGTTTTTTTTTCTAGTACCATAGAATAATGCTAAAATTTGTATGATTTAAGTTAAGAATTGATTTTGAGATTTTGAAAGCGAGTGGGGGATCGAGGTGGGGGGCTAGTTTTTTAATGTTGAATTGACTAAATACAACCAAATATTGTTAGTTTTGTGGTATATATTCATAGCCGAGGTTCCATTTTTCATAACCCTCTTTTTCATTTCCCACGCTTTTGTCTACTTTTCTGTTTCAGACGTAATATTCATAGTTATTGACAAGCACAGTACAGACCTGTCGAAATTTTAACACTGAACTAACAAACAGGAACACAAACTGTCGAGTGGCCGAGATTTAGATAAATATCGACTGAATACCTGTCGAGATATAGCAAACGAGAGGCAGAGATAATATGCCGATTGAGCACTAAATCTTTAGCTAAGTGTTAAACTTTTGGTGCCGATGCAGCACTAATTCGCTAGCTTAAGGCTAAACTTTCGACAGGTCTGTACTGTAGCTAGTGAGGGGTCGTGATGAGCTGCCGATATAGCACTAATTCGTTAGATTAGTATTAAACTTTCGACAGGTCTGTACTGTATATAGATAGTGGAGTGCTAATTCACCACCAATTCGTTAGCTTAGTGTTCAACTTTCGACAGGTCTGTACTGTATATAGATAGTGGAGTGCTAATTCACCACCAATTCGTTAGCTTAGTGTTCAACTTTCGACAGGTCTGTACTGTATATAGATAGTGGAGTGCTAATTCACCACCAATTCGTTAGCTTAGTGTTCAACTTTCGACAGGTCTGTACTGTATATAGATAGTGGAGTGCTAATTCACCACCAATTCGTTAGCTTAGTGTTCAACTTTCGACAGGTCTGTACTGTATATAGATAGTGGAGTGCTAATTCACCACCAATTCGTTAGCTTAGTGTTCAACTTTCGACAGGTCTGTACTGTATATAGATAGTGGAGTGCTAATTCACCACAAATTCGTTAGCTTAGTGTTCAACTTTCGACAGGTCCCTACTGTAAATGTTATTTTCAGCTACCTGCAATTTTCGAATAAAGTATTATTTTAAATATTACACAATATAATGCACTTGTTCGTTAGGTTTTTCGTTGGGTCGTTTCGTTGGGTTCGTTGGGTTTTCGATATTTTTGTACTGTACAAGTTTTAGCTGAAAATTCTAATATACCTAGTTAGTATTCCAATCACGGTGGCATATTTTAACATATTACCCAATATCTCACCAGTCATTCACAAATAATGTTACGCACATATACATAATTGTATTTAAACAATATTGTCTACATATAGAAATATCGTGACTTGCAAATTCCATATAGATCACTAATATCACGGTTTCTATGGCAACATATCATAAATAATTCATTATATGCTTTGTCATTATAATATTAACGGATTAACTCGTAATTTGGTTTGGAATACTGTTTATATAAATGAATGATTAACGCTACCAATGTTCCTTTTTCCCTTTCCGCTTTTTTTCAATAATTTATATTATTGGGCAGATTATAAAGGCTCAATTACTTAGTAACATTCATTCATTCATACATAGTTAGTCTTGTAGTCCTTTACTGGTTGGCTTTGTACCAGAATAATGGACATTGGGAACAGGTGAACTAGCGCTGTAAAGGTCACCATAATTAGGCACAAGGTGAACTAGCGCTGTAAAGGTCACCATAATTAGGCACAAGTTGAACTAGCGCTGTAAAGGTCACCATAATTAGGCACAAGGTGAACTAGCGCTGTAAAGGTCACCATAATTAGGCACAAGTTGAACTAGCGCTGTAAAGGTCACCATAATTAGGCACAAGTTGAACTAGCGCTGTAAAGGTCACCATAATTAGGCACAAGTTGAACTAGCGCTGTAAAGGTCACCGTAATTAGGCACAAGGTGAACTAGCGCTGTAAAGGTCACCATAATTAGGCACAAGTTGAACTAGCACTGTAAAGGTCACCATAATTAGGCACAAGGTGAACTAGCGCTGTAAAGGTCACCATAATTAGGCACAAGTTGAACTAGCGCTGTAAAGGTCACCATAATTAGGCACAAGTTGAACTAGCGCTGTAAAGGTCACCGTAATTAGGCACAAGGTGAACTAGCGCTGTAAAGGTCACCATAATTAGGCACAAGGTGAACTAGCGCTGTAAAGGTCACCATAATTAGGCACAAGGTGAACTAGCGCTGTAAAGGTCACCATAATTAGGCACAAGGTGAACTAGCGCTGTAAAGGTCACCATAATTAGGCACAAGGTGAACTAGCGCTGTAAAGGTCACCATAATTAGGCACAAGGTGAACTAGCGCTGTAAAGGTCACCATAATTAGGCACAAGTTGAACTAGCGCTGTAAAGGTCACCGTAATTAGGCACAAGGTGAACTAGCGCTGTAAAGGTCACCATAATTAGGCACAAGTTGAACTAGCACTGTAAAGGTCACCATAATTAGGCACAAGGTGAACTAGCGCTGTAAAGGTCACCATAATTAGGCACAAGTTGAACTAGCGCTGTAAAGGTCACCATAATTAGGCACAAGTTGAACTAGCGCTGTAAAGGTCACCGTAATTAGGCACAAGGTGAACTAGCGCTGTAAAGGTCACCATAATTAGGCACAAGGTGAACTAGCGCTGTAAAGGTCACCATAATTAGGCACAAGGTGAACTAGCGCTGTAAAGGTCACCATAATTAGGCACAAGGTGAACTAGCGCTGTAAAGGTCACCATAATTAGGCACAAGGTGAACTAGCGCTGTAAAGGTCACCATAATTAGGCACAAGGTGAACTAGCGCTGTAAAGGTCACCATAATTAGGCACAAGGTGAACTAGCGCTGTAAAGGTCACCATTATTAGGCACAAGTACAAAGCAGATCAGAAACACTTGTACTAAACTTGTGTTTAAATCAATCCTTGAGATGAATAAGAAAATTGTCTCGTCACGAAGGCCTGAAAAATTGCTGATGTGACGTGAAACATTCAAACAAACAAACAAACAACCGATCGAACGAACGACAAACAGACTGACAGACTGACCAAACAAACAACCTTTCGACCGAACAAACAGCCAAACGACCAAAGAACTGACCGACAAATCAACCAAACAACCGTGCCAAGCGAGCGAGCGACCAACCAACCGACCGACCGACCGAACGACCAACCAACCAACCAACCAACCTACAATCGATAATCAGTTTATCGATACGATCGTTTATTAACTATATATATCAGAATCCAAGAATCGATTTTCCTGTACACTCAGTTTCTCGAATGAGAAGAATGTTCAGTAACAAGTACGTGGGTGGAGAATGACCTTTAAAGTCTCAGTCAAGATTCCGGTGGTCAGTTCAGGGATGATGGAGAATCACACAAACAAAACCACTAACCTTCGGCAGGTGAAATGAATAATATAACCTTCTTACACCAGAATCCGACAGGCTAGCAGACAAATGTTCACACTAGGAGCTACCCAGAGTTAAAATCAACCCTAGATGTAGTTCTAAGCACCAAGCTATATAAATATTCAGTTCTCTTCTATATAAATCCCACATGTATAACCGCCCTGTCCCCAGTTTCACAATCATTCCTTAGCTAAGGTTTTCCTTAACTTAAATTTAGGAAATTTTTGTAATCGTTTTTTTGGAACTACCGGTGATTATTTTTGTCAAAACTAAATGCAAATGTTTTAATCTAGAAGTGGTCTTAAAAATGACACCTTAAATTTCTAAATATTTTGAACATTAACAAAATTTTAAAGATTTGAAATTTTGCAAGATTTAAGTTAAGAAAAATCTTAGCTAAGGAATGATTGTGAAACCGGGGCCTGACCCTATATAAATAACCTATCTACTTTTGTTTAGTCCCATGAATGGTCTTTATACACAGGTTTTACTGTTTATGCTCTGTAAGTAATGACATTTAGTTTTGTTTTTATTTTTACTTGCAGACCGAACACCTTGAGCCATTAGAACACGGTGATATTATTGTAGCCTTAGCACCATTATTAGAAAGAGCACACCCAACAGAAGACACGTGTAAATTCTTTAGCAAGGTAAGTCTGATTCTAGTGTCCTTTCTGGTAGTGTCAAACTGCAGATATATTAAAACCCTAATAGGCTTCAGCAGCAGCGTCCCACGTAGTGTCTCATATCTTAAACGTGGAACTGTTATGGGAATAGTTTGCATTGCTTATTCTGGAAAAACGCAGCTATTTCATTTCATCTCATTCTCTAAGTCACAAATGGGTGATGCCTATCTCGTGACACGCTGGTGAATCCCCATTTAGAAATAGAAAATATGCCATTGATATATATTGGATCTTTTTGTCACGTAGAATTTTTCTTGGCCCATGTAATACCAACTGATTCGAACGCAATCATAGACACTGTTTATTGATTTCAAAATCGTCTGATCAAAACAAAATTTGAAAAAAATAAAATAAATTAGTCTTTTCAATAAAGAAATCATAATCGAGAATCTAGTGTTAAAATAATACATACCAGAATGTGATATTAAAACTTCGAATGTATGCTGTAATCGAAAAAAGAAAAAAACCCACAGATCATTATTTTTTTTAAAACAATATCGGTGTGTTATTTGTGCCTCTTATCCCGATGTATCGGCTCGTGGCACAGAATTGGTTAATCAAATTGTCATTTGTTTTATTGGGGTTATTATGCCGTGAATTATAGCAGGAAGTAAAGAGAAAGTTCCTAGATTACTGAGTTTTTCACAATTTTCCTTGTGTGTCTTTACATGTGTAATGGCAACCTAACTTATTATTACGTTGTTAGCTAGACTAGGTAAAGTCTCCGAGGATCCGGTTGACCAAGGTTCCGTTATCTTACCTAAGTTGTAGCGAAATTGTATAATTATTTTGTATTGAGCAAAATATTTGCATGTTAAACATCAAATAAAAGTGATATTGTGTATAAAAAAAATTTTAAAAAAATTAAAAAATAAAAAATAAAATATACGACTATATCAACTATTTTAATTTCAATTTCAATTATTCAGACTAAGGGACCTTCGTAAACCCTGATGTGTTATTATTATGAAGCGAAATAGAAAACGAACACGGAAGACAGTAATATTTCAGTATATAATATCCGTTGGCGTTTATAATAAAGACAGCTGGCTGCAATGCTCGAATTTCCACAACTTCAGCCCCACCTACAAATGTTTTATAATTTATATGAAAGTACTTCCTCATGCTGTGTTTCCTTTTCGACTCATTCCATTTGCCAATAATTTAATTTAGATAAACTTTGACTATTTTCATTTAAATGTGTCATCAGTGGCCGAATAAACCATTGTACCAGCTTACGGACCAGTGTGCCCTTCATCGCCTATTTTCCAATCCCACTCGATAGTGATCAAATGTGACAATTTGTTAGCTCGTTTTCCGAAGGTCGTTGGTTTTTTCCTGGTACAAAGATTTACTTCACGATTTTAAACAAAACAAGGCATCAAAGTGATACTAATCCCCTAGCGATGGAATTGTATACCCACTGTGGGTTAAAACGTGAACTAAAGTTGAATCAAAATGATCACGGAAATATTTCACTCAAAAAAGGACATTAACTCTGTCAAATTGGGTTTTCCAGTTACAAAACACAAACTAGTACGAAAAAGTAAAGTTGTGAGAGCGCTGACAGAAATATTTCACTCAAATAAACAAAGGGCGATAACCCTGTCGATTTGGGTATGCCAATTACAAAACACTAACCGGTCCTAGTCCTAGAAATTAACATTCAAGATTTTCTGAAACTGTATTGAGAAATTAAGTTGTTATGAGCGTTGGTAAGGAAAGCGTAACATACGTACGCACATAAGGGCCAAATGCTATATCCGCTACAAACTTCGATAGCGATGGGATAATAAGACGTTGGTATTCGGAGAAAAACATACTAAAATTTATTCAAATATGAAGAAATTACCTTTTTTGCTATATTCAAGTATATCGATATGAAAAGTTTCAAAGTAATATCTTTAACCTTTATAACAGCTTTTTTTGCTTTATTTATGAAAGTGTTGACCTTACTCTTACTGTACTTAGAAAGTCATACCTTGACGATATTTTTCATTAATTCAAATTATAGTGCAATTTAAAAGAAACAAGCAATCCAGGTTCAAGTAACGAATCCAAAAGCAAAGTAGAAATTTCGAAACACGTGAACTTACACACGGAAAATGAGGCCGGGTGTTCCGGAAGGACAAAACCATAAACACCCTTAGTGCCGTCTGTAATTAAGCCTTATAATTTACTTGAGTAATCGAAAACGCACATAACAATCTATACCCACACCAAAACAAAAAAGCAAAGTAAAATCTTTGAAACTGGCAAATAAAGTTAAACACGTGAACTCCCAACAGGGAAGTGAGACCGGGTGCTCCGGTAGGGTTAGTACCTTTCATCTGAATGATGATACGTAATTATTTTACCTGTAGTGTTTTAAACTTACTTTAGATACGTCTAATGCCTCTGATTGTAATTTATTTTGTGTAATATTACATTATACCGGATAACTCCTATTAAGATCTTACAAAGTATGATTTCTCAACGTAAAAAACCATAGAAATACCACTATTTGAAATATTTATGTTTTGGTTGCCTTGGTTACTTTTTCATATAAATGACTGGCTTTATTTATATCGACACCTGTGTAAAAGACTCAAATTGCTTCCTGCTACAACATAACTTATCCATAGGCAAACAACATTGACCTGTCCGCTTGACCTTTTTTAAATATCTATTACGGACCATTACATTTTGTAAAGGGTACGCAGGTGTTCATATTAAAAGAAAAGTACATTGTTTATATATTAACTGTGAATCCTAACACTACCCATGTATTTGGTGGATAATTGTATATGAATACTCCCCATGAAAAGTCAAGCAGACAGGTCAATGTGGGTTGTCTATACGAAGTGTTGTATGAAATAAACTCCGATTGTTATACTGTATCCATTTATCATGCATAGAAATTAATATAGCTCTTTCGATTATGCTCTTATTGGTAAATTTCTCCGTTCGTATGTATATCAAAAACAAACATCCGAATCCATGTCTGAATCACAACCTAGAAACAAAACAAAAACTTTGGAACTGACAAATTAGGTTAAATAAACTTCCACCAGGGAAGTGAGGCCAGGTTCTCTGGAAGGATAAGCACCCACTGTTTAGCTATCTACACTTGCCATTTGTGTAATCAAAATTGAATGAAAGAAACATCGAACTATGGCCAAGGCAATCCTGGACACAGAGATCATATTTATTAAGAAATGGAATTTTGCTTTTTTGCAATTTCCAGCCTCTCCATAACCCCATGGTAGAAAAAAAAGTAACATTCCATTTCTTATATTTACAATCTTTCAAAGACATGAAAAAGTTTTTATTGTCATGATGACAATAAAATTACTTGTATTTCTATACTAGCGGTTGAAAGAATCACTTTGTTGGAACAGCTTTGGTTTTGACTGACGTGAGGCTCCGACTGTTTATCTAATTGATCATCGATGTAACCCCTCCTCCTACACACATCTGTTGGCATTTTGAAAAATGTTGTCTATGGCGTCAAACTCCGTCATGTCGCGTGGGCATCTCCATGATGTTATGGGGATTGTCTTGATAATGTGTTTCATATATGGAAACATAATAGAATACAGACTCTACCATAGTATATTAACATCATAAGAAAGAGAATCAGGTATATTGCTGCATTGAAAAGGAAAGTTGACAATAGAAAAATTGAAACCATCACGTTTGTCATAATGGAGGTATAAGGCTAAATATGAAGCAGAATTTTAAGAATCAGTCGTATCTTATATTTCAAGCAAACCGTAGTTATCTCAAAATGTACGACTTTTAATAGATAGAATGTTATCTATAATCTTTATATCTGTATGTAGAGTTGAATGATTCTTTCCAGTTTAACAAGATTCTGAAACATTTAGCAAGCAATGGTGTATAGTTTGTGCCCACTTGTATACCGATTGTTTCTTGGAAAATCATATCACCAAACATTTTTTTGTCTTCATAACATCTCAGAAGAACTAGTGCAAACAAATGATTAGTCTATGATCGATGCGCTACATGCAATCAGCCAGAAGATCTGGGAGACAGTAGAGTGACCAACACAATGGGCCCAGTCTTTAGGGATCATCCTACCCAAGAAAGACAATCTACAACTGTGCAATAACTACTAATATGCCATCCTAGCAAAGTGATGCTCAAGACCATATTTAACAGGTTAAGACCCCAAGTTGAAGCAATTAAAGCTGAAGACCAGGCATGATTCAGGGCAAGATACAGCACAACTGAGCAGATTTTCAATCTAAGGATTCGGTGCGAGAGATACCTTCAACACCAACAAGAACTCTACCACGCATTCATAGACTTCAAGAAGGCATTCGGCACTCTGGGCGACCACGAACTACTACAACATCAACGCAAACCTCATCCGCGCCATACAGAACCTCTACGACAAGACCAGTAGTGCAGTTTACCTCAACAGGGACATTGGAGATTGGTTCCGAACCACAGTTGGAGTGAGACAAGGATGTTTGCTCTCTCTGACACTCTTCAATTTTTCCTTGAAAGAATTATGACAGATGCACTTGAAGACCACCAAGGAACAGTCAGCATTGGTGGCAGAACAATCACAAATCTGCGTTTTGCTGATGATATAGACGGACTCGCAGGCTCAGAACAAGAACTGGAGAACCTGGTCAGGCAACTAGACAGATCCACCACAGCTTACGGCATGGAAATCAGTGCAAACAAAACAAAACTGATGACAAACAATGACAATGGCATCCAAGCTAACATCACTGCCAACAGAGTAAAGCTTGAAACCATGAAGAATTTAAAATACCTTGGAGCAATAGTTTCAGATGGGGGTCCAAGCCTGAAGTATTAGCCAGCTGTAACACAAGCCAAGTTGAACACTATTTGCAAGGACAAGGCAATCAACCTCAGCTCAAAGATAAGACTCATGCGTTCCCTTATCTACTCAGTTTTCCTGTATGCTTGTGAAACATTGGCCCTTACAGCAGAATTAGAGAAGAGAATTCAGGCCTCAGAAATGAGATGTTTCAGAAGACTGCTTGACATCTCTTACAAAGACCACATAATCAATGAGGAAGTCAAAAACAGAATAAGGTAAGCCATTGGTCCCTATGAAGACCTTCTTACCACCATCAAGAAGCGCAAACTAAAATGGTTTTGGCCACGTAACAAGAGGAGAGGGGCTTGCCAAGACAGTGCTCCAGGGAACAGTCAGAGGAGGAAGAAAGAGAGGAAGACAGAAGAAGAGATGGGGAGACAAAATCACAGAATGGACAGGATTGAAGCTGAGCGAGGCGGTCAAATGTGCGAAGGACAGGGATGGATGGAGAGGACTGGTTGACAGTTCACCTGTAGCGCCCCAATGGCAACCGCCATTGGCAGGTGAGGTGAGGTGAGGTGAGATGTTTGTCTATTGAAAACTCTAACATTTTGTTGATGGTACCTTCAGTATATTTTTGTTTGTATGTAATCCGCATGGTGCTTGACAAATTAAAAATTAAAACAGTATTTCAACTTAAGAGATTTTTCGTTAAATATTACATGCTCTTGTTTGGAACAACTATAACATCGAAAAAACAAATTTGATGAACAAAATTGACAAATTGCCAAAATTCCATGAATTGATGAATTAATAATAGAATTTGTATCAGTGAGATAATCGTTAGTGTACTCAGTAAACAATGCACTCAGATAATACACTAATGCATAATTTATTTTATACCACATTTGATGACATTTATATCACGATCATTTATCTTAACTGAGCTGAAGTTAAAATACAGTACAGACCTGTCGAAAGTTTAACCCTGGGCTAACTTAGGCAGTCGGAACTCGGCTCTCGAGTAGCCGATATATGGATTTCTGACTGTCGACAGTTAAATATAGGTCAGTTGCCAAAAAAATAGTTAAATCATTCATTTTCATTGGGGGGGGGGGGAATTTTTGTAGTTTTAATGGAAAGTCTGAACCATGAATTTACGACCACGGCGAATTATAAACCACAAATAACAAAAATTGTGATAACTAACGGACATATACCTGTATAATAGATCTGGTGTAACGAATGGTCGAGATGAGCAGCCACTTCATTTCTCAAGTATTAAATTGTTGACAGGTATGTACTGTATCTGGCAGTGATTATATAAGATGATATATTGCATTTTATCGATCATAAATAGGAAATTATCACGATGTAGTTTCTAATTATACGTTTAATGTTACTATGGTAATTAAAAATACAACCTGAAGCAATTCCTTTTTAAATGTAATCTTAGTGCATGATTTAAAAACCATTTCCAACTGAATTATTATTTCCTTAATAACAGATCTATTTTCTTTTGCACAAGATTATTTATTCTACAAGGTTTCAGTTTCACAATCATTCCTTAACTTAAATTTCCCCAATTTTGGTAATCTCTGTTGGAACTACATGTATGTGTGTAAATTTTTGACGAAACTAATTGCAGAGTTATAACTTAAAATGATCTTCAAAATATAAAACTCTATTTTGGAACTATGGGTGAACATTTTTTACGAAAAGAAATGCAGATGGTTTAAACTAAAAGTGATTCTCAAAACCACACCTTAAGTCCCTAAGTGTCTTAACAAATATCACAAAATTATTGCAGTTTAAATTTTTCCTGATTCAAGATAAGAAAATCTTTGTTGAAGATTGATTGTGAAACTGGAACTAGATTTCAAACAGATACCTTTTCAGAATGATAACTCTTATATAACTATCTGTTAACGTTTAATGTGTTTATGAAACTGGAACCTGACATTTTTCTGATGCTTAGGGTATATTAATATTACAAAGAGTGGTGTTATTTGTACACACGTATATCATCATTTCGGGAGGCGTTATGTTGCGGGTTATGCCGTTCATCTATTAGTACTTTTGGAGGTTAAAATATGACATAAAATTTAATAAAGGAAAGATTCCCATTTGTACCCTACACTAACATTTTAATTTCGAATAGAGAAGCCGTAAATGACAAGTTATTTTGAAACTTTCTGTGTAAAATAAAATTAAAAATTTTAACATTGGATTTTAAGAGTGGGGAACTGTCTGTGTACATTCTTGGCGATCTAAATGTAGATGTTAAAGGTTGTTCAAATGATAAACATACTTATCTATGCCGAATCATCTGAACAATTCGTAAAATTATTACAGTATCACATTTGCCAGATTTAAGATAAAAATGATTATGGAAGTGGGTTTCATTCCGATATCTTCATACTGATAAATCACTCTTGTATTACGTAAACAAGCTGTTAACATTTAACGTTTATGAAACATGAACCAGATATATGTCTGATGTTGAGTGATATACTCAAATTTTAAAATGGTGTTATTTTCATAATCGCGTATCATCATTTCCCATGGCGTAATATTGGTGTCATGCCGTTCATCCATCTATTCGCACTTATAAAGGTTAAAACAGGGAATAAACATTTCATTCAGTATAGGAAAGACTTCTAATTGTAACCTCCAATTTAATTTTAATTTCGAGTAGAAAGCCCGAGGAATGACATAAAAATGACAGAATCAGGTGATTTTCTGTGTCTAACAATTTTTTTCAAAAATTTTACATTGATATAAATAAGTGGGGAATACAAAAACAATCTAACCTCATTATTAATTGAAATAAGACCTGGCGCTCTGAAAAGGTATTCGTCGCCTCAACAAAGGTTTCATGGAATCAATAGTAGTGATTGACGCAGAGAGTAGAAGGATAGGACTTTATGTTTAACACAATATAGTTATATAGAAGTGGACAGATAGCGCTAGAAACTTAATGAACTAAAAAAGGACCACTTAAAATCGGCAAGCTAAAGGACAAACTTATTGACATCAAGACTTGGGGGAATTGGGTTTCAAACCATTTCAAACTGAGTTACTGTTTCCTTGATAACAGATCCGGCGTCTATTTATTACATCAGATATTGTACCAGGTTTCATACCGATATCTATTCAAACTGATAAATAGCTCTAGATCTTATATTACGTTTCAATAGGTAAACGTTAACGTGTTTATATAACTGAGCCCTGATAATTTCTATACTTGGTGATTATGTCATATCTAAAATTTAAAAGATGTCATTTGTATAAGCGTGTATGATCATTTAGCGAGGCGTTATGTTGGTTTTATGACGTTTATCTATTAATACTCTGGAAGCTGAATGGTACAAATGTATATATATATTTGGCGCCCTATAGTTCCATGTTTCTTTTACTCAAACTTGATTACAGATGTGAAGGTTGTAGCTAGCTAAACAAAAGGTGATTACCCTTCCAGAGAACTCGGCCTCAATTCCCTGGTGGAAGTTCTCGTGTTTAACCTAACTTGTCAGTTTCAAGCTTTTTACTTTGCTTCTGGATTGTGATTTGGACATGGATTGGTATGTTTGTTTTTGATTAAAATATTGCATAAATATTCAGTATAGGAAATACTTTATATGTACCGGCCATGATTGTAAAACTGGAAGCAGGTTTCATGCCGATATCTTTTGAAACTAATAAACAACACTAATATTACTTTCTATCTGTTAAGTTCAACATGTTTATGAAACTAGACCCAGATAGATGTCTGATGCTGGTCATATACTAACTAAAATTGTAAAAAAGTGTTCTATTTACACGAGCATGTATTACAATTTTCTTAAGCCGTTATGTTTGTTTTATGCCGTTTTATTTGTACCTTAATAAGTTAAAACGAAAAATATTTACTTTGAAAGAATAAGAGTTGACACAACAAACAAGACAAAGATAATTGTTTAAGCTGAAGTGTTTGGACAGTAACAAAATGATAAATCGGTATCTAAGGTTCAATTGTGAACCCTTACTATTCCGATCAAATTATTATTGACAGTATTCATTTTATGGTAGAGTCCTGTCTGACCAAGATTACCTTGTCCATTTACTGGGTAAAATGTAAATGGAAAAAAATAGTCTGAAATGGGAAGTAAAACTGTTTATGTAAAACTGTACTAGTATATTGTTTCAAGCACTACATCAATATGATTAATTAATTTTGATTATTATTTCTATTGTAGTTTTGTAAGACAAATCCTCAGTCGCGAGTTGTGACAGAGTTACTATCAACTGTTATACATAAAATACTTAAAACACCAGCGGTAAGTGAGAACTTTGTATTATGTTAATATATTTGTAAATCAACATACTAAATGGGATACATACTTCGCCTCTTCATTCTCGTCCAGTTCGTGTTGACCAAGGAATTGAGATTAAAACTAAAGCACCTTTAAAGGTGCTCCAGACATACCTATCTAACTTCGTTATTTCCGTCCAGGTCTTCGCGGTCGAGGAATTAAGGTTTTGACCTGTCATCATACTGAAGGTGCTTCAAAACTGCTTACGAGAAATTAAGAATTTAGCCCATCATAATACTGGAATTGCCGAAAAACAACCTACCTTCCATCTTTATTCCCATCCAAGTAGTAGTGACCGAGGGATTAAGACTTAGGCTTATCACTTTGACAAATTTTGTAATCTATACTTTTTGTTGACATGTAAATTCGCGGGTAGTGTGTGCAATGACACAAAAAAACGAAAATCGGGATGTCACATGATCTACACAAAACAACGAAAATTGGTATGTCACATGATAAGTATATGTTCGTTTTTGTGTAGTATGACACACTACCCACGGATTTACATGTACTTTGCATGTTAATTCATCATTTACCTTGTATGGAAGCAAAAACCAAGCCCCTTAGATAAAAACATTCAGGTTAATTATATTTTCTTAGTTTATGTGTTCACCAAAAGCTCATCCTTTGAGATGTCTTTTCTCAGTATAGTTTATCTTATTTTTAGTCACGACGGCGAATAAAAACATAAAAAGCTGCATTTGCAACACAATCAAAGCAAAATTTAATTGTTACAAAGAGAAAAAATCCTTTATAAACGACAGTTCTCGTGACTTTATTCCCATGCAAGTTCTTTGACATTTTTTTTTTTTTTTTAAATATATGAACCGGTTCGATATGATTTGTAAAACTGCAATATACATGTCGAACTACATCAATACAGGTTGCGTGACACAACTAAAACAGTTATAAAGTAAACCCACACACAAAAGCTTACATTTATCATTTAAATCCTTAGAGATACAATATTATGAAATAACCATAGATTATCTATTCTGAAGTAAAATGTCATATGAAGTAAAACATACAATATATTATGCAATTGTCGAATGTTAAAAATATGGTGAGCAGAAATACCAAAATCACCAGCAACAATTTGAATGATTTTTGTAATAAAAAATGAATAAATAAAATATAATTAAAAACCCACAAATATTGCAACAAATTTTATGACAAACCACATATACATTACCACATGCCAGGCCTTGATTCAAATCTATATAAATTTTTGTTGGAATTAATTTTATATTGCAATTATAATTATTATATATTTATGCTTATCTTGCAAAGCTAGTGGCTTGCCATTGATTGTACTTATGTGATGATGGATAATTACATCGCGATCGCCTGCTTTGGTTTGTTGGTTGAAAATTGATTTTATGTCATATAAATACTTTTCAGCTATGAGCGAAAACATGCAATTTTGAAAGATTTGAAGCTAATTTGTGCATGCATTTCTTATAATGCCTGTATCAGAGGATGCTTATAATGACTGCTCAAGTGTGTTGTACATGGCTACAATGTATGTCGCAAAGCAATTAAGTCACTTTACCTTAACCGAACCAAAGAGTAAAGGTTCACGCAACATTACCAAATCACCAAAAATAAACATGAAATAAAACGGTAAATACAAAGTCAGCTTGCATTAGTATAAAAGAACATCTTTCTATTAGAGCTAAGGTGTTATGTTATATGATTTCCATGACAACTAATTAAACGGTCGAATTTATAAATCACAATATTTCATGCCGTTGTATAACGAACTTGCTTAGTCTTTTGGCAACAGTAAGATTAATGTGATTTGGTATTGTTAACATCTTACTGATATGCTGTGTTTGTAGGTATGCAAGAAAGTGAATATATATGTAGAACTACAGTTGTCAGTCAATTTGTTTATTAGTTTTCGGTTTTCTTTACAGTCATGTGCTGTTAATTTTATTTTATTATTTTTTAAACAAAACATGAAGATTTAATTGTAAATAAACTGAAATAAAAAAATGAAGACAAATATTGCAAATTCGATATTTATGAAGACAATCACCTAGAGAGTCAAGCCAAAGTTTTAATGACATAAACAGTCACCGAAGCGACACAAAAATAACAATCGAACACAATCTACAGATATATATGATTGTTACACCTTTGAAGCTTTATAATGGCTAAACATATATAAAGTAACATGCTTACCCTTCTGGGCCACCTGGACTTAGTTCTCTGATGTAAAACGTGTTTATCAAAATTTTCTAGTTTCAGAGTCTTTGCTTTCGGATTACGATTTGTATTGGTATGTTTGATTATCACTCTTTGTTTTTATTAACGAATAAGTGCAGATCAGATGCGTTGACAATATCAATACATATTGATGGTTTATTTGGTTTTAGTTTCATAACAACGGAAATTTTAATTGCATACAAACTCATTAAACATCAGCAAAATAGTATAAACGTAATGTAAATCTATTTTATGTTTTAAAGGACTTTGGGAGAACACCATGGTTAAGAACATTGGTACAGGAGTATATAGAAGCCATTGAATATAACCCGGATGAGAAAATAAGCGTCAGCAACTTTATAAAAAGGTAAATAGAATTTATCATAAGTAATGATCGAGAAGAAAGAAACTAGTAAATGAAAGAAAAGTCAATGCAACCAAAACTTAAAAAAATACAGGCAATTATTCAAACATCTAAACAAGACAAGACAACAAGCCACAAAACACAAGCACATAATGGAAATACTGATTAGACAATGCCCAGTTTTGAATGAACACTGAAGTATTGCGAACTCCAACTCCAGTGGAACGGCAGTGTTAATCTTTTTTTAAAGGATGCCAAGAAAATTTTCAAAAATTGACTTTGTTAACACAATATACACTTTGGAGTATTAAAAAAATAATATACAATATATGGATGTTGTAGGGGATATATACTTTACTACCACACAAAGGCATATTCATGATAATGACCGATCTGATTCCTTATTTTTCCTTAAAAAGCAATATATCTGATAATGAAAAATATCATTTCAATATTTTTCATAGCAAGTATTTTATCTGTTTATGAAAAATAATAATGTTCTTACGATTTTCAGCAAGTCATAATTTAACAGAATTTGTTATGTTAACAGATATATTTTCAAGCTAATGAGTAGTTGAAGGATATTTTGAGCACATTTCATAGAAAAGGTCGATGAAAAGTCAGAAATGCTGCCATTGGCATAGTAGGCTTTTGTCTGTTTTTATTCTGATACCTTTATCACATTCTGTAATATTATTTACTATAATGAAATAAAAAAAAGATCAGCTAAAGAACCATCTGTGATCTGGATTTACAAGGATACTGTTCAATTTTCTTTTCTTCTGTCATTTTAGAACTACAGATGATATCAACAAAAACATTTTGTATAAGAGTTCTGTCACTTTGCTTATTCATGTATTGGTCTCCTTCCTTGTCCGTGTTTACCATAGCGATATAATTAAAATGTCCGTTTGGTTATGTATTATTTGACATATGTATTTCAGACGATACAATTTATTTTTAATTTTATGTCCTTGTCCTTATTCCTATAAACAAATCAATTGTCCTATCTAGTTTGCTTATTTATATATTAATTAGCCTGTTTACCGTCCATATTTCACAATGGTTATATCTAACATATATTTTAGCATATTTATTTTTAAGGCATTTGTTTGATACCATTTTTTTAAAATTTTATGCCCTTGCCCTTGTTTCTTGATTCTCAACCTGTTTGATTATCTATATTTGGCATATTTATTTTTTAAGGCATTGACTTTGACCCTAGATTTTCACCTTTTTAAATGTCCTACTGTAGAAGTTATATTTTACAGCTTTCACAGATGTGTGATAATACATTTTGAAATATCATTTCAGTATACATGGACCACTCAGTATATGTCCACACAAGCAGGTGCTGCCAAACATTATGGCTGTATGTATTGATGCAACTTGTAGACTTATAGAAGAACGGAAAAGGTAATTGGTGCAGAATGTTTGTTCAACCATTTGCGTGTGGCAACGCTGTGTCTTCGATTGCCGATTGCTCTAAATGCGAGCTAACGTATATGAGCGCCTTTCATGCCAGGTTCAAATCCCGCTACGACTGATGCTAGTATAAAGAGTTGGTCAGTTAAAATGCAGCATTTTGGGGATTTCCTCTAGATACTCTGGCTGCCTTTACCATGCACGAAATGACTGCATCTATAATATTGAAAAATATTGATATACATTCATCACGATTACGCAACACAATTCCACTATTAAACCTTAATATTCAGTCTTCAAAGTATTTCAATGGGATATTTATTGCAATTTATACTTATTAATTTTAAATATATACATGCCAAAATGCAACAATACAAAGAGCATGGTATAATATAGGTCAATGATTAAAAACCCCTAACAGACAAGTAAAGGCTAAACATATATTTGAATATCAACTTAGATTATTTTTTAAAAAACCAAAAAACACAGAGATGTATAAAATTGATTTTCCTTTTGAATTTTGATATGTTTACGAGGTGAAAGAGATTTCAATGTAATGCATCTAACTTACTTTTATTTCACTGCTGCGCTGGTTATAATAATGTGAAATTACGACTGTTTACTATGCTATAACTTTAAAGTAATTTTAAGCAATCGATTAGAAGAGCAGATTTAAGTTTTTTGATATTGCATATAAATCAAATAGTTTCAATATAACTAAAAAATAAATCTATATTTAAAAGACGGAATGTTTGCATAATTTGTAAAACGAATGCCAAATTGTGATTAACCGTGACAGTATAATATATGTAATAATATATTTATCCATTAAGCAGATCATGTTATTTTTCTGATTCTTGTTTTAGATTTTTACTGGAATCGTCGATTGCTGCTATAAGTTCTCAGGCTGAAACAGAGAAGTTGTTACTTGTTTACCTAGGGATATTTGAACAAATGTAAGTGAACTGTCTGCAATTAAAAACAAATTCACCAAAACAATGTCATTGACTCCCTCGAAGAAATAATCAACATTTACCCGTGGTATATCATAGAATAATACAGAAGCCGGAATTCATATGCGGAAGATTATAACACGAGGTGGCGAAGCCACCGGGCGATATGTTTTACGCATGTGATAAACCTCCATTGAAATAAATGATTTAATGAATGGAAGCTACGTCACAACTATTGTTCGACACATAGCATGAAGTCATATACTAGTATTAAGCAAGGGAGTACGTCATTAAAACGGAACAGCCATGGGTATATCGTTTGTTATATCACGGTTGGATTTCTTTTTGTTTCATATGAAGGAAAACACAGGTAATGTTAGAATTGGACATTTATCTTTGTTTTATGTTCCTTCGTTTTCATTTCAATCAATTTTCAGAATATTCAAAAGCAAAATCATGTGGTCACAGAACATATGTGTGATGCTTTGATTTTATTTCTTAATCCTCATGTTTTCTAGTAAAAGCACGTATATATTCATAAGATATAATTTTGCATATTATGTGAAGATATTTGATAAAATTGATGACCAAAAATTCACATGTTCAAATATAAATATCAAGTTATATTTTATTCAATCATTATTTCTTTTGCTTTTAAGTTGAAGATTTGCAAACATTACAGAGCTCTCTCATTTGCATTGTCAGATCATGTAACTATAAGCTATATCTTTTCTTTCCAGTTCGACATATGAAGACTGGAGACCAGTGTTGGGAAGTTTATTACAACCAATTCCATTTCCTAAAAGGTCAGTGAGTGAAGTGAAATCTTCGTGACGCTAGTTTTTCTTGTTTCTAAAGCGTCAAAGTATCTTCAAACATATTACTTTGGAATTTTGTCATTTAATTACAAAATGTTTAAACTCCAAATTAAATATATCGATTTGCCAAAGCATCCAGGTACTAAAACCAACAAACCAAATGATTAATCATGACAGGATAAACATATATCACCGTGATTACACATTACTGTATCCTCATGTGTAATATCCGCTTTTGATTGAAGTCGTCGATCAGGTACATTTTTGCAATTACCAAGTGTTTGTATATTAGCTATAACTTAATTTATTCCATTTGGGATTTAAATAAATGAATTTCTTTTAGAACGTGCTGTACAATTCTCTGTTCGGTTCAGTTTTGAATTTACTATCATTACATATTTAACACAGTTTTTAATTTCAGTATCGTTTTTGTTGTTCTAAGCGTGATTGCAGTGTGAAGTGTATCTGTATAAATATACTCAGCATGTAATACGTCAAGTTTGATATACAGTCTGGCTTTTTGTCCGTATTTAACACATCTTTTTAAAAAAAAATATTCAAATAGGCGTTTTTTGTTATCTTTTTTTATAAATATTGAATAATATTAAAACATACAAATTCACCTTCCATAATAGAAAAGCGTGACATGTTCTATTATATATTACTCATTGTGAAAATTATGCATGATACTACAGTTATTCAAAGACTTAATACTAATCATTAATACTATCACGATGCAATCTTCTTATCGCCTACACATGTCAAGGGAATGTATTGTGTTTTTGCAATGTATTTCATAAGAAAAATAAAGTCCAGGCTGTGTCGGTAAAGGTGTAAAGGTGTAAATGAGCCCAAAGCAAAATCAAAAAATTTTATGTCCAAATGACAAACCCAAAGCAAAGTATATACTGACAAATTAGGTTAATTACATGGATCATGATTATGATATTGTTATATTGTCTGTAGTTAATTTTAAACATTTGTTCTTTCATGTCAAGAAACGAAAAATAATCATTATTTTTATTAAATATTTCAAATATTTCTAATAACGAAGCAGGAATTGTCATGTTTTTGCCAAGCATCAAGTATTTTAAACTTAACGTACTAGCTCTGACATCATTTACTGGCTTTTTCTTTAAAGAAGAATACTCATCACTTTTATACTAACAAATCAAATAAAAACCGTTATTCCAGTAACGTTATCATTATAACATTTTAGCCATTATCTATCAGTAAAGGTGGTTGCTATAATAAGTTTTACAACTAAATATATGTAATTAAAGACATCATGGTTTTTTCTTTATTTCAGTTCACACGCAATTGATCTTTTCACAAGGTATGTATAGAATTTTTATTGTTCAAATTTATGAAAAAAACAAGCTTAATTAAGAATTAATTATGGAAATAGTAACATTCTGTGCCTTTTAAAATCGTTAAAAACATTTAGTTGTTTAAAACGATAGCGACTGAGTTTTTTAAAATGTTGCCTTTGGTGAATTTAAGAAAATAAATTTTGGTCGTTCTATTTTTCTCATTTCAACATCTTAAAAAAATAGTTTCGACGCTTTTTGTCTTAGTACTAATGTTATTTTGAAACGACCGTCTAGTGCTTTAAAATTTAACTTGGTTTAGTCAAAAATTATACCGTTTAATCACTAAATATAATCAAAGAAATGACAATAAGCAAATGTTAACCGTGCGTTAAAATCTAATTTTTCGGACTTCATGTTTTTCAACTTTCTACCAAAGCCTACAAGATTTTAATCAAAGCATATAGAAAATCTCTATATTGTTAGTTACACTGCTACTGTTCATTATAAAATGATAATAATATACTTGACGTAATTGTAGGAAAATGAAAAGTGTCATTAAGAACATAGCTGAGGATGACCGTTGTGACGTACATTCTACAGTGTTGGGAATTCGAGAGGGCAAAGATGGATGGTTTAATCTGTATTGTCCTGGTAATATTGGTTGTGATGATGATGGAGAGTTCTGGAGTATCATGGTAAGCTTTCCAACTTTAGGTACTAATTAAAATTCAATCAAAACAATATATAAACCATAATAACAATGCACATTTTAACATATCAAAAATGCTTTTCCATTTCCATTGTTTTATTTTCATATTTTATTTGGTATTATTTGAATCCTTGCTCAATTATTGGCAATAAGAATAAAAACATCTAAATAGGAATACCCCCTTGTGTAATTGTTTTAGAAGTAGTAATTAAATCAGACCTATAGCTTAATCTCAAAAGTATTTCATTTTTCTATCTATAAAGTATTTAGTCCACATTCAAACTTTGTACACCCATCGGATTTTACCTGAGTCTGTGATCCTATGTAAGCATTGGAAAAATAAGATTATTTTATCGATACCCCGCTTCTTAAGTGAGAACTTTGAACGATAATAGATTTTTATGAAATGTATATGAACATATAAAACTAAGTTCTCTCTTTTACCGATTTCATAGTTTATATACATGTACTAGTATATTTGACATTCACAACAATTAATGTTTCTCAAAAGATTGTACATAATTATGGTAACAAACGTAATTTTTATTGCAATAGTTTGTAGCATAATAACTAAAATACTTGTCTCATTACAGTTAAAAGCGTTAATGAGTTGCTGCGGGAAAAAGAAACATTTCCTATCTGAACTTCTTAAAACGGTTGGAGCCGTCATGTTGCTTGCTGTTGGAGAAAACGAAGCTTCATTAGAGGTAACTACAGTAGCTTCAATATTCTATGTAATAAGGAAATGAGACTCTGTCCTCGACTATCACTCAATCATTGGTTTCATGTCTAATAACTAATAAATAAACTTTGTTCATTAAAATGAAAACAGGTTTAGTAATAATTGGGGACCTTTTTAAGCCAATTAATATTCTCAAATCAACGATGACAAAACTACCTTACAAGGGCCATATTATTTACAGTTCTCCAATTAATTAACCTGACGTATTAAAAATAACTTTTAAATGTCAATAGTCATTTCTAAACCTGTTTTAATTTTACAACGCTAGGCGACCGTTTTGCAATAAAATCCCTCACCAGTAGTGCTCGGATCAAAATGGTAGAAATGCAAATATGTTGAATTACATATTATACCAGATTTAACTTCACAGCGCTAGACGACCGTTTCGGAATACAATTCCTCATCATTAGTGCTTGGACCAAAATTATGAAATCAAAATTGTTTTCAAGATGTTGAAAAGATAGCCAAAGGACCAAATTATATTTTACCAAATTTAGCTAAGATAATACTTTGCAAGATGGAGTATACCTTAGATTTTGAGAAATTTCAAATTTTAACTAGCTTCAAATTAAGATAATGTTCAGTATATGAAATGAGAAAAATAGAATGTCTTTAACAATATGGTTTCTTATATTTATCTAACGGAAGCTGGAATCATTTGAATTAATTTGTAATAATCACTCCCTCGTTTTTAATGTAATCACACCCTAATAAACAGTATAGTAATAGGTCACATTAAGATTTTATTGACGCTGAGTTTGTCGAAAGAAAAAAACATTCCGACAGAAATGCTGTATGAAAATAATCCCACATTATTTATTTGAGTGATAGTGAAGAATCTAGGGTGGAACAATGCTATTTTTCTGATACCAGATTTGTGTCGTCTTTGGATTCTTTGACCTCTTTGTACATATGTATAACTAGTACTATTCGTTAGAGTGATAGTCGAGAGTCGAGGGCGGAGCGATACAATCCGTTTTGTTACCTTAAGATAATTTGATCTCAATAAACAAAAACATTTCATATAAAATAAATACATAACTAGTAATGTTTTTATACACTGTCATTTAAAATATGAAGTAGAAGAAAGTCAAACTCGTCTATAAAGGCCACCAAAGAGAACCAGTAAAAGTAGTATTTATGGGCAGGTGGCCTTTATATACAGGTTCAAATAATATGATTGGGATACTACTGGCCTTTAGCAGGTTGCTCTTATATAGAGGTGGCATTTAAGACAGGTACGACTGTAGAAGAAAGAAATATGAACATGTATCTCGGTTTAGCCAACGTAACGAAAACTACGACACAACACAATAGCACATACAAATGATAAAACACTAAAAAGTAATCATTTTTATTCCACGTTTTGTAAACTTATTGATCTTATATTATCCTGTAACAGTCTTTATTGATAAAAATTAAACAAGTGTCATTTGTTTCAAAAGGTAATCAATCAAGCTTGATTGATAGATATAAAAGAAGATATGTTTGGTGTTACGTCTTGATGAGTGCTGAATTTAATAAAACTGTCTCATCCTTAAAGAAGTCATTAACAAACATACAAGTCAATGTCCAAATCACAATCCCAAAACGTCAAATACAAACATACCTGTCCATGTCCAAATCACAATTCCAAAGCAAAGTAAAAACTACCACATTAAGTTAAACACGTAAAAGGAAGTGTGACTGGGTATTCTGATAATGATGACGACGATGAAGAGGATGAGGAGGAAGAATAAGAGGAAGTGGTTGACCTAGAAAATTCACATCCTTGATGAACTGTTATATATTGAATTTGTTCTGAACACTTTCCAACTGTTTTATTAAACATTAATGCTGTCAGTAATCAAAAACAAACATACTTATCCATTTCCGAATCACAATAATGAAAATAATGAAATATCGATATTATACATTATTGCAAACCATATGAAAGCTTATCATCACGAACAGTGATCAAATGTAACTATATTTAGACTTCATTAATATCAGATTAATATTTAATCCATTTACGCGAAGGTAAAAGTTATCATATATATATATATATACTTACCGTGCCTACTGTACTGATTGTTTGCAAAAAAATTGCATTAAATATACAAAGGAGGAAATTTGGAGATAATCACCTCAGAATAAAACTCACCAGTAGCAGATTGGAGATAATCACCTCAGAATAAAACTCACCAGTAGCAGATTGGAGATAATCACCTCAGAATAAAACTCACCAGTAGCAGATTGGAGATAATCACCTCAGAATAAAACTCACCAGTAGCAGATTGGAGATAATCACCTCAGAATAAAACTCACCAGTAGCAGATTGGAGATAATCACCTCAGAATAAAACTCACCAGTAGCAGAACCCTGAGTAAAACTGTGGAAATCAAAATATCTTAAGATGTTGAAAAATAAAAGGACCAAACAATTTATATCACCAAATCTACCTAAATCAATACTTTGAACGATCAGTCAAAACTTAGTGTTTTAAGGAATTTTAAAATTTACAAACATAATTTTGATTAACAATGTTTAGCTGACAATACAATGCCTTCTGGATTAACGATATTTTCGAACATATTAAGTCCACCAGCAGAAATTTAGAAGTAAATAATGATACAAGTGCTTGTTCGTTTATGAACTACAGACAGTTAAAACATTCGTTATAACATTTGACACATTTTAAGTTAAAATTAAAATAAATAATACATTTTCGCATCGTAAAAGCAAAACCAATCCTGTTCCTCCCAACTGTCTCTTATTGTTTCTTGTCTGTTGTGTGCAACTAAAAAATTATACATTGCGACAATTGAGAACACGAAACAATACAACTAATGACCAACAAGCCAATACAAATTAATGACAAACTAATGTTGGGGGCACTGATTGTAATTTTTTTCAGACATTGGACGTGCACTGTCCAGAGTAAATTTTTTAACTAACTAACTTGTTTTACAACAATGATCTATAGATAAATATATTTAAACGTGCTTGCATATTAAATTTAAAATGAAGTTAACCTGTACACTGTTTTTGGCCTGCGAAAACAAAACATTTTTTTCTGTTTAATAAAAATTCTTATTGAAAATTTTCTGTTTTGACAAGTTTATCATAAGGGGATATCAAATGATATTTATTTATTCATTTATTTATCATTAAACGTGCAAGACACTTATCCGATATCTCCAGAAAATACAAATATACAGTTAGAGGACGATATAGTCACCAACTGGATGGGCAGTTTAACTAAACACGAAACTGTGGTGTCCATCAGATTATTCAGAGCTTATTTTAATTTTCTTATTTCCTACAGTCAGAATAATCAAGAATACAAATGAATACCTGATTGAAATTAAGAGGAAAATTAGCTAAGGTATATTTTAATAATAACAGCCGGTATGGTTCCGTGGTACTTCCTTTAACGTGATACTTATTGTGTGTATTGGTCGTAAGGCATGATCTAATTCACCCCACGGATGAAAACAAGACGTAATTACAGGTGTGCATTTGGCATAATTACCTGAGCACGAGTCTTTTGATATTTACAATATTTAAATGTTTATTTATAATACCTTATATTAGTTAGAGCACGATGTTTAATGAATTTCAAGATTGTATATCTAATTTACAGTCATTATTAGAAATTATAAACCCGACCGAAATCAATATATATTTATGTCAAGCTGTTATTAACTTCGTCATACCTGTAGCGTGTTTACCTGAATTTACCTGTATTTCTTATCACAAATAATAACAAATTTGCTGATATTGTTGACGACACTAATGCAAGTATCAAATTTAGGCGAGTAATGAATATGAGGAAACAATTTTTATAAGATTAGAATTAACAAAACAGCTTCTAAACCATCTATCACCATTTCACTATGCCTATTATTTGTATTATCACTTTTCTGAACATTAAGTAGTAATGATAGCGTCGTCATCCAACAGATCTTCATCCGAACTACTGGTCGGCATCTGAATTTCAAGTGAAATAGTCAGGGGCATTCATAAGACCTTCACCCACACCACTGCTTACAATTGTATGGTTAAGTTCTTTTAAAATGCCTTCGACCAAACATCTGCGTAGCATTTTGTCAGATTATTATAATAATTTTTCTAAGTATTTAGTGGAATGGCTAGTTTCCTCCATAAGGCCTTCAGCCACATTACTCTGCAAACCATTTGACCATTTTTCAAAATTACTTCACTTCACTATTACGGGGAATGCCTATGTTTCTCCAACAGGCATTTAAATAAACACAACATGTTCTCAGGTACATTATAAAAACTGTTCTGATCATTTAATGGAATTGATAGGTCCCTCCACCAGTCTTTCAACCACATCACTTAACACCATTGAGCTATGTGTATTATGGACACTTTTCTGTCTTTTACGTCGAGTGGAATTACCAGGTTCCTGATAGAGTTTTTCATCACACTATAAGCACCATTTTGTAACCTGTATTGTAATAGTTCTCTGAACATTAAGTAGGATGGGTAGGTTTCACCAAAACACCTTCACCTATGCCACTGGACATCATTTTGGCATATGTATCATAATCACTTTCTGAACATTATTTGTAATAGTTAGGATCACCAAAAAGACTTTGATCCAAAAATGCCTGAACCCTAATTGACAAGGTGTGGTGAAAAAAACTTTTTAGCACAAAGTAGAATGTAAGGTCCTGCAAAGGACATTAAACCCAATCACTGGACCCCATTCGGTAAGGTTATTGTAATCGTTTTTATTATGGTTTGCAAGGTTTCTCACAATACATGTCTTTACTCAATGCATAAATCACAAAAAATAAATGTCAATTTTAGCCATTATTAAAACAAAGGTTTCGTGGTAATTTCTAAACGCATATACTCAAACTGCAATGTTATATGAATCCAATATGATCCAATGTTTTTAACGTATTTAACTTAAATTACCAACTTCATTGTTTTTACTTCGCTTTGGGATTTTGGACATGGTTTGGTTTTCCTGTTGTTTATTATTAATTACATATTATACCAGTTTTTAATTTTACAGCACTAGACGACCGTTTCGGAATACAATTCCTCATCAGTAGTGCTTGGACTAAAATTATGAAACCAAAATTATTTTGAAGATGTTGAAAAGCTACCCAAAGGACCAAAATATTTTATACCAAATTAAACTAAGGAAATATTTTGCATAAGGGAGTATACCTTAGTTTTTGAGAAATTATTAAACTAGATCCCACTTTTTCAAAATCTTTCTTTCCTATCTACCTATACACAGTAATGGCCATTAATACTTAAAGCTAAGTTAAAGGTATAAAATGACTATTATAAATACAGAAACTATGTACTAAAAGAAAAATAATGCTCACGATTAATGAATATGATATGATTTATGAAGTTATCAAACACAAAGCATTGACTATTAACAATATTTTATATCTCGATGTGATATTATTCGTGCTTTGAAAATCAATCTAACAAAGGAACCTATGTCGTGTAGGAATCTATTGTTGTAACTTTACATACGTATGGTGCTGTTATTTTGTAGCAACAAGAAATAGTCAGATTAAAAATCAGGAATAACAAGTGATAATTCGATACATTTTACATGACAGAAAACGTGAAAATTAAACATTAAACCAGAAGGAAACTGTACAATATATTATAATGATCTATAAAAGAAAAATTCTTTATGAAAATAGAAGTAAGATGTCAGATATAGATATATAAATGATATAGATATTACAGAGTTTTTTTCTAATTTTATGACAGCATTGATTATATTATAGAAGAAATAAATTTGTAATATTTCTTAGCAACATTGAATGCAAACAAGAATAGAATACAAGGGAATGATAGAGACTGCAAAACAAAACAAAATAAAAAATCTAAAGCATTCATTATTATTTCGTTAACACCAAGAAACTATATTAAAGTTTTCAGCATACAAGAAATGTTCATTGCAATAGGTTTAAAACTACTTACCGTTGGAACCACTCTGTTTGTGACAGTTAAATATTCTTCATTTCCATATAAAATTAAAATTTTTAATAAACATTGGAATAAGACATTAACATTTTAAGAGGTGTGTGTGTGTGTGTTTAGGATTGTTAAGAGATAGACGTTATCTGTATGTGGAGTTGGATAATTAGGCGACAGTAGAATATTTTTGTGATTCGTGGATTGTGTATACGTCACATACATATATTGCGGCTACTACTTTTAACATTACCTACTATGAACAGCAACGGGAGAAAATGCAGTGATGTGGTTATAGTACTGTTAAAGAACCTTAAATTATATAATTTGTTTTTATTATAAAAACGCATTCATTATAATAAAACGAAACATAAAAATAGGGGCTAATACACAAAAACGCTTCAAACGAATGGTTAAATAAATGACAAGCACACTGAAAAACACAAAACGTATTTCAGCAGTACAGTTTGGGTACAATAAGGACTCACAATCCTACTTTTTTGCAACTTTTGTTTGTCATTTATACTTAGCGACAGTCCTTAATTAAAATGGCTATATTATCATTTAGTTATTCATTAACCACAATATTTCTATTTAAAAACAAAAATACTAACAAGGAAAAATACATGAAAGATCAAAATCATTACATTAAATCCTGTATATAGAGAAAAAATCAGAAAAATAACAATAACCGTGATTAGACTAAAAACTAAAACAACCGTTTTGGACTCCGTGCTCTAAATATTGATATTCACGCCTATGTCAAAAACTTAATCAGTTGTCCACTTTCAAAAAAAATGCTTTTTTACGAATTAAAACGTCAAAACTACATACTTGGCGTCATCTGAAATGGATTTTTTTCTCCATGATTTTGCCTAAACCGATGGCAATAACAAGTGTAATATAGGTGATTTACATTGTAATTGTTAACCTTATTTGAACCTTTAATATATGCATATGGGGTCACTAAGGGGACATACTACAGCTGAATGGAAAAATTTCTCTATGGAGGAGAATATCGAAAAAAGTAAAAATAAAACAAAAAATATGTTTAGATGCGCTTTTTGTTCTTAAAACAAAATATGATTGTTAGGTTTCAAACATTTAAGAGGTATAAAAGTTATTTATAAAAACGACTATCTCTAAACATTAAAGATGAACAAAGTAGATTCGGAATAGAAATAATACAGTTTAAAAAACTTGAGAGTGACTGAAATAAAGATTAGATGTAAACGAGTATGAAGAACATCTAACCTTTACACCAAATCTTTTTAACATAACGGGTAATACTACACAATTTTTAATTGCTCTGTAGAAGAGTCAAATCAATTCTTTCCCAAATTAGAGTATTTGTTATACTTACAAGCATTTAAGTTTTCTTTTACCAAATGAAGTTTACCCGATTGAACAAACGACATCGAATTAGAATACAAATGTATGACTATTTGTTGAGTTTGAACAAGGAACTATTTACACTTTCACAGTTCATCGAAAAATAACGTCAATCGAAGAAAAGAGATAGAGACTGATAATAAAATTATAATTATCTTGTATTATAGGCTATATGTACAATGTTAGAATATGGTGTTGTTACCAACAGTGACATGAAACAGAAACTGGTAACGGTCTTACAGACAACTAGGACTGGTAAACAGAAATATTGGGAATTATGTGAACGTCAGATGGCATTACAAGAAATGGTAATAGTTATAATTTATTTAATGCTAAAATATTTTTGTTTTGTGTTTACTTCTGAGGTATGAGTGCAAAGTTACATTTCATTTGACACCTCTGGTAGTGTATTTCACTTAGCCATACTCAACCGCTGTATCTTTGTATTTCTTCTGTTCAATTTACATTTGTTTATTTATCACTTACTGAAATTGACTCGAAGATTTCCTTATTTACAGTAGTTTGATAACATCTCAACTATTATCTATAATACATGTTATTTAAATATGTTCAAATAGTCATATAACCACATACCGGTACTTGATCTTTTGCTGACAGAACTGTTTTGGTTTAAAGTCTGTATCATTGAATAGAACAAAGGTTGAAATAAAACAGGACAAATATTTTAGTACTAAATTTTCTGTTAGATAAGTCTCATTTGATGACGTATTAATTGAAGAATGTTTCTATTTTTAGCAACAAAAGGGTGGACCAAAAAGCCTTCTCTTTCTTCCAAATCTACAGATGATGATCTACGGAACATGCTTAGAGCGGGATCTTTTGGTGACTTGGAGTATTTGAGTCTTGCATTCACAAATGTCACAAGTGAATGTGCTAAAGAACTAATAAAACTGCCATCTTTAAGATATCTAAATCTCTGGTCTACACAGGTAAGGTTATAAAAAGACAGAAATAATTTGTAACTTGTACATTGAACTTGGCAACAGCAAGCACAGCCCAAGAACACAAAACAATACAAGACAAGAAATAGTGCGATCGCTGATGATAATATCTAGGGACGGGGATTAAAGTTAATATCCAATTGCGTGATTATAATTAAAAGATATTTTAGTGATAACTTCACCAACAAAGAACACGTCACATGATAACGAACAATACAGGAAAAAGACAAAATGTAAACTTAAAGTATGATGAATGCTAAAGGTCATCTCTATGCAAGGCTCACTTTCATTAATACCACCTATGAATGAAAGAGATTTCACATTTAGCCGAAAATTGTCCCTGAACCTTAAAAAATGTAATGTTATTTCTATCATGATAAACACTATCAGTTCATCATATATGGGCAATATGTACAAACCTTTTTTTATTTTTGAAAGATGAAAATTTTTTAAATGCCTTCACTTATAGGTATAATTCAGTGGTTAGTTTAAACAAAATATACGAAATGAAACTACAAGATTGTAGTGGATTTTGAAATGAAATTTGCAAACCATTGGAGAGTATTTCAATTATATTCAGTTTAAGGATGATTTACAAAAACAAACCACATACGGCAAGCGTAAACTTCTTCAAACTAGGAACTACCCCAATTGTACACGAATCTAACCGTTGAGAGGCGCTGTGATCCGTCTATGTTTTAGATCACTCGCCGAACGAGCACCTGAAAAAATAACTAAATAGCTGACTACTCTCATGCCAATCGAGATAGTCACAAATTACATAAAACATCCGCTGTTAATGATAAAAATAGTGTTTTTTTTTAAATTGAGGAAAATTTCGTTTTGTGTGGGTTTTTTTAAATAGTAAACTTTCGGGATAAACCGGTTTGCCTGCTCAAAGCCGGTCTTTTTTTGGGGCACTCCAGCTTCCTTCATTATCGCAGACATATCTACTTTGATAGAAATGAAGTACTTTTCATTCTTGTGTCAAACACAATATCTCTATTACACTATTTTTGTGTTGAAATTGTGATATTTATATTAATGAAGTTATACTCGTAATCAGGTATATTTCTTTACATTTTCATAGAAAATTATTTGACAGACACTATCATTATATCAATATTTATGGCATTTATTTCCTGAAAATTTATGTGTAGGTTTTCTAGGCATTCATTTTGACAAAAACGAATGCTCTGACGTTGTTTCGTGACAATTAATTATGGAATATTGTTCTTTTCACATGGCAGTGTGTGTAAAATCTATACTATGACGTCACTAGACGTAGGAACCCATCACTTTTGATATTGGGTTTTGTGTTACTAAAGTGACATGCTCATACAATTATTCTTGAAATATGATTTTTATTTTATATTTTTTATATCTCACCTTTCACCATTTATCCAGTGGCAGCTTATTCATAGCTAGCTGTAGTTCACATACACCCTGTGGTTATCTATATTTTCTCGTTAAGTGGTTTCAGCAGTTTATTACACGGTGGTTTTCTGAAAGCATTCAAGACCTGTATTTCCTTTATGATTTTATTCGTAATCATGCCGCTTATACTGTGAGTTGTGTTTCATTCGTGATGATTGTCATTTGAGACTTTAACATTAATATCAAGATAAATATATCTGGAAGAGGATAGAAATTTTAAGAATCTTTCTGTTAATCTTGATCATAACATTTTTTTTGGTCTTTGATTGCATTTCATTTTAAATCTCAAAAGACTTTATTGAAGTTTCAATAAAAAAAATATAGGTATTGTTACTAATCCTGTTTGAATATTGTAGCACTAATCGCTCGTTTCGGAATCAAATTCCTCATTTGTAGTGCTTGGACTACAGTTGTGGAATTCAAAATATTTTCAAAATTTTGAAATAAGAAAAACGGAAGAACCAAAATGTACTTTATCAAATCCACCTATTTGACAAAATTTTCAACATTAAGCATAGCTTAGTTTTTTGATAAATTTTAAAATTTACATACAGATAACTTTGATTAAAAATGTTAGGTTTGTAAGTCTTTATGCATATGTGTTATTCGGGTAAAACCGTGTTCTGCTATTCCTATTGTAACTGCATCATACGCTGCCATTGACTAAATGTTTTACTATCCATTTACACGGTGGCCGGGATGCCTTAAATACTCGCTTACTGATCATAGAGCCTCTCACAGCCAAGGTTTTAATTGCACTCGAGACAAATTCTTGTAAAAGAAAGTTAGTAAGTTCGCTTCTGAAAGTTGATGATTTTCTACCTGCACTCCGGTTTACTACATCATCTCTAAATGATCGCCTCGATATAATCAATTTAATCTTGACTGAAGATGGATTGAACTCCATTTCGTCTTTTCAGCCGCTACATTTGTATATTCTTTGACTGAATGTTTTATCGCTTACTTCGCGTTTATATTTTACATTTTACATTCTATAATTGTTTCTTTCCTTTAGTTTGGTGATGCAGGCATTGATCTTATATCTGAACATTTACCACATTTACAATATCTGAACCTTTGTGAAACAACAATTACAGACAGGGGACTAAAAAGCATACAAGGTAAAATAATAGCAGGATTCTTAAATCTGTTACCAGATACATGGTGTTGAATAACCTGCAATAAATACAAAAACAAATATACTAATCCATGTCCGAATCACAATCCAGAAGCAAAGCAAAACCATATTACTGTCAAGTTAGGTTAGACACGTGAACTTCCAGCAGGGAATTGAGGCTCGGTACTCCGAATGTTTAAGTACCTCCTGTTTAGCTTGCTACTACCGCCACTTGTGTAATCAAAATTGTGTGAAAGAAACATAGAACTATGGTACGTCAAATATATCAAGGGCAATCCTGAAAACAGAGGCGTCAAACTTATCAACAATACTGTGAGGACGGCCATAAAACTTTAAAGAGGGCCTTGATAAGCCTAGGCTTGCAAAATTTATGGGTCAACAATTTATTTGCAAGCAGCTTGCTTCGTTATACAAAGTCGCAGTAGTGGAAACAAGCTCTACCATAGCGTTTTAATTAGTTAAACATGTTTGTCGCCCTTTAAAACGAAATTTTAAATGACAATTTGTTGTGTCTTGTATACCTTAACCATATGATGATTGCTACATTCCTTCGGTATAATTAGTTTTAAAGGTAATGTTCTAATAAGCCGGAATCTTTCAGTGTTTTGTTTAGTACATTAGGTTTGAAATCATGCAGTATATTATTGTATCATCGGGGTATTCATATAGATGATGATGATGATGATGACATCAACTAATCGTTTTAAGAGTTTCTTTGTATGTTTTCTTCGTATATTTTCTTCATGAAAAGACGAAGTTACCAAATTTCATTTAAAATTAAATACTAGTATATGTTTTTATTGTAAGGAAATATTGTATCATTTTAGCATTGAAAAATTTGAAGAAATTGAATTTGAACAGCACAAATTTATCAGCACTTGGCTTTGCAGAGTTAAAGGTAATATATATTTTTTATATTAGAATATCATGAAAGATACAGATAATTTTTATAAAAAAACCTAACAATTTCGTTTAATTCTTTAACAAATAAATATAAATTTGCAAGGTGCTAACGAACACGTTTTATGGATTTCTACTTTAATAATTATGATTATTGGAATATTATGCCACTATATCTACTTTTTATACAAGTAATTCAAATGTTTTTACTATTATGGTTAAATAACAAAGACGATGAATTCTAAATGCACATATATTACGTATATTTTGCATATGTAATATGTGTGCCAACTTTCAATCTATAAACATTGATAATCTCTTTAATGAAATGGTATGATAAATTTCGTTTGTTTTATTCTTTAACGAATAAATGTAAATCTGCATGGTGCTAATTCAACGAACATATTTTATTACTTTGCAATTCAATGATTATGAATATCAGACTATATGCTACTTTATCTACTTATTATTCAAATAATTCAAATATTTTTACTATTATTATAAAATTAACAAAGCAGATAAATTCTAAATGCACATTAATCAAAACAAACATACAATCCATGTCCGAATCACAATCCAAAAGCAAACTAATAACGTTTGAACTGAGTTAGATTAGACATTAACGATATTTTAGATAGTAATAATTTCATATTTTATATAAATGATGTTATGTAGTTATAATAATCAAATATTATTATGCCGCCAACTATCCACCATCATAATATGTATATTATGCAAACAGGTTTTCAATCTGTGGCGGTTCGGATAACTAGTAGTAAAAGCGAACAATTATTATGAATAGAGCGATTTGTTTGTTCAAAGTTACTTACTTGGACTTTCCTTCATCGTATCTTTATACTGCTCTGATTGGATCTGTTTCAGAAAAAATTTCATTCTTTTATATAAAAAACAAATTTTTAACCCATGAGTTTTAATGATTCTTGTGTATGTTAAAAGGAATAGAAAATTTAGTTTGATGTTTTATTACATTCTTGTAATATTTTCCACAATAATAATTTTCAGATTTTTTGTTCTATTTTTAGGCAAGCCTTCCAAACTTACAAGAATGTGACATAAGATACACAGACGCTTGGTGCCATTTTCCAAAAAATTAAAGTACTTGATCATTCTTTCAACGAGTGCCTTTTTATAACGTTGCTTGTTTTTGGTTTGACTGTTTTCTTGTTCCTTAGGCAGAGTCAAACTCTACAACTTTAAGAGTAAGAATAAAATCTTGAATGCTTTTCATTTTTTTCCTAGAACAGTTTTTTTCCAATGAGTGGTCTTTTTATAACTTTGTTAGTTTTCCCGAATGTTTTTTCTTGTTTCTTCATTATTAGGAAATGAGAAACTCAACTACTTTTAGAGCTTAGAGTTGGATTTAAACTAGTTCCGATTGTTCATAGAACAGTTTCATTCAACGAGTGCCTTTTTGTTGACTTTGCTTGTTTTACGAATTTCTTATGAACATAGGAAGGAGCTAACTCAACAACTCTAAAGAGTAAGAATTGGATTTTAACCAGTTTCAATAATTCCTAGAAGTTTCTTTCAACGAGTGCCTTTTTATAACGTTGCTCGGTTGATGTTTTCTCGTTTCTAAGGAAGAGAAACAACTCAATAAGTAAGAATGGGATATTGAACTCGTTTTTAATATTTCAAGAAATCAGGTTGGAGACTCGTAAAGACCCGTAAACCCCGTAAAGAGTACTAACAGTGGCTACCATGCATTTTAATAGTTGAAATGTAGTTAGATTATCCATGATATAAAAAGAAATGGGCCTGATGGAAGATTATTAATGACTGAATGTAATCTGGGATTGTTTTTGGGAGAAAGGGTTAATTTTTGATTGATTTTTTTATTTAACATCATTTAGTACTGCCCATTTAGTTACATACCATTCGAAACATTTGATTTTACCATGGTAACGAAAACTGCAAAAACCATAGTAAAATAAATGAAATGGCGTGTAATTGGTCTTTTTTGCATACTTTACTTATATACATGTATAAATTCATTTCTGCAAACTTTATCTAATATTTTAGACATTAGATTTAATAATAGTTAAAGGTTGTATCACTGTTTTATATTTTAAGTATACAAGTTTAAAATATATTTTAATGTATTGACTCTCCTTACCATGAGTGAATAAAGTAATACAGTAATATTCGTTTATATTAAAATTTTGGTATAGATGTTTCTTTGTGAAGCTCTCGAGTGAACCACGTGATATGTTTTAACATTTATGAAGTCAACTATGAGATATCTTTCGAGATTTATTGAGAACCATTATTTTCCTTTGAAAAAATGGCATATTTTGACATCCTCTGTAGATTGAAAATAACTGTAAGGGATTTTTCGACACAACTTGACATAACACGAGATCTGCATCCCGTTAGCGGGCATCACGTGGTTAGTTGGAAAGTCCTATTATGGTGTCAGTTTCTGTGATTGAAATAATTTATTATTTTATATATTTGCTGGTGGAGATATAATTGATATTTTACATTACTAGATGTGTTTATGTGTAACTATGTATTTAATTCAATTGTTATTGTTAAAATGAAAGGACGCATGATGTTACATTTAAAAAATAATTTATTTGTAATACACACTGTAAACTGGTGAAACCGGGAAACTTTATAGTTATGTATATCTAATAAGTTATATGTAGACAGTATATGATTTCAGGTTTTAGTTAGTGGTTAATGCGGTTGCTTTTCATCAATAAATGCGGCCTTGTCCCGGTTTCACAATCATTCCTGAGCTATAACGTTCCTTAAATTAAGCAATTTTTAATCTTTTTGAAACTACTAATAAATATTTTTGACAAAACTTAATATAAATGTTTTAAATAAATGTTAAGATTTGAAATTTTGCCAAATTTAAGTTAAAGAAATGAATGTAAAACAAAGGTCAGTTGTCATAAACGGGAGCTATAATGTTCATTAACTTAAATTTAGCAATTTTTAATCTGTTTTAATCTTTTTGAAACTACTAATAAATATTTTTGACAAAACTTAATATAAATGTTTTAAATAAATGTTAAGATTTGAAATTTTGCAAAATTTAAGTTAAAGAAATGAATGTAAAACAAAGTTCAGTTGTCATAAACGGCCTTTATTACCTTTTCCTCTTCAAATTTTGTATTTTTTGAGACGAATTGTATTTTCCATTGTTGAAAACTTTACATTCATTCATTTAATTGACACCTTGGAAAATGTTCATGCCATCAAAATAAAATATATTATGAACTTACCCTAAGTAGAGCCAACAAATCATGATTTGTTTTCTTTATATTAAATGATTTTTTCTTTTAAAACTACGAAATTTTGACATCATGAAAACAAATGATTTCGTGGTTCTTTTTTCAGATGAAACTTGTTTTAGTTGATGAATAAATAACATTTTCTTCAGGGAACTCTTTTAAATGTATTTGTTATTTATAGATCTATGGGTTTTTGAAAACAGTGATGCTATTTATGTATGTGATCTAATAGGTATTTCGTCATTTTCCCGTCATTTTATATGAATCATTCGTCATTACCCCCGACATTTTATATGGTTTGTTGAAGTTAAATTTTACATGTAACGCTGGTCGTTATGTTGTTTCTTGATAACGTTGTATATTATATAATGTATTGTTACTGCTTTATGTAATGCTGTTTGTCAATTACACTCGAAAATACCACTGTATGTGTTCAAAAGAAATGACTCTTTTATTCTTCAGGAAAACCTCATATTCTCTTTGTGGTGTACAGGGCTCGTTGGGTGGGGAGGTAGATCAGTCGGTAGAGCGCTTCGCTGATTTATGAGAAGGTTCCTGGTTCGAGTCCCGATTTTTACCTTTCCATTTTCACCTTGTATAATTGAAAACAAGCATCAAAATGGTCAGACGTAGTGACACAGCCATTGGTCATTCTCTAAAACTTATAAATTTTAAGTATTTTTGTGTAGCCACACATTTGCATTTTCAGACGAGTAAATATATTTCTATGAACCGATCATTGTCATAAGAACTGGAAGAGAATATTTAGTTGTTGTGTCGTGTTTTGATTGATTTGGATTTTTTTTCAATTGTTGTTTCAACTGGATTTTTTTGCAATTGTTGTTTCAACTGGATTTTTTTTCAAATTTTATGACAGTTACTTTTTGGCGAATTCTTATAACGGAACCTAACCGACCTATTTCTTGACGTTATCATTAAAATTGTTCTTATGGATTTACGCCCTGGGCGATGGGTAGTTAATTAAATAAAGTTTACCATAGATAAATCTAGAACATGTTAATGTGTTTGATCTGTTGTTGGATAACAAACGTGTCACAACATCGACTTCCAACGTGCTTGTGCAATGGTAAAAAACCCGTGCCCATGAATTTATCATAATAAAAACAAGCACACTGATCCATGTCCGATTCACAATCCAGAAACAAAGTAAATACTTTGAAACTGACAAGTTAGGTTAAACACGTGAACTTTCACCTGGGAAATGAGACAGGTGCTCTGGAAGTGTTAGCACTTCTTGTTTCGCTAAATACACCGACAGTTTAGACGGTTTACAATCGGATGGCAGTATTTACAATCTGTTAGGAGTCTATTGCAATATTAGTGTTTCTGTAACAAAAAAGTGTTTAAGTGTGTGAATATAGTTAAACAATATTGACCTGTCCCCTTGACCTTTTATGAGAAATATCCATATAGGAGGATCCACCCAATATCTGGGTAGTGTTAGGATTCGCAGTTAATACTTGCACAATACAGTTTTACTTTGAAATCAGTAGTTGTATTTACCATTATGGATTTGTGTTCCCTTTACATATTGTCGTCCACGTTATTTTGACACTGTTTATAAACATAGAAGAGTCTATATTATATAATTAGGGATAAAATGTAGTGGTGGTTTGGACAAATAACCCCATGAAGGCGTGAATATACGCATACTACAACATTCTAATATAGATAAACAACAATGACCTGTCCGCTTGACCTTCAATTAGGAGGGTCCAACCAGTATGTGGGAAGTATTACAATTCGGAATTAATATATTTACAATATATGGGTTTTATTACATACGTGTTTCCTATATGTAAATGTACTTGTTCATTACCAATATTTAAATTAAAGGTCAAATGGACAGGTCATTTTTGTTTTCCTACACATATCTGTGTAGATTAGACTCGTCTTTGTTTCCAAAATATCGCGGACGGACTATTCATAAATACCCTGGTTCATGATGAGTATTTAAAGGTCAAATGGACAGGTCGGTGTTGTTTGCCTGGATATACCACACTCGGTATTAAATGTTTGATGTCATTCAACAGTTCAACTTTGGGAATTTTAAATAATGAAAAAGGGGGCATCTAAAAAACTATTAATAAACCAGAATCATAGTTACTTATTATCTTAAAGCAAATAGCTAAAATGTGATGTTATGTTAAGCACTGTTTTACTTTTTTGTGAATGATGTCTGAAATACGAAAAAAAGGAAATATGAAATAAAGATTTGTTTTGTCAAGTATTAGCATGATTTTACTTTATTTAGGCGTACAAAATTGTGCATAACAGAAGATTTTACTGTCTTTTATTTCTCATAAACCTAACAATGTCTTTTATTTCTCATAAACCTAACAATGTCTTCATTGTTTGTTCATCAGAGGGATTTTTAATAATCAAAAACATGTCTAAACTAAAATCCCAAAGGAATGTAAAAACTTTGAAATTTGCCAATTAAGTTAAACATGTGAACTTCCAGGGAAGTGAGGCCGGGTGCTCCGGCAGGATAAGCACCTCCCTTTTTTGCTAGCAACAATCACAAAAGCAATGTAAAATAAATTTAAAACCTTTAAAATTAAGTTTGCAAATTAAGTTAAACACTGAACTTTCATCAAGTGAGGCCAGGTGCTCTGGAAGGGTAAGCATTTGTTGTCTAGCTTTCTACATCCGCCACTAGTAAAATCAAAACCGAGAACGAAAGGAACATGGAAATATTTGACACTAAATATATCCAGTATGATTTAAGAAACAGAGACATCATACTTGGCAAGAAGTTTTGTGACGACAGCCATAACACTGAGGGGCTGATAAGCCTAGGTTTCAAATATCCCAGAGTCAAAGACCACCTCAATACGAGTGAAATAATCTTGACTTAGCCATAAAACACCATTACTCGAATCCACTTAAATGTAAACTTGGAAAAGCAACAGAACTTAAATCTATAACAGTTTTGGTTAATTGAATGTTTTAAGTCTCGGGCGAGAATATTTCACTAATATTGAAATGTCACCAGCTTTAGGTGAAGTGGAATCTTTTTTACCTTTACATTGCATTCAGGGCAATGCAGGGAGGGTTCTTGAATGTGCCATGCATGTCATGTCAGTCTGTTCTAAAAGACCTTGTGACTTTCATTTCTAATTGTAGAGTGCTTGGCACTACCGATTTTCAAATCTTGGCATGAGTGTGAACCCCCAACTCCCACATATGAAACTTGCACTCTATCAATTAAGCTATCATTGGTTTCCATTACAGCAAAACACAGTTTCCTTTACAGCAATACCGACAAAATTATAATGCTAATAAGTAATTTTAAATGTTTATTTAAAACTGCAGTCATTAATGTAACACTAAAACAAACTTGTAATTTTACAGGTAGAAATAAACAATCATGTCACTGTGTAAACAAACATATTCTGTCTTGCATTTTACTGTGGACAGTGACAAAAATACCAGGTTCACATATCAGGTCGTTTCACTGTGGTTAGTAGCAGATATAATGTGTTCACAAATCAGGCCATACTTCTGCTTTTACACCATAGACCTAAACAAGATGCTTCAACATAAGCATACTTAATTTCTAGACCTGTTACATTCATCAATTCATACAGAAAGTTTATAGAGAGAATTGTATGGCCAACTCATTCTTGACCGTGTCCAGAATCTTTAGTTGCTAGTATTTACCACACCCCAGTTGTTCATTATCTTAACTAGTAGCTTAGCAAAAACTTATATGTATGCCTTGTATATTAGGCAATATTTTTTACCTTTAAAGTTAAGACATTTAATTACTATTGTCAGGCAGAAATGATTTAATTACACACTTTATGGCTGCAATTGGTATTTTAAATTTTGATAACAATTTTAATTTTCACTAGCAATTTGGATAAGCTAATGGAGATTTGAACAAGTAGGTCAAGACTGCAACATAAGCAAACTGCTGATTGTTTCAAACTTTTGGTTAACCTCATTCTCAAAACTTTCAAAACGAACTCTCAAACTCAATTCTTGATGCATATGCTGAATACATTGAAATATACTAACAAAATAATTGCAACAAATACTAAACTGTTGATCAGTTTAAACTTTATGCTTTACATCCAATTTCAAATTTTCCAAAACAATTTCTCACTGCTCATGCTGAATACTGCAAAATCTTTCATTTTTGTAGTGTCCTAATTTTTGTTGTTTTTTCATAGACCCCAAACAAGTGGTATATATAACAAGCTTACCTTAAACATTAACCACAAATCACAATTTTATCACCTAAGGAAATGATATTTTTCTCATAGCCTTGAAAATTGTACACTACAAAAATAAAAGATTTCACAAAACAGAACTATGAAAACATACTGAAATATACATTTACTAACAAAATAATAATAATAATTATAATAATAATACAAGTATTTCTGCCTTACTGTTATCATATTTACAAAATTCCATAAATGACTCCACTTACAAGATCTCAGCATTCAAAACCACCAATTACATACCATATCAATTGAAACCCCATCTATATATCACACACCAGATTTTTTAATTTAAATTTATATTCATCAAATGTAACAATTGTTTTATTACACCACCTTTCAAGAGACAAGAATGGGATTTACCAATCAACATGTTGAGAATTCCTTCAAATTTTTGTATAAAACTTATCTATTTGATGTTGACAAATCATGAGAATTTTGTATCGACAAGTGGCCTTTCCGTCAATGTAGACCAACTATTTGATCTGACAAAATATTTGGAGCATTATCAAATACTTGCATCATATTTCACTACATAAGTTGAACCATATTGTTGTACAAGTAGAAAAATTAGCTGTGTATTAATGTTTGTTATTTTGACAGTGACTGACCAAGCATGAAAATAAATCCACTGAGAAAGAATATCCATTTCAGAAATCAAATACAATTACAGTGAATGTGTCCGGAAAACATAACTGTGGAAATTTATATAATATAAGCAAAATGTTTTGTACAGTATCGCATAACTGATCAATCTAACATAAATATATGATGGTACATGTATCATACACAAATTACCTGATGAAGACTACTTCTTAAAACATTTGTACCCTAATTTACTGCAAATATGATGTCATCAGATTCTTTCTAAATTATTACAATTTTTTGATAAGTGTTCTTGAATTACAAACATACACTTTAAAAGGAGTCAAAAAAATCAAGGGAAAAATTCAACAGCAAAAACCCTTTCTGTTGAAAAATAATTAAAACAAAATATATAAGTACATATATGTATACATGCATAAATAAATTCAAAATATGTTACAATTTAGCACTAACTGGCTGGGATTTTGACAAGATTTTAACATTATATCATGTCATATTGATGATGATTATAAGGATGACAATAATTACAACATGAATGCTAATGAGACACAGATAGTCATTTTTAATATGTTATTTTTCTGAAGCATTATTACACAACTTAACATCAGATCACTAGTTCAGACCAAATTTAATTATCCCACTTCCCACACTAGTGACATCCTGTCCAGAAAGCACAGTCTTTTAACAAGAGAACACTGTGGTTATCACTTAATACCTCTTAACATACCATTTGAAGGTGAAAAACATATTGGAAATCCCGTATGTCCAAAATTCAATAACGCCATTTTTACATTAAAACGTCAACTTAACCAGTTCCATAGTCCATGGAAATAATAGTTTTGTACATATGTTACGGATATCATGTGATACACTGGCAAACCCCATCCAATACTGCAATGTGCAATAAATTTTAAAATTAAGAACCTAAAACTCAAAAACATTGAATTTAAATTTTAAATGAAAAAGAACAAAATACTTCAAATAAGCAATTATCAATATTAGAAATTATGTTGGATGTATCTGTTATTGCAATACAATATTATCTCATGCTGATACTAGTGTGTGCAGATTTTGTCTGTTGATGAGGTGTGCAATGTAAATAATCGGAGAAAATGGATTAGTGTGTTTATGAGTTCTAATTAATGATGAACTGTTACCATAACAACATTGATAAATATAACAAAATTAAATGACAATAACACAAACATAACATCTATTTACACAAAATTACATCTCTGATTACAAAGTGTCAAGTTTACAGCGATGGTTCTTGTAAGCTCGGGTTTCAATTAAATCACATCTCCAATAATAGTGTGTCTGACTAACAAAGATAGTTCGTGTAACTAGTGTTTTTAAAACTTAACATCACATTTTCTATCTACTCACAAGTTTGATCCTCTATTTCCTTACAACTATGTTATAATATTTTGCCACAATTTAACTATGCCTATATTTTCTACTAAGCCATTTCACGATAAAATGAAAGACAATTTTCCCCATCTAATTGCATGTCAAATTTTATAGCAAAACATAGCACTGTCGTGCTGTTGTACAGCGTACAGTAGTTGGGAAAATTGTGTTGTGGCAAGACAGAATATAACCGAAAATTCGGGGGGGGGGGGGGGGTCGATCAATGCATAGTCCGACGGATGGTTTTTTTTTTTTTTTTTTTTTTTTTTTTTTTTTTTTTTGAAAAAGAAACAATGTACCAAACCATGTATTGCTGAATTAAATGGTAGAAAATAATAATTTCATAAATATATGAAAAAGACAATCGGTAATTAAAATTTAAAAAAGTTGTACCCGACCGTTTTGTCATTTCGGATAGAGAGAAAGAGTTTTGCAGATCCTACCGTCGCTATGAGGGGGTACATTCTATCGGTTGTATGTAACTGGATCATTTGCTGTTAATCTGGGTTTTAATTAACTGCTGATTATCACTCACAATATTCCCGTTTCATGTTAATGGTGAAGTACAGTTGTTTTACCAGTTCCGAATTTTTACTACCGAATAATCTAAAATTTCAATCCCGTTCAATTAAAGGAATCGCAAAATAACTTTCTAAATTTGCTTCTACTTGAATGTTTGGGCATTAATTGTTTAAATAAACTTCAACCGCTTCCTAAAAGGTCGACAGATTGTTGGTGACCTAGTTTAACGATGTAAACAAATCGTGATCACGGAAATGCTTTTTTCAAGAAAACATACTACCACGTGTTTTTGAGGACAGGTGTCGATATTTTGGAATCAGTTAACATTTGTATTATTACACAACATAAATTTTATTTCCTCTGCTTGTGGACGACGTCTGCAGCAGCGCTTATATGAAACCCTGTTCGGAACTGGTAAAACTGTACACAACACTGTACGAATTATCTCCCTTTCACGAAAGTAAAATCTAATCGATAAACATTTTAAAATATGACACAATTGCCTCAACATCAAAATACGTTATCATAACCTTCAAAATAAATTTAAATTTCTGTAGATTTCGCGAAGAATTAATTAAACAACCTGCCGTTGCTGTTTATTTCGTAAAAAGTTATGATTTTACATCGTAGGAGGCAAACTCCTCGAACTACTTTTTATTGTAAACATGAGATCAGTTCGCCAAATTGCAGAAATTATTAGGTGCATCCCGTCGCAATATTTTACTAGATTCCGAAAATTTATTCCAAATGTGCATATGTAACCAAATGCATTACCCGTCTCAGAATACATATCTCACGATAAAACAGATATACTTCTTTCACGCTCATTTACCAGGCGCACTATTTCCAGGTGTACTCATATCTTATAATTTCATAGCAAAGAAGCTCGATATCTTGGAAGAAAGTGACAACAATGTACGCGTTTTCACGCTGTACAAAAATGTTTTTATCAGAGATGAAACTAAACTATAATAAGCTAACTACATGCATCAGATGACAAGTTTTAAAATCATAACACAATACAATAAAAGATCATTTTTCTGTCTACATGCATATCAAAGTTATTTATATGTAGTATGAAAATGGCTAACTACAAATTTAATTTTAAAAAATGATAGAAAACGTTTTCGTGAAAATAATTTTTCAAAAACTTTACATAGAATTTAATGGGTAGGAGGTATAAAAGAAGTTATGCCAAAATATTTTCGAAATTTTTTGTGTCAAAAATACCAGAATAACATTGTTTATTTTGAAAAAATGTGAAATGATGTGATGTCATATGAAAATAATCGTTTATAAGGTAGTACAATGGTGAATGCTAATGTACTAAACCTCTATATAATAAAAGTACACATGTTAATATTTTATATTTTCTTGAAGGTCTTTGTAAACAGATATTCACAGTATCTGATCCTATATTACTTTGAATAAAATGAATGGAAAAACTTCAGGAAAGAAAACATCAAACCAAGATGAGTTAAAATCGGATGTTGAAATATTTACAAAACAAACAAAGCGACCAATATGAAAGGAAAAAGCGACCAATATGAAAGAAAAATCTAAGACTTACGTTGACCAGGAAAAAAACATCAATCACAATTACTATAAAATTATTAATAGCTCATAGGTATCTTCACAATATTTTTTTTTCAATTTTCTATAATTATCAACTACCAGTAACATTTTTTATTCACTCACACAATAATAATAATAATTTAAATTGTTGTATAATAAACAAAGAAAATTAAAAGTTCTACCCACTACAGAGATATCAATTCCAACAGTTAAATCATTATCCATTGTAAGATAGTAATATACACACATAATTTACAAATAATCACTCAATAACAAAAGCATGTTTATTTACACATATATCACCCTCATCAAAGTCTTTTTTCTCACTTCTCCTAAACACACCTTTTACAAAGTCACAACACTTCCTCACTCATCAGCATTGCCATTCATTCAATCACAGCCCATATTGATTGATCACATGATATGATCACATGTCTCTAGTGCCTATCACATGACATAATCATGTGACTTTAGTGCCTTCTGTGCCACCAATCATTGTCAGTGGTAGAAAGTAAATCTTGTACAACAGCCTCAACATCATCATCATGTTTCTTTAACAACTCTTTATTCAACTCTCTATTGCAGAATCCCATTTCAACAAGTTTACCCATGGGGGACTTTGAGGATAAGGTGGAGGACAAGTTGGGTATACCCTGGGTTGGAGGTTTCCATGTATCTTTGGGTGGCGTCCACTCAGATTTGGGTGGAACAAAGGTGCTCTCTTTTGGGGTCCATTTTTCTTCTTTTGGTTTCCATCCTGACTGTGGTGGTGTAAATTTGCCACTTCCGTTCTGTAAAACAAAAACACATGTTTAATAAAAAAGCATTAATTACACATCTCAAAAGTATAATATAAATAAAGAATTTTGAAAGTAGGAATCCATAGCTGGTTTCACTTCAACCTCTTCTTTTACAATTAAATAAACAGTTAAAAGTACTGATGTTTAAGCTTGGTGCTCATATAGTAGGGAAGAATGACAGAACTTCATTCAATTTGGTACTCTAATGAAAAGCCAAAAACAGCAATGAGTAGCAGTCAATTTTAAAATATAAAATCATACATACATGAGTCTAAGGTCTGTATGACTACTCCTGATGCCTCTATTGATGAGTGGTCCAAATCGCTGGCATTCATTTCACAACTCTCACAACCTAAAGACCATTTAAGCAAAATCTTGTGAAAGGTCTGCATTTTATTTTCTTCTACCATCCTACAACTGATCAACTCTTATACAAGTGAAAAAATCTGAACTGGGGCATACCAAGACATCATATTTTCATTCCTGGTAGCCAAAATTGTCATTGGCTACAAATTTCTAAGAAAATCTTTCAAAAAGTTACCTAATTAAGCAACTTTGTGAAAAAGATACTTCATAAAGGACTATGTTTTTACAAATCTTTGAAATTGGCAATTAATGATTTAAATATTTTTTGGAAGCCTGGCATACCTGATATGTTCTAGCCTGCCATGTGTAGAAGACTTCTTTACATGTAGTGTATGCATTAGCTGCTGCTTTATTGGCAGCATTGACTGCTGTAGACATAATCTGATTGACAAACTCTCCTGGACTGAAATAAAGAAGGATATAATATACTTAGGATTTATAACATATATAACATAAGTGATTACTACCTGCTTAATTTGGAGCCAAAAACTGTCTCCATTCTCGAGGTTCAAACCCTATATTTTTTCCCATTCTATTTGATGAATTTTTTTCAATTTTTTTATAAATTAAGTACAAAATTATAACTTTTATATTATTCATCTTCCCCCCATTTGATTTTTTTCAAAAATTGCATTTAGTAACACTTATTTTCCCCAATTCTCAAGACCATAAATAACCAGATACCAGTAGTATTTTCTCTAGGAACTCTGGGTTCCCACAAAATTGCAGAATTGAGTCTCAACATAAGTGAAAGATTCTGGACTGGGGTATACACTAATTGTGGTTTTTTCTAGGCACCTAGGTTTCTTCCACCATCTAAGAATTGGCAGTCTCACTATAAGAGAAAGACTCTTGATTGGAGCCTTAATCCTACTTACTTTATTTCACTGATGTATAAGCAAAGGAAACATTAAAATATCATTATGCACCCCAAATTGTGGCACATAGTGTTTACTACATTTCTCCACCAACATTTTTTGTGTCATTTTCTCAAAACTATTTAACAATCTTTATGGAATTTCACAGGAAACAATCTCTGGGTGGAGTAGATGTACCATTAGCTATTCATATTTTGGTCATGCACATCGTTTGGGAAAACATGGATTTCCCAGTTAGTGTTAATTTGGGCCACAGTTTTAAAATGACATTCCATTTCAGTTATAACTTGTTATAGTTGTTCCCTAATTTACCTATGCTCTCCATTTCTCTGATCATGTCCAGTTGCCCCTTTAGCATCTGATCTTTCAATCACGACATTGTCAGGTACACCTCCAGCATACCCTGCAGCTTGTTCTGAGTAGTCATCATAATCTATAGGTTCTTTAATCTCTGTGATGTCACCTGTATCATTAGACACAGTATTTAGTTCATCATTATCCACTTCGCCAGCAGCTCCAACAGCTGGTGTGGGTGGTGCTTCTACACTGTTTGTTGTCATGACTGGTACTTCTGAAGCTGTGGCATGTACTTCTTGTAGCAAGTTCTCATTTAACTCTGCAGCTAAAGCATCAACAGAGGAAGCCTCTCCCTAATTAAGTAATAATAGATATTACATCAACATCAATGGAAATCTAACAGAATCCTTAAACATATAAACATTAACATTTTAACATATACAACTTTTAGTGATATTTTAATTTGACTTGAATTGGCATAACTCTCATAGATCACCTTGCGCACTATGATCATCTTTAATTTGCCAATAAATTTAAATTGGCACTTCTGTATTATGGCAAAAATGGCTAAATTATTACACTGCTAAAATTAATACATTTGCAGAAAGTAAAGTCTGTATGCTTTGTATGTCTAAGACTTCAATAAAACAGCAACAAAAGATTATTGATCTGCAAAGAAACACTTAAGGCCAATTACTTATTACAGATAGTTTTTATAATTACTCCTTCAAAGATGTAATTTTTCAGTCATTTTTACTACACAAAAATCTGAAGTGGAGTACCCCAGTAAAGATATGTTCACTGCAGTAAGTTATGGGATGTTGAATGAAACTGGAATACCCAGAGAAAATCACCTACGGAAAGTAAACTGACAAAGCTTTCTCATCCTAAGATCTGCACTCAAGGGGGGTCAAGTGCATAGGTGGCGAGAGGGACTGATTCATAAGCCAGCTCTTTAGACCATTTGGCTATATAGGTGCTTATTGGTACACACTAGAGCTAAACTTTTAAGTTAAGGTTTCCACTTTCATTTAAATGATTCCATTTTTAAATTTAAAAAAAATAAACAATTTTTCAAGTTTTGTTTGTATCCTTAGTCACGAGAAGTAATCCAATATCAATACGAGTCAAAAGAAGATTATCTACCTTGTTCACAGCTTCGTTTTCATTAGTGTTGTCCACTTGTATGTCCATATTCTGACCTGGACTAAGTGTTGGTGTGGCTAGAGTACCAGATGTTGTCAGAATCTCATCTACAGATTGTTGACCTTCTTCAGGCTGTCCAGAATCTGTCAACAGACAAAAATAATTTGTCATTAAACAGTCAAATTTGTTTATAATGGATACTACAGGAAACATGTCAAAATGGTCTTTACATAGTCAATACAGAATTTGAAACCCGAAAAGTGGCCTTACTTTAGATTTTCAAAACGTAGAACTTAAAACCCTTACTATACTTACTATAGAAATTTGGAAAGTAACATTTGTATAGAAATATCTTAAAATTTATAAGCAGGTGGTTCAACTGTTACAAATACCAAATATTAATGATTATCATACTGCTTTTAACCAATGCATTTAAAAAGTTCCTACAAAGGACTCATCAATCAGGTATTTTCAAATTGACTTACCGGGTAGTTATTTGACCAATGTGTGTCATATTGGCCCAAGGCTGAATGCCAATTATTTTGGATTTTCTAACATGAAATGTGGTAAGCAATTTTTTTTTACTTCTTTTTTTTTTTTTTTTTTTTTTACTATTTTCATTTTCATTTTTTTTTAAAAATTTCTTCAGAAATTTTGCACATGCTCATATTGGCTCATTTTTCATATTGTTTACATCCTTTTTCATACTTAAAGATTCAGTTTTGTGAATTTATTGATGAGGCAGATTTTTATGTATTGTATCAATAGAGATTGTTAATTAATAAAGAAACCTACATGCTGATGGCATATTATTGTGATTATCATCTACGTCGTTATCATCAGACTGAGCCTCGTTAATTATGGTGGACCTTGTCATTGGCTTACTGAAGTCAAAGCATGCTGGGAGTGGACAATAGGAAATCCTCATCTTCACTTAAACTGGAATCATCACTGATAGTACTGATAGATTCTATGTCATCATCCACTGTAAGAAATAAATAGATAAACAATTCTGATAAATGATGAATGAATAATTGGTGTCTGTATAACAGTATACAATGTATACCATCTGAAGGGGAATACATCTATATATGTAAAGTAAATCAGCGATCAAGGTTCACTTACATGTACATAAGAGTCAAGCAAGTCAAAGGTCAATGTCTAGCAGGCAATGGTTCACTGAAATAAGAGTCAGTCAAGTCAAAGGTCAATGTCTAGCAGGTAATGGTTCACTTAAAAAACAATTATTATCATTTATAGATTTCCATCTTCAATTCTCAGAAATGAACACATTTTGGACCACTCACTGTAAATTTTTTGGAATTTGGATGGGTGCTGGGGTAATTACTTGTGTAACAAAATCAAAGCCTAGTAGTACACCTTGAGTTATTGTATTTTGACTGTGGATTACATATAAATGATGAAACAATTATAATAAAATAATGGTATTTTATATCAAATTGGTATCACTTAAATTGATTGAAGTGGTCAGTTCAGGAATGGTGGTCTGGAGGAAACCAGAGTACCTGGAGAAAACATTGTAACAAACTTACCTGGTGTGGGAACTTGAAATTTGTTCATAAACTCTTCTACAAGTAATGGATTGATTTGATGTTGCTCTTCATCTTCATGTTCAGCATTGACTAACTCTACACTGCTGCTGGATGACAATACTTTGTTGTCCAGTTCAGGGGCTGGTGACTTTGGAGGACTGATATCTAGTACAAACAAACAACATTATTATTAAATCAAATTATCTTATCATATTTATTAGTTTTAATCTTTCATTATGTCACATGGTTTGTGATTAAAATTGTTTTGCATTGAAAAGTGTGCAAAAACATCATATTGGCTTGGAGCATTTGGTTGTTTACATTGTTTACTACATGTATGTCCTCATTAATAAGGATTTTCTTCAGTCAGTAAATCATATATCGACCACATCACTGTGCTTTAATTGTATATTATCAAAAAATAAAATAGGTGCTAGGTCACCTGATGGCAAAAGTTCATTTTTAAGGATGAATGGATGGATAAAAGGTGACTTTTCTCTGTTAGTATTTTACACTCCACTGAAGATTGTTCCAGTTATAAAGAGGTTGGTTACCAGTACTGAATTGTCTGCAGAAAACCACTGACCTTTGGCTGTGGACCGACAAATTTTCTCATATTGGAGTGTGTCCTAGTGGCATTTAAACCTAGGAGATAAGAGGGGCTTATTTTCATGGAGTGAATAAATAAAATATACCTGTATGAAGATTTAACTATGTTGCTGGAACCTAGAACAGACCCTGACATGACACAGGTATCTTTAAGATACAAGTTCTTCAATAAGGTGACTGAAATATTTACCTAGAGGTGTGTTAGTGGGGGTGGCAGTCTGTGATATTTTGGGTGTCATCCTTTGTGTGTAATCCACCATTTCAAATGACATCAAATCTTGGCCCCTTTCTTCAGATGCTGAATCCAATTTCAGCTGTGCCACTGCAGAACTAAGGTCTTTTTCTATCTCATCCTGTTTTAAGGACCCCTCCAATGGGGGTGAAGCTTCTTTAGGTACCTCCTCGGTAACTGATGTGGACCTCTCTATCAGCTCTGCTGGTTGGTCAGGAAGCTTGACTGACTCAGGTAACAGGATAGGTACATTTTCCATGAGGTTTTATTTTCAGCTTCATCTGTTTTCTCCTAAATAATTTAAAACAGTATAAATTTAGTGCAATACCTTCCATAATATCGCACACAGCATACACCATTGGTTACAATCTGTGTGCATTTAAATCAACATCTTGTTTGTTTTGGATGCACACATTTCCATGGAAACATCAAATTAAATTAAATAAGATATTCTCTCAAAAGAATGTTATAATAAAATGTAACATAATTCTTTTCATGAAAATACTTGGGGTAATTTTACCATTTTACACTAAATAGAATCCCAAACTGTACACATGCAGATTTTACATCATATTCCTTAACTTCAACAAAAGTTAAGGGTTCTTTTAAATAGGGTCTATCTATAAGTATCATCACATGACCAGCAAGTATTTGTGCTTCTTGGGTACAAAAACAATCAGAATGGTTAGAAACTGAGAAAATGGTATAACTTAACACTTTGTCTTTTTAAATACAGATGGCAACACAATTCTCTAACGTCAAATTATGGGGGCGATTTTCAAATTCAGTAAATTAGGATCCCCACCAGTAAGTACTCTATTGCGATATGCATATATGTTAAAAGGGCAATAACTTCCAGGAATTATGAGCAATCCAACTTGGGTTCATGATATGCACATTTCCTATCAATAATGATGCTTTGCACCAAGTTTCATAAAATAGTGATTCATAGTTAGTTCTAGTTTTGGAGAATTACTGTAGACAAGAAGTATCAGGACAAATGAAAGGACACAAATTTGATATTAATATGATAATATCCTCCTCTATCTTCCAAAACCACCGGATTAAAAGATTTATGAAGAGAATAACAGATCCTTACAACTACACAAATAGGTATGTTTACAAGATATACATTTACCTCTTTAATTATTGGCAATTCTTCAGTCTTGACAAATTTCAATGAATCTTCTTTTACTGCTTCTAAGACTTCTTTAGGTTCAACCTGTATCTCACACCAAACTCTATGTCCAAAATGAACACCATCATTATACATCTTCCAATGGCTCTGATACCGTCCTATAACAAATATACAGTAAAACCTTCTTATAATGTCCCACCTAAATATTTTTAAAATCTACTTCTTTTACGTTTATCTTTACAATGACTGAATGTTATAAGACAGGATGATAACTTTACCACCTTGATTATCATCACACTATTTTGAAGTCAAAAGTCATTTCTTTAAGTCTCCATCAATGTATTGCAGAACACCTTTATAATGCCAAAATCTGACTGAATCTAAGTGTCAATGTATTATATCAAAAACAGGGTAAGCACCTCATGTTTATCTAGCTACACCTGCCATGTGTGTAATTAAAATTGAGTGACAGGATATGTCTAAAATTAAATTGATGTAACCTTCTAATGCCAAACACAATATCCTTTATGACAAAGTTGAAGACACATCTATATAAAGATCGTCTATACCATAAAACCTGCTATAGTGACCACCTTTACAAAAAGACCATCTTCCCAATAAGACTAATGCTTAATGATGTACCAATGATCAAATATAATAGATAATCAATTGATTTATGATCAGATTTTAAACGCTTGATTAAAGTATTGAAGAATCAATGATCGGTTCCCTTTTTGACAAGAAGAAACTATGGGCAGAAAATAATACCAAACTTTTATTGCTTCTACTTTTTCTCCATGGAGGGTCATTCCCATTCCCTGGATATAAGATTAGATGTACTGGGGTAGAGCTATATTTTTATTATTATTGTACAAAGGTACAAAATTCAGATATTTTACTAAATTTAATGGAAAATCCTAGTTCAAAACAATCCTTAATCTAATGACTGAAATTCCATATTTTGTACTTACTGAATATGTATTTGTTACATACTTAATTGATTGTTTCTGATTATCAGTTAGTTAAGCAGTTCTGATACCATGTTACAAGCCGATTCTCATCAGTATTAATATATTAAGGTTAATTTGCTTTCATTACTAGGATATCATGACTTCATTTGGTATGCGACACATTGTCTTATGTTAAGAGTACAATCATGATAAGTTTGATCTATATCCATTCAAGGACATGGAATTTATGGGCAGGGTGATTTCAATATAACTCCTTTACTTTATTTACTGGAGGTACAATAATTTTTAAAGAGTTCTGAAGACATACCTGGCAATTCAGGAGCTTGTAACTCTACAGTTACATCACATTCTTGGTCAGGTCCTACTTCAGGAACATCAATGTCATTTGATGGTGTTGGAATAGTGCCGTAAACAAGTCTTAGCTAAAACAAACAAGTAAATTTTGTGAATTAGAATCCCTGCCTGTATCTGTAGGTACTTTTTGCAATTTTCACTCAAGTTCAAAGGGCCATAACTCCTTGGAAAACGAGCAAACTAACTCAAGTTATGAGTTCGCATTTCCTATCAATAAAAATGTCAATTTTCTTAAAATAGCATTACACTAAAAGAAGGATGTAACTTTTGAGTTTAATATCCAGCATTTCTGTGAATGACAGGGGATAAAAATGTCAATAGGTAAATGTGTAGACATGAAATAACATGTCCATATTTCTGTTTTGGAAAGGAGTGGAGTGAGTGGAGTAAATATATTACCACCATGCAAGTTTCTTAATTTATATTTATTGAGAAGGTAAGTTCCAAGGCTGTGAGTAAAGAAAAGGATTAAGCTAAACACAAGTTCATATAGTGTGTCAGTGTTGTTTGAACACTTTTGATCTTTTTTGTACAAGTTCCTACTTATGATGACCTTATAGTGCTAGTACACTTGCCCCAAATCTTACAGACAAACATTGCAGACAGCTAAGTCTATTACACTGTTACTGAGCCATCAAGTGCAGGCTATGAAAAGAAAAGCTTTTCTCGCTCGTGTTTGACTGGGTTCAAACCCACAGCAGCGAGATTCCTTGGATTTGAAGTATAATGCCTAAACCACTTGACAATCACCGCCTGTCACCTACTGATCTCTAATATAAAGATTTATGAAATCTGTACAACATTTTTGCAACTAGTAAGTATCTCTGAATTTCTATCTGGTGTTGGAAACAAAACAAAAGACGATAACAACCATCAAAATAACATTTTTTAACATGCTGTGGGTGTATCTAGGTAAACATGAGGTGGTTATCCTTCATATTTAACTTAATTTGCTAGTTTAAAGTTTTTACTTTGTTACTTGTTTTGGATTGCGATATGAACATGGACAAGTATGTTTGTGTTTGATTGTATATACAGTTCTGAGTTCAGATAGTGTCAGTGATCTTACCTTTGTATTAGCAGTCCAGGGTTTCAATCCAGTGTTCTTTAATTTCCATGTTTTCTGTAGTTTTGTCTCTGGCTGTACACATGTACCATCAGGTACTGTGACATCACACACAAAACTGGCATCATACTCTTTATTCCTATAGAGACAAATTTTAAATTACATTTCAAAACCAGTAAAAAATTAATTCAGAACCAAAATATTCACAAAGTACCTTCTGAACCAAATTATTTTATGGTCACTGATAATTAATTTTTAAGAAAGCTATAAATAGGGAATTAAGATTTTTTGGTCTTTGCGAAACTCCAACTGTCAACAAATGTATAGTATGACACTTACATTACTTAAATAAATGTTGCGTACTAACAATAACTGTGTGAATCTACCAAAGTAAAACGTATAATACTTTAATCTCTGATCAAATATGAAATCAAAATTACATATCACATATCACAAGGGGTGGGGTGGGGGGGGGGGGGGGGGTGATGTGGTGGGGGTTTAAATATTTTTGCTGATAAACTATGAAACCAAAATTCTTACCCTGTTTTACAAGGGGGAGGTAAATCTAATTTCTCTCTTTTTGTTGGATGATCACGGTGACATTCTAGTCTTCTCTTCAGTTTTTCTTCCTTCTTCCTCTGTTTCTCTACAATTTTTTCTTCACGTTTTCTCAATTTTTCTTGTTTTCTTGCAGTTCTTTCTTGCAATCTACTAAAGCAATTAGTAATTATAAATACCTTAAACTTCGTGTAAAACCCGATTATAATGCTACTCAATAACTTTACAACCCTGCCTATTGTATTTTGAAAATCTCAAATTCCTTTTTGAATGTCAAATTTATAAATCTTCCAATTTACATTTATTTACATACTCCTTCACATTAAAAAACCCACTACTGAACAAATGTTAGCAATGAATCAGATGAGGTATTATTGTACATGGATTATTATAGAGCAGAAGTTTATAACATCAGGAACACATTACTACTGATATAATAACCAAGATACAACTTTCAGGTAACAGTGTAGCTAAGGGAACTACTAATAGAATGTTATATGCTTCTTCCATTCTATAATATCATGACATGTAATATAAAAATTTCATTGTGGAAAAAATTGACTGTGAGACACTTTCAATTGAAGGCCTTAGTGATTCAGTGGTCTAGAATGCACTTATCACAGAATTTCAGTATGTTATATTCCTACTACATCAGATCCTAATGCAAGAAAGTTTTTAAGTTTCCTAGTCTTATGAGGTGGATTGTTTTGGTCAGGTACATAGTCTCTAACAAAAGATCTGTAATAATAAGTGCTAAACACATTAAAGTTGGTATACAGTATCAATTAACTCTATACAATACAGATGATACATTACATACATAATTATACTTTTTATTCTAGAAACAAGCTTATGTAAATTATATAACTAACCTCTCCATCTTTGTTTTTATGAAATCTTCCAGTGGACCCGGCATATCTGATGTACGATTCAGATCATTCTGATCTTCTTTTTTGTTTGGATCAAGTGCTTGTTTGACTTTATATAAAGTGTTTTTCAATATCACAGTTCTCTTTCCAAGCCTTGCTGGCTTACGGAGTTTGAGGAATACATGGTCTGAATCATGTACCCCATGAATGGCCTCGCACTCTTCACATAGATCGTAGTTAGCACAATTGCTGTAAAATAAAAGTATTGTAAAAATAAGTAAATTCAGCACAAAGACAGTTTTCTTATTACCCTTTTCATTCCTAGTGACCACAATCACCATTGGTTATTATTTTTTGGGAAATTATTTTCCATGATGTGTATTGTCTTTCATGCATACTAATTGATCCATAACACCTTTTAAATTACAATTTTTTGTTAAATAAATAACAATGGAAGGTGAATTTAACTAATTCTGATGAAATCTATGTAAATTTTATTTTGCTATAGCTTGTATAACGTACATTGGTATTGAGGACTCCTGTCCCGTTTCCATTAATTTATTGATTAGATTTCTCATTTGGTGAAAGGAAGATAAGTCCTACAGTGCTGTGTGCAAATTGAGAACATGAAATACAAATGTGGATTTCAAATACTGTCCATTTGGAAGTAAAATTAACATGAACCAAAAATGTTGTGAGTTATCAGCAGTTTAATAAATACCAGACTAAACTGTGAGTTCCATAACAGATTGCCAATATTATTTAAGTTTATCTTCATAAGAAATGATTGTAAACTGGGACCTAGTGACAAAATATAAACAAGATTTACACAGCAATAAAATAAATCACTTACCAACATTTGTAGCGTACACCAACAATTGATCTTTCACAGAAATCACAGACAATTCCTTCATGATAGTATATAGCTGTAATATAAAGTAATATACAAAGGAAATGATGAAGGGTCAAACAGAACAATATTGACACGGAATACTATGTACTCAAAATGCAGGTTTATCAACAAACCTAACCCTATAGTTCATCAATATTTTTACAACAAATGAACTACATAGAATGTTTCAAATCAATATTTTTTTTTTAAATACAATTTAAGTCATCAGTCTTTCATATTTCTAAATAGGATGTTTCAAATCATTATTATTTTTTTTAAATTACAATCTTAAGTCATCAGTCTTTCATATTTCTAAATAGGATGTTTCAAATCATTATTGTTTTTTTTTAAATTACAATATAAGTCATCAGTCTTTCAGATCCGGCTGGCTCACTAGGATGATAGTTATAACTTATCCAATACAAGATTCTACATTTTGTTACACGCAGGTATCCATCAGTCGGTTGAAAAATTCACCCCAACATTTTCATCATTATCTATAAATTTATCAGTTGGGAAGACTGAAAGTTTAACATCTACATGTGGCCTGTCAGTCAATGCGCAGGGTGGACTAAAGTCATGTAAAGTTAAATGTCATACTGCGGTACATAGCTTGCAGATTGGCTCCCAACTTAAAACCTACAATCTCTGAATCAATAGCCCAAAACTACCTTTGTTATGACTTGACTGTGATAATGCCACTGTTTTAGGAAGGAAATCCAGCTGTACTCTCCACTAAAATTATAATTTTGACTGAAAAAAGCCTTAAAATGAATGAATCGAACCATTTTGAACATTTCTGTGAAAAATAATTTTCCTAAGATCCAACAGAATTTAATGGACAAGAATAAAAGGAGGTCACTCAGTTTTATTTGTGTAAATGCCGACTGAAAAAACTTACGATGTGAAGATGTTGGATCCTTGGAATCTGTGGAAGATTCGTCTAAAACAGGGGGGATAATTGGCTTTCCTTGTAATGAATGGATCACTGCACCATCTAAACCTTTTAACACCTGTTTAACTGTTTTTCTTGTAACATCTTTTACAATTTCTTGCCTTAAATCTGTCTTCAACTATAATACAACAAAAGATAAAATTGAGCAAGATATATTTTAATGTTTATCTAAGCAAGAAATCTGACGTACACTATTAATTTATATGATTACAGTAACTTTTAACTTTTTTTTATTGTGTTGGAAAATGGGGTAAGACTATGAACAAACAACATTTACATGTACATAATCAAAATCATGTATTCCTTTCTGTCTCATTTTTTGTGAACTGTGTACATGTGCATCAGCCATCAGGACTCGTTCTCAACTTTATTGTGAATGAGACCTGGGCCCTTATAATTGTGAAACGTAGCAGTGTAATGGCCAAAAATGTAAAAATTTAACAAACTTTATTGACAAAAACATGTTAAGATCCATTCAGTGGGAATACACAATGCTTAATATGATTTGGTGAATTTACTGCATTTTATTTAGGGGCTTCAGTCAGTCAGTATATTCTGTATATAAAGATAACTTATCATTTCAGTAATATGGGCTTTACAAATACAGAGGTGGTCACTGTAACAAGTTTTACTTTATATATATATACACGTACAATATAATAATCATAATAATACCTGTTGCATAAATTTGACAAAAACACTGTATGGCATAGGATCTTCATCATAGGATGCTTCTCCAGACTCAGAATCACACATATTTCTAATGGACTTTGAACTTCTGTCTGCACTCTGTGTAAGACGACGGGAGTCCTGTTTCTCTTCTGTCCTTTTATCTTTCCTCTTCACTTTCTGTTTGACAACTACTGACACCTATTGTATTTATAAAATAAATATTGATTTAAGAAAAATATTTTAAACATCCAATTACAAATTAGTGAATATTTTACTTAGAGATTGAAATTTAATTGTACTAATGGATGATAATTTCAGTTCAATCCTTATATTTACAGTTTAAAATTTTATAATAAAATGCAATATAATCATGAATTCCAGTGAATTTCTAAAATGAACTGTCGATGATGCCAGTCAGTAAACCCTATCCACTTGTCAACATCAAAGAAAACAAGTGAGTAGTGTCATGGGTTAAAGGTCGCACATGCCCAACCAAAATTGTTAGTAAACATCTTCAGTTGATCTCAAATGGTTTATTGAAGAAATTCATTATGATTATAAATATTTATGTAAATATTTTTTGATTGTGCAATTCTGTTTTCTAGTGAAAACTTAAAATGTTCTGTGGAAATTGTTGAAATACAGAACTATTAAATAGGGGAAACATCAGTATTTTAATTTTATGTCCAATATTTTTGAAAAGTTATCACAGATTTAGCAGATACAGATACAAAAAAAGATTGTCAGTTTGCTTGATAAGTATAAGTACTTGGCAAGTGATTTTCTTTTAGCATTCAGGTATGAATTCACCACAAGAGTCCTAACTAAACATATAACATCAATGCTTGTGTAGTGTATAGAACCATTTATTTACGGAACAAAAAACCACATTAACATTTAACATCAAATTTTAATGAATGGAAGGATGGATAATGCCTTACTATAATGCCAGCTTTAAATTCACACATGTATAACTACATACCGGTATTTTAGGCTGGGCAGTTCCAGTTTCCTCATCCCTCTTGATTTCTATTTTCTGTATTTCTGGATTTCCTGTCTCTGTATTATCACTTTCCTCCAATTTCCTATAAAAATATTGATAAAAAAATCAACTTTATCAACTAGAAATATTATCTTTGTAATGAGTAAAACTATGAACTAAATTTAAACAAATGAATCACTGCAGTAAGTACAGGAACATTTAATTATACATGTATTATAAATATTAACTTTGAAAATACAGAAATATGTCCACCTTCATCTAAAATGTACAACACATAATAATGGAAGAATTTGTTCCTCAATTCAAAACCTGACATACCATAAATCACATCTACTTTTATCGAATATCGAACACCTACTAATTTTGACATTGGGGACAATAAACTTTGTGAAGTTGGGGTGAGTGGGCATATAATAAATCAAAACGTTCTGATTCTCCTGATTTATTGTCAAACCCCAAAACCATTGTCTATGATGAAAACCTACTTACTCCTCATTATGTAAAATGGTTTCTCCTGTTGCATTGTCAATTTTGGTATCCATGGCAACCTTTCCCTCAGCCACAATACCACCATTGAACAAAGCTGAATCATCTTGTATCTCATCTGTGGGAAACAGTATATGTTCTGAGGTCTTCAATATATCTGGTTGTTGAAATATTTCTGGTTGAGGCACAGGATCTTCATTTCTTCTATTGCTTGGCTGGATATCTGGCAAAGCATCTGGTCCAGACATCTTTGGACTTGAATCTATAGTCCAAACAGCTGTTTCAGGACTTGTATCTCTAACACGTAATACCAAAGTATTGCGGCATTTTGTAGCCATCTATGAAATAAAACAGAATTTCTTGTAAATATATATATGCTCTACGTTCCTATTTTGATGACCAAATTCAAAACTTTATCAAATTATTAAATAGCGAACAACAACAATACATAAAAGACATCAGGATTGTAAAACATGTGTTTCCTCTGTTGACCAATATAAAAGTGTAATTAAAAACCCTCAAAGCAATCTATCCATTAAAATTTCCATTAGGTGAGGCTTTAGTGGCTAAGTGGTCTAATGTAACATCTCCCTTTTTTTCAAAAGGCACAGGAAGATACAGAGAAAATATCAACAGTCATATACTACTGCAGTAGCTCAGTTGGTAGAGTGCTCGCTACGTAAGTGGGAGGTTGTGGGTTTTGAGCCACAACCGGGTCTGACCCAAGATTTAAAAGTGGGTAGTGACTGTTCTTTCACCAAGCACTCAGCATTACGAAATAAAAAACACAGTTCTTTCGGACAAAAACTTTTAATAAAACAGGCCCTGTGTCACGATGGGCTTGGCACGATAAAGAACCCTGCTGTATAATGCCATCAGCACAACACACAGGCACCTGCGCCTATAGATGGCAAGATCTCAATTTAGGTGAAATATTCTTGACTGGGACATTAAACACCATTACTCACTCAACAGTCATATCTTTACAAATACATATACACTGCCATATCATGCCTTTGATAGAATTTTTAATTCCACTTGGCACAGTGCCTAGTTGAATAAGAAAACCACTCGGCACTTGGAAATTTAACTCGGCACAGTCACCACAAGTGTAAAAGATAATATTGTCTTTGACATCTTGTACTTTTACAGACGATGACAAATATATAAACACTCGGAACATCGGTTGGATTTTATGTTACACTAAATGACTTCCGAATGAGAAACGGTTTGCACATATGATGCAAATGTTCAAATGATTTTGTTGATTCACACTTGTAACAGAACGACAAGGGCCCGGATCCTTGAGCTCCATATACACAGTTTTCCCGACCTACACTAAATTGTCTGTTGTCGTGACGAGTGCAATAACAACATCACTCATCCCAGTACACATTTCACTGGTCAGGACGAGTGGACAAGTGAATAATCGGAGCCCTGCATATGTAAATAGTAATTTTAAATTTATGTATAATTTAACACACTAGCCATTTGAAATCCATTGGCCCAAAACAAAATTCTAGTGGTCCAGAACAAAGTGAATCTATATGTAATGTTATTAAATTTCACTAAAGTTATCTCAACAAATTTACTAGTCAACAGGACCAACAAATCAAAATTTTACTAGTAAAGACTACTAAGAGAAAAACTGGAACCCATTGGATGTTTTTCTCAATACTTGCATAAAGTTATAATTTAAATCTTACCTGAAATGCCTCCTTTAATTCTTCATTGCTGTTGACAGAAATCTACAAGAATGGAACTTGATATTAAAAGTATGAATTTTTCATCAGCCCTGTGAATTTCTCAGAAAAATATGTTACACATCTTATTAAAGTTTTTGTCATTGCTTGTACATCTTATTAAAAATACTTTGTATGCTTGAAAACTGGAAATGTGACATTGGAACTTCAATTATGACCTAAAGTAATCAAGGAATGAAAGAGTTTTTTTTGTGTGGAGTGACTGAGTTTTGTGCCCAATTTGATATTCGTTCATATATATACAAAGTGTTCAGGACTGGATTGGTGGAGGAAACTGGATAGCCAACAGAAATCACAGATCTTGAGCAAACTGACAAACTGTCACAAAGCAGGAAGCAGCCTGTGGCTGAGTGTTAGTTTAAAGGGTGTGGTTACTGACCACGGCACCTCTTATGGAATATCATGAAAGAAATTTACTGTAGTTCAAGTAAAGTATGTTTAACTGTACTTACAAAATCACCATCTGTATCTATATAAAATACACTAACTGCATCACAGTCAAAGTGAGCTTTTAACTGAAAAAAAACAAAAAGATTAAAGTTCAAATAAAAATAAAACCATCAATTCATTATCACCATTTGTTGGTTGTCTAATTATAGACATTATAAAAGGGTTTGGCCATAAATTAGGAGTGGCTTATAAGCAAACTGATTTTATAATCCTGCAGGAACAGATGGCAACAATATAGAAAGGCATAAGGTTTCAATGATCAAACATTATAATTACACATAGCAAATCTAGTTTTGAATGGTAAAACCTGGGTGCCCCCTCCCCCATTGCACACCAAACTATTAACACTAACAGGGTTAGTGGATAACCAGTACTAAATATGTTAACCTGAACATGGGCACTAACTATCTTTGTGATCATTACCATTTGAACTCCTCTAACCAATTACTTTAAAAGTCTGTTAAAAATTTGCAAATCATACACCACAAGGGACCCTGGGAATTCCCAATTTGCTCAGCAGTTTTCAGTTACATTTGAATGATATTTAATCATTAATGGATCAATTTTAAGAGTACATAACAATGAAGTAAATCAAATGGTGTGAGAAAAACTATTGTTACCACTAGATTCTACGGACAGGTGCTGCAAATGAAATTTTTAATTATGCATGATGTAAAATTATGAAATCATGACGTCACTTTTGACTTTCAGTTTTAGTTACAAAGGGGCAATTTACGATGTCATCTGTGGATTAATGTAATATCGTTTTATGTATATAAAGTTGTTAATAGTTAACCCAGAAATGATTTTTAAAAACATAAACAGAATGACAATGTAAAATTCAGTTTACCATAGCCTGCAAATCCTGCCAACTTGTGTATGGTGGCAGTTTGAATATATCCTGTTGCTGATTTTGATCATTTCCCTCGAATTTGATATTAATAGTGATCTCTTGTGCCATCTTGATAATATATTGTCAGTCTAATTCAATATTAAGTTTTCATTCAAATGAAAGTCATCAACTAAGTCTCTGTTTTTATCAGGAAATAGCCATTACTCAGTGCCCTGATGTTGTTGACAATTTCACCTTCGCACTACCAAAATATTGAACCACGTGATCCATACAAAATAGTGCATTACGATTTTTATTTTTAACGATATACATAATTTCTTACAATGCATTCATGCAAAACATACTTCATACTTCTTTTATTTCAATTTACATAAATTTTATTTATTTTAAGCAAATGGCTGAAAGAATTAAACAGAATCCACCTGTCTATCACGGCGTAATGATATAATATTTGCGGAGTAGAACTTCTTTCTCATCTTTATTTCTAGAGATTACGTTGTTTTGGTTTAATTGCGCATGTGTATTGGACGTGTTACATTTTATGTCATAGAAAAATCTTGAAATTTCTCCAATCAATAGAATTGTATGTAAAAGCAACAATTGAGAAATGAAACCTTTCACGATGACAAGAGTGATTTCAAATTCTCAAAATATTTGCCTGATTTGTGATAGTGAGTTACTTCCCCTTTGCAATTGCGCAATCACTTTCACTTTGACCTTATGATAGAAAAATAAAAAAAATGCATTTAATACATGTATTTACATTTGGCATAACCACAACAAATATAACACATAAAGTTAATTCAATGATTTAAACAATTTGTTTTGGGTTGGTCTTCCTTTTGTGTCCTCAGACCATTATAAAAACTGAAATTCCTGAAATATTTTCCCCACAGAATGTCAAAATGCCTTGATTCTGTGTCAACATGAGCTTTGTCAGTCGTAATTAAAAATTGGTTCAGGATATAATTAGAATTTCTTTCTCATGAAATATTTTTTTGGAATCAACGCTTTGTAAATGCAGTGTTATATCATGTATACCTATGTGTTGCTGCTATATAGATATTGCATATTAAGTAAAATTACTATATGAAGTGAACATTTATTACTAAATAGGCATCTTATGTTTCATGCAAAAAGTCAATAAAGATGACTACATGACGGCCTAGTACACACACATACAGTAAATAGGTTTTACAGACAGATAACAAATTATCAATTATGATGTTATCAAGTGCTGTTAAACTTTGTTAGGTAGCAATGCTATTTATAAAACCTACGAGACACATAGATATCATAATTGAGTTACAAAAAATATTTTAAATCTGACAGTATATTTAAATGTGGTAAAACACCGTGGTATTTTGTTCTTTGGATGGGGTATGATATGATGAAACAATTGGTATTTAAGTTACAAGGAAAGGGTGTGGCTATTGCTAATTATTGTAACATGTTATTGTCTATATTGGTCCAATCCTTGTCTCGCCCCTGTTCTTGTATATCACAGCCAATTGTTCATATGTTGCTCTACTTCACACATTTTTACTTCAATCCCATATTTTTTTCAAACTGAGTGTGAAACTAAGGCCTGTCTTTGTGTCCATTCCTCATAGCCAAAATCACCATTGACTTCTACAGTAATTTCTGAGATATTTAAAAAAAGATTAAGAAATCATTTTTATCAAATTTTATATTTTCATAAATTTGGTCACAAATAATTTCAAGACGTGGGAACCTGGTCTTGGTATGACACATGAAAAGGTGGCACAGTTGCTAGCATGTCAAACTAGATATAAGGGTCAGAGGGGTTGAATCCCATCACTTCATTTCACACTGCTGCTGAATTATCAAGTGTCAGGATAAAAGACCTGTGGTCTTCCCTACAAATACTGTCTGAGTGAGCTAGCAACTTGAGGGTTAGTGTGTAGATACCTGGTAAAATCCACTTCCTCACCAAGTGCCCTGGCTGAAGATCAAACCCTGCCCTCCCAGGTGAAAAACGAGCATTCTACCACAAGGCTAAAAGATCTAGACAAGAAAGTCTGGCAGTTAATCACTCTTATTTATTATATCTATTATATACAACACTATACACTAGGACTAGCCCAGCCCTGCTACAAGTTCAAAGCAGATGCACATAACACTCTTACAGGCACATCAGGGTAACTTAGCATGACTGTCTGACACTTGTCTATATAGAAGTGCTGGCTAATAGCAGGTTTTACTGAATTTTAATGTTTGTTACAGGTTAAACAGTACATAGTGTGTTAACCATATCTGAGTGGCATAAAAAATTCTACTGAAGTGTGTTTAAAATACAGCAGTCGATTATGACATCTACGCATACATGTATTGTGAATAAGCTACCAGGACAAAATTAACCTTTCCTCCTGAAGTATTAGAAGAATTATGAGTAATGACAGTGTTAAGCCTCCAACTGACAGAAACATTTCACTGACCCTGACATCAAGATATGCTTCTAGCTGGGGAACATGGGAAGGTATTAGAGAACTAGTTCAGAATTGGCATGATGGTGTTTTTGATGTGGCAGTCAGTGAAGAAACAAGTGCTTGGTTTGATAATAAGTTAACATTCAAGCAGGTAATATTTGATAAAATGAGAGTTATTTTTCTTTTTAAATGTTACTGTTTATGAACCACTAGTAAAATAAGTGGAATGTTAAGGCCCCTCTAAAAATACTATAACCACACAACTGGACCTTAACTCCAGTATCAGTCCGAAGTCTGGAATTTTATAGTCAGTGGTCCAAATATGTGCCTAGTTTTGTCTGAATGTTTCTGTCATTTGTTTGTATTTTATTTTGATCTAAGGTAAGTTGAAATTTCTGTCGCAAAATGTTTTAAGTTAAAAATATCTATATGTAATGTTCAAACAAATAATATATTTGATGCAAGCTAGATTGCAGCAGTGAGACTAGTGACTTTTCTTTGTAGAGGTTTTGGCTGAAACATACATTTGACAATGCATTAAATTTCATCCTTTTATTTGCTGATAAGGTAAGGGAGACTTATAAAGAAAAGTGTAGAAGAAATGGTTATGTACCACAATAAAGGGAATGGCAAAGTCGGGGTTATTTGAGGGGCATTAAAATGAGGTTTTACTGTGTACATACAGCACAGGCCTGTTAAAAGTTTAATACTAAGCTAATGAAAAAGATTGGAAGCTTTGTGGCCAAACTATTAATTTATAGTGGTCAAAAAATAGTTAAAGAGATAGAAAGCAGGTGCTGAGATATAGCTAGCGATGGGTGGAAATATGCTGCTAATTCTCCACTAATCCGTTAGTGTAGTGTTAAACTTTTGACAAGTCTGTACTGTATATGTAAATACTTTATGTTTTTCAGTCTGAGATGATTTGTACTGATTAATTACTTTCAGATTGATAAAGAGGGATGCCATTTTATATCCTGTATACAAAATCAAAGAACCGGAGAGGATGTTAACGTTGGAAGTTTAATTTTTGATAAACTCAACGACCAACTGGTTCTGATAAATTCTGGAACTGCACTAAAGAAAAAAATCCTTTTATTAGGTTTTAGTGCAAAATCTAATAAACATGAGGTGATTGGTCAGTTTGGAGAAGGGTTGAAGGTCGGTGCTTTAGCTTTGGTGAGAAATGGTTTCTCTGTTGTCATGGAAACTAGTACTGATCAGTGGAAATTTGATTTAATGCATAATGAAGAATTTGAAGAAAATGTATTAACAGTTATTGTCACAGGTAAGTATTTGCATTTGAGATTATTTGCTTTTCTATTGCACATTTTAATTTTGCAGGGTTTCAGTGGCTGAATGATCTAAATGATACACAGCACCTCTCACTACCTAGGTTCAAATCCCACTCAAGAGATCCTAGGGTGTGATTGTTTGTCAGATCATTTGCTGAAGGTACATATATGTGGTTTTCTCACAATATTCCATTAATTTCCTCCACCATCCTGGAATTGACTAGTAGCCTGGTATAAGTGAAAGAATCTTGACTTGGGCATTAAACACCATTACTTCCCTTAACCCTTCTTTGACCACACATAGGGACTAGAACCTTAGTTTTTTATTCCCTTTCACATGATACTACCTAAATATTTCATGTTGCTTTGCACTCTTGTTTTTTTTTTCTTTTTTTCTGTAATCAAGTTACATGACATGCAAATACAATTTAATTTAATGAATTAGATATCGCTGTGATTACAAGTAATTCGCAGATATACTCTGTTGTTTTTTTTTTTAAATTCCTCAAATGTTGTAATCTTAAATTTTCAAATTTTACAGACAGAATCAAAGACTTCTCATATGGAAAGATATGTTTAAAACAACAAAATGGGTAAGAAATGTTTTTATTATTAGAATGTTTATGATTTTTATATGTACAGTCATGTCATTACATGTCCTTCTGGAATCTTTCAGGAGTCGAGTCAAGATCTTATTCTTCAACATGTTCAAGGGGAAGCGCATGATTTTAGGTGATAACACCTCTTACTGCCTAGGTTCAAATCCTGTTTAGGACAAATCCTAATGTGAAAAAAATTGTTAATTTGCTTTATATATCATGGTGGTTTTATCTAGGTGCTTTTGTTTCCTCTGCCAGAACTGACTGCCTCAATATAGTTGAAAAAATCATGACTAGTGCGTAAAACACACAGAAAATAAAACTATTGAGAATATTTAATTTTGATATAATTCACTAAGTATTTGCAGTAACCTGGAAGGTGTGTGTTTTATGAAAGATTCATTGTACCTGTGCTAAAATAAAAAAGGGATAAATGTTAATTAACTGAGGTTTGTGTTAACCTGCCCCTTATGAAGTTTAGTCCCTGCTCTGCATGTCTGTATCCAGTTTTTTAGGTCCAAGTTTTCATGGACCAGATGCTTGGAATGAATTTATGTTAAATTTTATGTTACCTGGTAATTTTTCAAATAAATTCTTGATGGCAAGACATACAATTCTTGTTTTAATTATTTTTTTCCGTTTTGACAGCATTGAACTCTCAGAATCAGATACATGTACAGTTGTTGGCGGGTTAACTTTTAAAGAATGGAAAGAATTTGTAAGGAAATAGTTATTTTTGTATGAGAGCAATATTTCTCTGATATTGTGGCTTTGGTGGCCAAGTGGTCTAAAGTGCAGTGCTTCTATCCACCTAGGTTCTAATTGCCCTCAGAACAGATTCCAGTGTGAGAAAGTTTGTCTGGTCATTTGCAGAATGTTGGTGGTTTTCTTGAATTCTCTGGTTTCCTCCACCATCTAGCACTAAAACTGACTACCTTATAAATAAATGAATCTTGACTGGGGGGTTAAATACCATTTCTCCATTCCACTGATCTCTGTAATGTTGTCTGTACAGCCCTGGCTTAACTGATGGATCGCCGACCACGTCCACTTTGTTCCAACAAAGGATTGACATGCTTGAATTAGACGCATAAAGAATGAAAACTCAGCCTGAATTATGAGGTTTAATGACGTCACTGACACTAGAACGTCATTAGTTGGCCTGACGCTGCTTTGGTACCGTGATGGTGGCCAGTGTCGAACATTGTATGCAAGGTGATTCTAGTAGACAGCTTGACAATGGGATTGCTAAAGATTTGTCGTTTTCTCTGGGTATTGCATTTTCTCCCCATTTCAGGACTTCTGTTTAGGTTTAAGTTGACTTAATTTAAAATCTGAAACTGTGGTATTTCATAACTGCTACAAGTAAATTCATTTTGTTTTAAGGTCCCTTCAAATTTCAACCAAACTGAATCTGTATACAGTAAAACATGAATATAACAAACATGCTTAAAACAAATATATGGATAGAACGAAGTCAATTATTTGGCCTGACAGTTTCTCTATATAAGTCTATATATAACAATATAACGAAGTCGCTATATATAACGAAGTTAAAAATAGAGTCCCTAGGGCTTCGTTATAAACTTGTTTTACTGTATAAAGACTGTCTATTATAACCAGTGATTTCAGTTTTTTTTCATTACATTTCAGCCCATCTAAAGATAACTGCTGTATAGAGACCACCTGTTCATTAAAGCCAATATTTAAAGGTCCCTTTACTTTATATTTCAACCAAAAGATCCTGTATATAAAAAAATAAATAAATGAAAATAGATTTTCTAAATGACATAAAATGATATCATAAATATTTAATATTATTTTACTTGTTTTAGCTGCCAAGATTCTTGTTCCTCAAACCACCAACAGACTATGTCAACACAGAATTAGGTAAGTATAGAAGATTGCAGTAGGATCTGTAAGTCACGTCATGTGACCAGAATGAATTTGCGATTTTTGAGTACAAGTACAGTAGGTGTGATAAGAATCTTCAGCAATCAAACACAAACATACCAGTCGGTGTTCAAATTACAATCTAAAAAACAAAGTTAAGCATGTGAATGTCTGAGAGATGAGTCTGAGACTCTTAGTGCTCTAAAAGGGTAAACACTCTCCACAATTTAAATCAAAACACATTAGAAGCAAAATTTTTAGTCCAGTTATCATCTTTTTTAGATACAAGTCCTGAAGATTTACAGACAATGAGATATATAGGACACCAACCATTTGTACCATTTGAATATAATTTAAAACGTGATTGGTTTATTGAATGGTTTTTTTTTTGTCCCAGTCATGTATATTTCACTTTTATCACACCAGCTTTAAGTTTAAGTGAAATAGCAGGAATTGTTAATTTTGCAGTGGGATTAGAGCCATGTGCACCAAGGTTCTTTAAAGTGCCATGTCTGCTTTGATACAGGGCATTGGTTATAAAGGTATCTTCTTAAGGACGATGTGACTTTCATTTCATAATGCGAAGTGCTATGTAAAAGAAAGTGTCTATCTTTTTTCAAATCTTGGTCAGGCCCATACCAGGACTTGAACCCTGATCTCCCACATAGTTAAAGTATGATTTACCATGTTTATTTATTGTAGGGACACTGTTACTGGATTCAGAATTAGCAGGACAGCTATATGTCAAGGGATTATGGGTAGCTGATCTCACAGAGTCTGACCTATCTGGTGGAGTTAGCTTTTCTTCCTTACAGTTAGACAGAGATAGAAATGCTGTACCAAAACCAAGTGAAATTGATCACTTAGTAGGTATTTCCACTGCATATTTTTAAAAAGGACTACATGTATTCAAATAACATTGACTGAACTCCTATCTTGTGGACCAGTCACAGAGTATGAAACGGGTTCATACAGGCCTGGAAAAGTCCTTAAATTTTGAGGTTTGCCCTAAAAAGACCCTAAAAACAAGTTTGACCCTAAAAAAACCCTTGAATTTATTCTGAAGGCCCTAAAAGCCCTTGAATTTGGTCAGTTGGGTGTCTGTATTTTGATATTAAGTGGTTGCAAATAGACTGATAGTCTGATACATGTATAAATAAATTAATAGATAAGTTACATTAAAATGGGCAATTTGAAGTTACCTGGCCCAACCAAAGGCCAAACTTCAACCTCCACTTCAAGTGTCGTTACTATGGACACGTAAGCAATTGTTTTATTGGTTTAATTGCCTTTACATCAATATTTTTTGCTAAAATTGTCCCTCTGATTAGGCCTTAAATTTGCAAAACAGACCCTGAAAAGACCATAAAAAGTCTTTAAATTTGGAGTCCAAATGTCTGTATGAACCTGCAGTCACAGGCTGGGTGTGAGGACCATTTTGTAGTGCTCGTTGTTTGGTCTATAGAACATGGTCATGATTATATCAGGTCTATGATGACTTTTAATTTTTATAGAACAATTGCTAATGATATCCATGAAACTAGTTTCATTCACTGCAGTTATTGCAATGTCCAATGTTAAGTTGTTTTAGTTTTTAAACAGACAAAATGTGGTAAGTTCATGGTTAAAGAGGTTAAATAGACTTATTTGGTGCTATGGTGTTGCTGTTCTCCTAGATTCAAGAATAGTGATAGTCATTTTGTCCCACCAGAAGTGGATTGGAGTGGAGGAGTTGAGTAATGTGGGTATACAAGCAAGTCAAGATTCTTTTACTTAAACAATCATGTATATCAAGATTGCCATTCACTCACAACTCTGAGATAACAGAGAGAATCCATTGCCCTGAGAAAAACACAAACCTTTGGCAAGTGAATTGACAAACTGTGTTGTACTAGAATCTCTTCAAATGGGATTTGAAATTAGGCAGTGATTGGCACTGTGATACAGTTTTCTTGAGACCACTTGGCCAGTGAAGTTATCCACCTGACACATGTTTATCAGTGTCCACAACTAAATTCTTTAGTTTTGGTTGAATCATTTTGGCACATTATATTTATAATATTTACAATTGAAATTGACCTTCTTTAGATTAACCTATTTGTTTTTTTCTGGCATTCAATTGTTCTTAAATACAGTGTGGGGTCATGACCTTTAATTATGTAACATTTAAATATCTTGTTACGTCACAGAATATCATACTATTACGTCATGCATTGTTTGATTGGTCAGCATCCAAGTCTAATCGCAACGTAAGTATCCTTATTTGAAGCAATCCCATATCTTTGTCAGAATCTTGAATGAAATAAATTATTGTAGTGATAATTTTACATTTCGGACATGCTATAAATATTTTTTTATGATTGTTAATATACAAATTAATACACTCAAATAGAATGTTATTTCTGAATTTGATAAATATACGGGTTAATAGATTATTTGTATGTTTGATTATTTATAGATGAGTGCTATATGGATTAAATCACTTGAAAAAAATCCATCTCTGATAAAAAGATACTTTCACTTATTGCAAAATGAGTAAGTTATTCTTTAAATGATTTCTAATTAAGAATTGATGACAGCTTTTTCCTGGGCCATTAAGTAATGAACCAGGTTTTAAAACTAACAAATCTGATGAACTGCAAAACATAAAATTGAAAGTCATTTCTTCTATTTTACAATATTTTCTTTCTTTGATTATCGACTGAATTTCTAATTCTGTAAAATGAAAAGAAATTTTAATGTTTTTAAAAAGAACAGAGGCTTAGACTTAGAAATGGAACAACCAATTAATTAAACCCCACCTCAATATATTTTCAGTTTTATGGGAAAAAATTTAATGGAAATAATAATATTCTGCATAAATGTTATTGGGTTTCCTGGGTACCCTGATGAACCTCATTATAAAAGAGGGGTCTGAAGCCATATATACTAACTGAGCTATCATGGTATTTGGAAAATATGTTTGCATTGTCAAAGTTCTACAATAACCATGGTAACCCTATTTTTCACTTTATTGCAGTAAATATAGAGACGTTCGACATGCAGCACAGTATAGTACAGACGACATGGCCACTATGATAGCAGAAGAGTTCATAAGGTAAGACTGTTACTGTAAACCACTTATATACTTATTTAAAAGATTTTACTTTACAAAAGAGATAAGCTCGGTTTTATTTTGACACCCTAAAGTTTTGTGTGCATACAAATAAATAACTTATAAATAATTTTAGTACAGCAGTTTTATTTTAGTGGAAAGGTCTGACAGGAAAACACACTAAAATAATACTGTCGCTAAAATTTCCTTGTTTAACAACAGTACACAATCTTGATACAAAATACAGAAGATTTTTTGTCATACCCCTAAAAGAGCATCAGCAGCAGCCAGAGTCAAAATAAAATTTCATGTTAAATGTTACTGATCAACAAATGTTAAAGTGTTTGGTTTTAATCATTTGATGAGCTAGACATGCACATCAGCTACATTTTATCTACTTACAACTACTCTCTGTTTTTGTTTTTGCTATTTACAGTAAAACACGTTTATAACAAAGCCCTAAGGACTCTATTATTAACTTCGTTATAAACAATTCCATTATATTGTTATAAATACACTTATATAGATGAGCTGGGGTCCAACATTTGACTTCGTACTATCCACGTATTTGTTGTAAGCATGTTCGTTATATTTGTGTTTTACTGTATATATTTGAAGCAGATTTTAATTGTGGTAATGTTTTCTACCATATTTTCATTTTTTAGATGACTAAGTTTAGGCATTGAAAAATACTTTTTGCATTACTTTTTTGTCTCTGTATAAGGATTATCGGTTAAAGATAATTTGCTACAAAGTTTCATTAATTTATTTGGTTTTATGCAAGGTTCAATAAATTGAATTTATTTAAAAACTAAAACATTTTAACTAGCCATTATTTATCAGGTGAGCGTTAATGTGTAGATGCGCTACAATCTGACAATTAGGAAACTCTAACTGTAACATGGTGTCACTGGTTGCAATACTATTACCCATTAAAACATTAAAATTTGTACCTGTAATTAGGTTCCAAAACTATTTAACACATCTTTATGAAACTGTAAAGAACAATCTTTGAGTGTAGTATATATGCCATTTGCTATTCATAGTTTGATTATACACTTGGCAGGACTAAAAGGGCTCTATTGGGGTTTGTCTGGAGGATAATTTTGAAATGCATCCCATTTCAGTTATACTAGTATTTTGTTTAAATTAACCATTATGATATGGTTTCAGGAATTATGGAGATGATGCCTTCCCTGTTTTAAACACCACTGGTTTTGATGTACTTAACACAATAAGAATAGACCTTGATAAAACTGTGAGTTTATTTAAATTGTACAGGATTGATTGAATGGGGTTTTAAGTCACTTATTTATATTGAGACGTTACTAGCTTTATGTGAAGTGGCAGAAATTTTAACCTGTAAGTGCACTCAGGGCAATGTGCAGGGAGGGTTCTTTAACCTGTCACACCTTCCATGACATTGGGTTTCGGTTTAAAGGTCTCATCCGAAGGACCCTGTGACTTTTATTTCTAAATACTGATCGCTTGGCAAAAGAAAAGTCACTACCTATATTTAAGTCTTGTTTTGACCCAGTCGAGGTTTGAACCCATGACCTCCCACATGCAAAGGGAGCACTCTATCAACTGAGCTACCATAAATAAACTACTATGTAATCATTAATTTTGTGGTGTTCCCATTTTCGTTATAATTGTGGACACCCTGACCAATGAATGAACACGACAATGAAGTATATGTAGTATATTTTACAAACTGACCTGAAACTGTAAGCTTAATTCATGAATCTATCACCCCACCAAATAATGGTGTTTTATGCCCTAGTCAAGATTCTTGCTCTTGTATCAAGGCAATCCGCTCTAGGATGGATGAGGTATCCAGAGCTTCAAAAGAAAACCACTTACATTTGGTGTGTGAACTGACAAACTAGGATTCTCTGAAGTGGGATTGATAAACCTAGGCAGTGAGACCAAAGCACTATGATCTGTAAGTGCACACTTTAGACCTTTTGGTCACTAAGACCCAGAAAAGGATTTTTAACTGTTAAAAAAACAAGTTATAAGTGAATGGGAGGTGAACCTATTGAGTGAGAGGGGCTGGATTTGTAAGTGTGTGCTTTAGGTAAATTCATCACTGAGAAACCTGAATTACATGACATGTGTATCAGTCTTTGAACTCCTTTTTAACAGTCAGTTGGTAGGTGGAAGGTAGAGTACAAATAATTGAAGGGGTATTATAATGAGATTTTACTTGTTTTATCCAGGCAATACAGTGTAATTCAACATTATTAGATATACTGATCAAATCTGGTCTGTACACAAGTTTAGAGGATGCATTAAATCAACACAAAGTGAACCAACGTAAATATGTGCCGTATTTCTCGCTCAGTAAAGAATTCCGAGGAGTATTACAGAGAACAACGAACTTGGTTAAAATGGTTGATCCTGAATTCACACTTGGCCAGATTGATGTTATGGTTACACATCAGAATGAGGTACATATACAATGAAAGACTTTTGTTCTGGCTTTTTGAGAAAAAGGGGGGGGGGGGGGGGGGAGGGATGACTTTGGGAATTTCAAAATTGGAAGTCAAGCAACAAGATTTCCCCTTATGCAAACAAATATTTTTATTCGGAATTTCAAATTTGAATATCTTGAAAGAGGTACATGTAAAGGAAAGTCTTTTTTGGTTTATTGAGAAGAAGGGGTGACTGCGGGAATTAAGCAAACAAAAATTAGAAATTCAAAATTGAAAATAAAGCAATTTCCCATAAAGAAATACAGATAAATTGAAAAGTAACATATAATTTAAATAATGATGCAGATTTAGTTTATATATACATAATACAAAAAGTTCTTGAGGTCAGCTATTTTGTATAAAAGTAAGGTGAGGGTATTTTGTAAAAATACATGTAACTCAAAAAAAAATTTAGTGCTCAAACAGAGACTCTCATTTAAGAAATGGATTTAGAATAAAATGATCTTGTTTTTTTCAGAAATGTTGGCTAGGAGGTGACCAGAGAGTTGTAGTTCCTTACTGGATGTTAGATAAAGACAAGTTACACTCTGCTGGTACTTTCTGTGAGGGCTGTCAACAGGTAATTCAATTAATTTAGAGACACCTTGGTGGTCATTTGGTCTAAAGAGCCAGCTTATGGATCACAGCATCTCACCGACTAGGCTCGGATCCCACTTGTGGCAGATCCTAGTGTGGAAAAGTTTGTCAGTTGGCTTGCTGAAGGTTTTGCTGGTTTTCTCCAGGCATTACAGTTTTCTTCACCATCTGACCAACTTGATATGAGTTAAAGATTTTTCCTTGCCTGGGGTGTAAAACACCATTTACACTACTCAATTGCTATAGAAAATTGTGATTTCTTAAATCAAGACATGGCCTTCCACAGACGTGGTATACATGGTTATGTAAATGATTATCAAACTTATGTTTGTAAAATGTATGACTCCTATGGCAACCAATTGGCTTACAGCTTACAAGTTGTATATCATCTTGGGGCTGTCGGAGGAGGAGGAGGAAAAGCACTAATAGGAATTCAAATCACAGTGCTTCTCTCTTATTTAGGTTAGAATCAAAATTGGAGTAGGTCATAGTAGGAAAACATATAATTAGTTTGCTTGCTGGATGTTAAATGATAGTACAGTAAAACCTTGTTTTATTACTAACAATTGTTCACTCAGATTTTGGTGTTAGTGTTTGGCGATAAATCACGGGAGACTTGTAAAGAAAATTTAGAAGAAATGGATTTTAGGACCTCAAAAAATTGTGATGATAAGGGAGATGTTAAAGTTATTGAGAGTATAAAAATAAGTTTATACTGTTTTTTTTTATTCAGTGTTTTTGTAGGGAGGTTTTTATTTGCCAGAGTATATTGAACACCAACTTCTTTAAGAAAACCACAGAAAAACCAGACGACCAACTGTTAGTAGATGTAAATTCAAAGCAGATCATGGTTAATGGCCAAATACTGTATATAATGCACAGCCTTCTTAATAACAAGGTAAATCTTATATCTTCAAAGAGAGTTCTAGCATAGTTATTGGTTAACTTTTCAAGGTGCATGGAACTATCTTTATATATCTGCCGTGGTACATACCCACACAATATTTAGTGGCTAAAGGAAAGTAACTCATACCGGTATTACAGGTGTCTAGTTACAGTAACAAGCATTGCAACACATGGCAACCAGGTATTTAAGTCTCACAGACTGCATAAATGAAGTTAAAAAGTCGGACAAGTGTTGTTTGGAAGGGTGAAAAAAATGGTATATGGTGTAAATAAATGTTTGACAGGTTACATGGGACTGTGTAACTCGCCAAAAGCCTGTACAATGTATAACCACTAATGTCCCCTAGTTTTTGGATGGAGTAGACAATCAGTCAACAAGTAACTGCTAAGTCTAGAAAAAACAATGGTAGTCACCTGGTACTCATGCTAGCATCAACATGCAATGTTACAGCTGACTTGATCCAAATCCCCAACTACTTGTGCCAGTATCAACACCAAATGTTACAGCTTCTAATTTCACAAATGTAAAGTTTTCTGATTGACTGGATATGCAAGCTTATAACCACACTGTTTTATTGTGGCTGTATGTCTCATTTCAAATCTTGATTTTTGTACCAGATATAAAATGTCTCTTCTAATAAGGCATCAGACAACAAGTGTTGACAAGTAAAACAAGAAAAAAGAAAATACTAATACATACAGCACTGTTAATCTGTTTTACTTTGGGCTGAAAATAGGCTCTGCCATTGTCAAGGTCTAAAACTGACTTTTTCATAAATATGTTACCAAATTGTTTCAGAATTGTAATATGGACATCTTTACTATATTTTTTCCCCAATTAAAATTTTTCTACATAGCACTGTTTATTGTCCAAAAGGGTTTACCAGCATGTGTGGGACATTGATTCACTTTGGATATGGAGTTGCATCAGTTAATGTTTTTGCTGAAAAGTTATTCTGTGGTTTTTTGTCATTTTCCAAATATCTTGCATAAAAATGATATGACTGGTCACTGGCACAGTTTGATGGACCTCATTTCCATTGGACTTGGTCTTGGACTGGTTCACCTTTTTCCTATGGGACCCTGACTTAGTACCAAAAATAGGATGAGACATCCCTGAAACATAATTACAGGTAGTAAATGTCCTTGGTAATGTACATGAGATAATATTAATTCCTTTCAGGAAAGTAAATGTAAGATAGGTGGTAACCATGGTGACAACAGAGATTTATCTGATAAACCTGGATCTGGGATAAGTTCAACTGAATTGATGGAAAAATCTAGCAAATGTGTTATGGGTAATAAAGATGAACCAGGCAGTAATGATGGAGAAACGACGTCCAATATATCTATAGAAGATGTAGTTGATAGAGAAAATAAATATATTGAACAAATTTCAAAGTTACAGGTAAGTGGACAGGTGTGTGTATTAAGCGAGCTAAAATACAGTGCAGTAAACATAAATAATTAACATTATGCAACTCCCAGAACTCAAAGTAAGAATAGTGTTTGACCATCAGAAAGAGACAAGCATGACAACTTTGCTTTTGTTTATATCAAGGTGGTCAGTTCTGGAATGGTGGAGGAAAACAGAGTGTCTGGGAAAAACACTGAACTTTTAAAAGTAAACTAACAAATTTTCTCGCAATAAAATCTGCCTGAATTAGATTCAAATCTAAGCATTGAGAGAGCCCCTCTGATCTGTAAGGTTGCTATTAGATTCCTTTCAGTCTATGAAATAGTATGTTGCACATACACATGTCAATGATTTATGAATGTTTTGATAATATTTGTTTTTAAATATGATCATTTCCAGGAACAGTTACAAGACGAAAAAGAATCTTACTCACAGAAAATAAGTGAAATGCAGAAAGAAATTACAAAAATAGAATCACAATTGATGTGTAAAGAAATAGGACTTATAAATGAGGAACATTCTATACGTGATGCATGTGAGGCTGAGATAAAGGCAATACAGAACAAAGCAACTGTAAGTTATCTCAATACAGAACAAAGCAACTTTAAGTTATCTCAATACAGAACAAAGCAACTACAAAGCAACTGTAAGTTATCTCAATACAGAACAAAGCAACTGTAAGTTATCTCAATACAGAACAAAGCAACTGTTAGTTATCTCAATACAGAACAAAGCAACTGTAAGTTATCTCAGTACAGAACAAAGCAACTGTAAGTTATCTCAATACAGAACAATGCAACTGTAAGTTATCTCAATACAGAACAATGCAACTGTAAGTTATCTCAATACAGAACAAAGCAACTGTTAGTTATCTCAATACAGAACAGAGCAACTGTAAGTTATCTCAGTACAGAACAAAGCAACTGTAAGTTATCTCAATACAGAACAAAGCAACTGTAAGTTATCTCAATACAGAACAAAGCAACTTTAAGTTATCTCAATACAGAACAAAGCAACTACAAAGCAACTTTAAGTTATCTCAATACAGAACAAAGCAACTGTAAGTTATCTCAATACAGAACAAAGCAACTGTAAGTTATCTCAATACATAACAAAGCAACTGTAAGTTATCTCAATACAGAACAAAGCAACTGTTAGTTATCTCAATACAGAGCAAAGCAACTGTTAGTTATCTCAATACAGAACAAAGCAACTGTAAGTTATCTCAATACAGAACAAAGCAACTGTAAGTTATCTCAATACAGAACAAAGCAACTGTAAGTTATCTCGATACAGAACAAAGCAACTTTAAGTTATCTCGATACAGAACAAAGCAACTTTAAGTTATCTCAATACAGAACAAAGCAACTTTAAGTTATCTCAATACAGAACAAAGCAACTGTAAGTTATCTCAATACAGAACAAAGCAACTGTAAGTTATCTCGATACAGAACAAAGCAACTTTAAGTTATCTTGATACAGAACAAAGCAACTTTAAGTTATCTCAATACAGAACAAAGCAACTTTAAGTTATCTCAATACAGAACAAAGCAACTTTAAGTTATCTCGATACAGAACAAAGCAACTTTAAGTTATCTCAATACAGAACAAAGCAACTGTAAGTTATCTCAATACAGAACAAAGCAACTGTAAGTTATCTCGATACAGAACAAAGCAACTTTAAGTTATCTCAATACAGAACAAAGCAACTACAAAGCAACTTTAAGTTATCTCAATACAGAACAAAGCAACTGTAAGTTATCTCAATACAGAACAAAGCAACTGTAAGTTATCTCAATACATAACAAAGCAACTGTAAGTTATCTCAATACAGAACAAAGCAACTGTTAGTTATCTCAATACAGAGCAAAGCAACTGTTAGTTATCTCAATACAGAACAAAGCAACTGTAAGTTATCTCAATACAGAACAAAGCAACTGTAAGTTATCTCAATACAGAACAAAGCAACTGTAAGTTATCTCGATACAGAACAAAGCAACTTTAAGTTATCTCGATACAGAACAAAGCAACTTTAAGTTATCTCAATACAGAACAAAGCAACTTTAAGTTATCTCAATACAGAACAAAGCAACTGTAAGTTATCTCAATACAGAACAAAGCAACTGTAAGTTATCTCGATACAGAACAAAGCAACTTTAAGTTATCTTGATACAGAACAAAGCAACTTTAAGTTATCTCAATACAGAACAAAGCAACTTTAAGTTATCTCAATACAGAACAAAGCAACTTTAAGTTATCTCGATACAGAACAAAGCAACTTTAAGTTATCTCAATACAGAACAAAGCAACTGTAAGTTATCTCAATACAGAACAAAGCAACTGTAAGTTATCTCGATACAGAACAAAGCAACTTTAAGTTATCTCAGTACAGAACAAAGCAACTGTAAGTTATCTCAGTACAGAACAAAGCAACTGTAAGTTATCTCAATACAGAACAAAGCAACTGTAAGTTATCTCAATACAGAACAAAGCAACTTTAAGTTATCTCAATACAGAACAAAGCAACTACAAAGCAACTTTAAGTTATCTCAATACAGAACAAAGCAACTGTAAGTTATCTCAATACAGAACAAAGCAACTGTAAGTTATCTCAATACATAACAAAGCAACTGTAAGTTATCTCAATACAGAACAAAGCAACTGTTAGTTATCTCAATACAGAGCAAAGCAACTGTTAGTTATCTCAATACAGAACAAAGCAACTGTAAGTTATCTCAATACAGAACAAAGCAACTGTAAGTTATCTCAATACAGAACAAAGCAACTGTAAGTTATCTCGATACAGAACAAAGCAACTTTAAGTTATCTCGATACAGAACAAAGCAACTTTAAGTTATCTCAATACAGAACAAAGCAACTTTAAGTTATCTCAATACAGAACAAAGCAACTGTAAGTTATCTCAATACAGAACAAAGCAACTGTTAGTTATCTCAATACAGAGCAAAGCAACTGTTAGTTATCTCAATACAGAACAAAGCAACTGTAAGTTATCTCAATACAGAACAAAGCAACTGTAAGTTATCTCGATACAGAACAAAGCAACTTTAAGTTATCTCAATACAGAACAAAGCAACTTTAAGTTATCTCAATACAGAACAAAGCAACTTTAAGTTATCTCAATACAGAACAAAGCAACTTTAAGTTATCTCAATACAGAACAAAGCAACTGTAAGTTATCTCAATAGAGAACAAAGCAACTGTTAGTTATCTCAATACAGAACAAAGCAACTTTAAGTTATCTCAATACAGAACAAAGCAACTGTAAGTTATCTCAATACAGAACAAAGCAACTTTAAGTTATCTCAATACAGAACAAAGCAACTGTAAGTTATATCAATACAGAACAAAGCAACTGTAAGTTATCTCAATACAGAACAAAGCAACTGTAAGTTATCTCAATACAAGACAAAGCAACTGTAAGTTATCTCAATACAGAACAAAGCAACTGTTAGTTATCTCAATACAGAACAAAGCAACTGTAAGTTATCTCAATACAGAACAAAGCAACTGTAAGTTATCTCAATACAGAACAAAGCAACTGTAAGTTATCTCAATACAGAACAAAGCAACTACAAAGCAACTGTTAGTTATCTCAATACAGAACAAAGCAACTGTAAGTTATCTCAATACAGAACAATGCAACTGTAAGTTATCTCAATACAGAACAAAGCAACTGTAAGTTATCTCAATACAGAACAAAGCAACTTTAAGTTATCTCAATACAGGACAAAGCAACTCTAAGTTATCTCAATACAGAACAAAGCAACTGTAAGTTATCTCAATACAGAACAAAGCAACTTTAAGTTATCTCAATACAGGACAAAGCAACTGTAAGTTATCTCAATACAGGACAAAGCAACTGTAAGTTATCTCAATACAGAACAAAGCAACTACAAAGCAACTTTAAGTTATCTCAATACAGAACAAAGCAACTGTAAGTTATCTCAATACAGAACAAAGAAACTGTAAGTTATCTCAATACAGATCAAAGCAACGGTTAGTTATCTCAATACAGAACAAAGCAACTGTAAGTTATCTCAATACAGAACAAAGCAACTACAAAGCAACTGTTAGTTATCTCAATACAGGACAAAGCAACTGTAAGTTATCTCAATACAGAACAAAGCAACTGTAAGTTATCTCAATACAGAACAAAGCAACTGTAAGTTATCTCAATACAGAACAAAGCAACTGTAAGTTATCTCAATACAGAACAAAGCAACTGTAAGTTATCTCAATACAGATCAAAGCAACGGTTAGTTATCTCAATACAGAACAAAGCAACTGTAAGTTATCTCAATACAGATCAAAGCAACGGTTAGTTATCTCAATACAGAAAAAAGCAACTGTAAGTTATCGCAATACAGAACAAAGCAACTGTAAGTTATCGCAATACAGAACAAAGCAACTGTAAGTTATCTCAATACAGAACAAAGCAACTGTAAGTTATCTCAATACAGAACAAAGCAACTGTAAGTTATCTCAATACAGAACAAAGCAACTGTAAGTTATCTCAATACAGAACAAAGCAACTGTAAGTTATCTCAATACAGATCAAAGCAACGGTTAGTTATCTCAATACAGAACAAAGCAACTGTAAGTTATCTCAATACAGATCAAAGCAACGGTTAGTTATCTCAATACAGAAAAAAGCAACTGTAAGTTATCGCAATACAGAACAAAGCAACTGTAAGTTATCGCAATACAGAACAAAGCAACTGTAAGTTATCTCAATACAGATCAAAGCAACTGTAAGTTATCGCAATACAGAACAAAGCAACTGTAAGTTATCTCAATACAGATCAAAGCAACTGTAAGTTATCTCAATACAGAACAAAGCAACTGTAAGTTATCTCAATACAGGACAAAGCAACTACAAAGCAACTGTAAGTTATCTCAATACAGAACAAAGCATTTGTAAGTCATCTCAATACAGAACAAAGCAACTGTAAGTTATCTCAATACAGAACAAAGCAACTACAAAGCAACTGTAAGTAATCTCAATACAGAACAAAGCAACTGTAAGTTATCTCAATACAGAACAAAGCAACTGTAAGTTATCTCAATACAGAACAAAGCAACTACAAAGCAACTGTAAGTTATCTCAATACAGAACAAAGCAACTGTAAGTTATCTCAATACAGAACAAAGCAACTACAAAGCAACTGTAAGTAATCTCAATACAGAACAAAGCAACTGTAAGTTATCTCAATACAGAACAAAGCAACTGTAAGTTATCTCAATACAGAACAAAGCAACTGTAAGTTATCTCAATACAGAACAAAGCAACTGTAAGTTATCTCAATACAGAACAAAGCAACTACAAAGCAACTGTAAGTAATCTCAATACAGAACAAAGCAACTGTAAGTTATCTCAATACAGAACAAAGCAACTACAAAGCAACTGTAAGTAATCTCAATACAGAACAAAGCAACTACAAAGCAACTGTAAGTTATCTCAATACAGAACAAAGCAACTACAAAGCAACTGTAAGTTATCTCAATACAGAACAAAGCAACTGTAAGTTATCTCAATACAGAACAAAGCAACTACAAAGCAACTGTAAGTAATCTCAATACAGAACAAAGCAACTGTAAGTTATCTCAATACAGAACAAAGCAACTGTAAGTTATCTCAATACAGAACAAAGCAACTGTAAGTTATCTCAATACAGACAAAGCAACTGTAAGTTATCTCAATACAGAACAAGCAACTACAAAGCAACTGTAAGTAATCTCAATACAGAACAAAGCAACTGTAAGTTATCTCAATACAGAACAAAGCAACTACAAAGCAACTGTAAGTAATCTCAATACAGAACAAAGCAACTACAAAGCAACTGTAAGTAATCTCAATACAGAACAAAGCAACTACAAAGCAACTTTAAGTTATCTCAATACAGAACAAAGCAACTACAAAGCAACTGTAAGTAATCTCAATACAGAACAAAGCAACTACAAAGCAACTGTAAGTAATCTCAATACAGAACAAAGCAACTACAAAGCAACTTTAAGTTATCTCAATACAGAACAAAGCAACTACAAAGCAACTGTAAGTAATCTCAATACAGAACAAAGCAACTGTAAGTTATCTCAATACAGAACAAAGCAACTACAAAGCAACTGTAAGTAATCTCAATACAGAACAAAGCAACTACAAAGCAACTGTAAGTAATCTCAATACAGAACAAAGCAACTACAAAGCAACTTTAAGTTATCTCAATACAGAACAAAGCAACTACAAAGCAACTGTAAGTAATCTCAATACAGAACAAAGCAACTGTAAGTAATCTCAATACAGAACAAAGCAACTGTAAGTTATCTCAATACAGAACAAAGCAACTGTAAGTTATCTCAGTACAGAACAAAGCAACTGTAAGTTATCTCAATACAGAACAAAGCAACTGTAAGTTATCTCAATACAGAACAAAGCAACTACAAAGCAACTGTAAGTAATCTCAATACAGAACAAAGCAACTACAAAGCAACTGTAAGTAATCTCAATACAGAACAAAGCAACTGTAAGTTATCTCAATACAGGACAAAGCAACTGTAAGTTATCTCAATACAGGACAAAGCAACTGTAAGTTATCTCAATACAGGACAAAGCAACTGTAAGTTATCTCGATACAGAACAAAGCAACTGTAAGTTATCTCAATACAGAACAAAGCAACTGTAAGTTATCTCAATACAGAACAAAGCAACTGTAAGTTATCTCAATACAGAACAATGCAACTGTAAGTTATCTCAATACAGAACAAAGCAACTACAAAGCAACTGTAAGTTATCTCAATACAGAACAAAGCAACTACAAAGCAACTTTAAGTTATCTCAATACAGAACAAAGCAACTGTAAGTTATCTCAATACAGAACAAAGCAACTGTAAGTTATCTCAATACAGAACAAAGCAACTGTAAGTTATCTCAATACAGAACAAAGCAACTGTAAGTTATCTCAATACAGAACAAAGCAACTACAAAGCAACTTAAGTTATCTCAATACAGAACAAAGCAACTGTAAGTTATCTCAATACAGAACAAAGCAACTGTAAGTTATCTCAATACAGAACAAAGCAACTGTAAGTTATCTCAATACAGAACAAAGCAACTGTAAGTTATCTCAATACAGAACAAAGCAACTTTAAGTTATCTCAATACAGAACAAGCAACTGTAAGTTATCTCAATACAGAACAAAGCAACTGTAAGTTATCTCAATACAGAACAAAGCAACTTTAAGTTATCTCAATACAGAACAAAGCAACTGTAAGTTATCTCAATACAGAACAAAGCAACTGTAAGTTATCTCAATACAGAACAAAGCAACTGTAAGTTATCTCAATACAGAACAAAGCAACTGTAAGTTATCTCAATACAGAACAAAGCAACTGTAAGTTATCTCAATACAGAACAAAGCAACTACAAAGCAACTTTAAGTTATCTCAATACAGAACAAAGCAACTGTAAGTTATCTCAATACAGAACAAAGCAACTGTAAGTTATCTCAATACAGAACAAAGCAACTGTAAGTTATCTCAATACAGAACAAAGCAACTGTAAGTTATCTCAATACAGAACAATGCAACTGTAAGTTATCTCAATACAGAACAAGCAACTGTAAGTTATCTCATACAGAACAAAGCAACTGTAAGTTATCTCAATACAGAACAAAGCAACTGTAAGTTATCTCAATACAGAACAAAGCAACTACAAAGCAACTTTAAGTTATCTCAATACAGAACAAAGCAACTGTAAGTTATCTCAATACAGAACAAAGCAACTACAAAGCAACTTTAAGTTATCTCAATACAGAACAAAGCAACTGTAAGTTATCTCAATACAGAACAAAGCAACTGTAAGTTATCTCAATACAGAACAAAGCAACTGTAAGTTATCTCAATACAGAACAATGCAACTGTAAGTTATCTCAATACAGAACAAAGCAACTACAAAGCAACTGTAAGTTATCTCAATACAGAACAAAGCAACTGTAAATTATCTCAATACAGAACAAAGCAACTGTAAGTTATCTCAATACAGAACAAAGCAACTGTAAGTTATCTCAATACAGAACAAAGCAACTTTAAGTTATCTCAATACAGAACAAAGCAACTACAAAGCAACTTTAAGTTATCTCAATACAGAACAAAGCAACTGTAAGTTATCTCAATACAGAACAAAGCAACTGTAAGTTATCTCAATACAGAACAAAGCAACTGTAAGTTATCTCAATACAGATCAAAGCAACGGTTAGTTATCTCAATACAGAACAAAGCAACTGTAAGTTATCTCAATACAGATCAAAGCAACGGTTAGTTATCTCAATACAGAAAAAGCAACTGTAAGTTATCGCAATACAGAACAAAGCAACTGTAAGTTATCGCAATACAGAACAAAGCAACTGTAAGTTATCTCAATACAGATCAAAGCAACTGTAAGTTATCTCATACAGAACAAAGCAACTGTAAGTTATCTCATACAGAACAAAGCAACTGTAAGTTATCGCAATACAGAACAAAGCAACTGTAAGTTATCTCAATACAGAACAAAGCAACTGTAAGTTATCTCAATACAGAACAAAGCAACTGTAAGTTATCTCAATACAGAACAAAGCAACTGTAAGTTATCTCAATACAGAACAAAGCAACTGTAAGTTATCTCAATACAGATCAAGCAACGTTGTTATCTCAATACAGAACAAGCAACTGTAAGTTATCTCAATACAGATCAAAGCAACGGTTAGTTATCTCAATACAGAAAAAAGCAACTGTAAGTTATCGCAATACAGAACAAAGCAACTGTAAGTTATCGCAATACAGAACAAAGCAACTGTAAGTTATATCAATACAGATCAAAGCAACTGTAAGTTACTCGCAATACAGAACAAAGCAACTGTAAGTTATCTCAATACAGATCAAAGCAACTGTAAGTTATCTCAATACAGAACAAAGCAACTGTAAGTTATCTCAATACAGGACAAAGCAACTACAAGCAACTGTAAGTTATCTCAATACAGAACAAAGCATTTGTAAGTCATCTCAATACAGAACAAAGCAACTGTAAGTTATCTCAATACAGAACAAAGCAACTACAAGCAACTGTAAGTAATCTCAATACAGAACAAAGCAACTGTAAGTTATCTCAATACAGAACAAAGCAACTGTAAGTTATCTCAATACAGAACAAAGCAACTACAAAGCAACTGTAAGTTATCTCAATACAGAACAAAGCAACTGTAAGTTATCTCAATACAGAACAAAGCAACTACAAAGCAACTGTAAGTAATCTCAATACAGAACAAAGCAACTGTAAGTTATCTCAATACAGAACAAAGCAACTGTAAGTTATCTCAATACAGAACAAGCAACTGTAAGTTATCTCAATACAGAACAAAGCAACTGTAAGTTATCTCAATACAGAACAAAGCAACTACAAAGCAACTGTAAGTAATCTCAATACAGAACAAAGCAACTGTAAGTTATCTCAATACAGAACAAAGCAACTACAAAGCAACTGTAAGTAATCTCAATACAGAACAAAGCAACTACAAAGCAACTGTAAGTTATCTCAATACAGAACAAAGCAACTACAAAGCAACTGTAAGTTATCTCAATACAGAACAAAGCAACTGTAAGTTATCTCAATACAGAACAAAGCACTACAAAGCAACTGTAAGTAATCTCAATACAGAACAAAGCAACTGTAAGTTATCTCAATACAGAACAAAGCAACTGTAAGTTATCTCAATACAGAACAAAGCAACTGTAAGTTATCTCAATACAGAACAAAGCAACTGTAAGTTATCTCAATACAGAACAAAGCAACTACAAAGCAACTGTAAGTAATCTCAATACAGAACAAAGCAACTGTAAGTTATCTCAATACAGAACAAAGCAACTACAAAGCAACTGTAAGTATCTCAATACAGAACAAAGCAACTACAAAGCAACTGTGTAATCTCAATACAGAACAAAGCAACTACAAAGCAACTTAAGTTATCTCAATACAGAACAAAGCAACTACAAAGCAACTGTAAGTAATCTCAATACAGAACAAAGCAACTACAAAGCAACTGTAGTAATCTCAATACAGAACAAAGCAACTACAAAGCAACTTAAGTTATCTCAATACAGAACAAAGCAACTACAAAGCAACTGTAAGTAATCTCAATACAGAACAAAGCAACTGTAAGTTATCTCAATACAGAACAAAGCAACTACAAAGCAACTGTAAGTAATCTCAATACAGACAAAGCAACTACAAAGCAACTGTAAGTATCTCAATACAGAACAAAGCAACTACAAGCAACTTTAAGTTATCTCAATACAGAACAAAGCAACTACAAAGCAACTGTAAGTATCTCATACAGAACAAAGCAACTGTAAGTAATCTCAATACAGAACAAAGCAACTGTAAGTTATCTCAATACAGAACAAAGCAACTGTAAGTTATCTCAGTACAGAACAAAGCAACTGTAAGTTATCTCAATACAGAACAAAGCAACTGTGTTATCTCAATACAGAACAAGCAACTACAAGCAACTGTAAGTAATCTCAATACAGAACAAAGCAACTACAAAGCAACTGTATATCTCAATACAGAACAAAGCAACTGTAAGTTATCTCAATACAGGACAAAGCAACTGTAAGTTATCTCAATACAGGACAAAGCAACTGTAAGTTATCTCAATACAGGACAAAGCAACTGTAAGTTATCTCGATACAGAACAAAGCAACTGTAAGTTATCTCAATACAGAACAAAGCAACTGTAAGTTATCTCAATACAGAACAAAGCAACTGTAAGTTTCTCAATACAGAACAATGCAACTGTAAGTTATCTCAATACAGAACAAAGCAACTACAAAGCAACTGTAAGTTATCTCAATACAGACAAAGCAACTACAAAGCAACTTTAAGTTATCTCAATACAGAACAAAGCAACTGTAAGTTACTCAATACAGAACAAAGCAACTGTAAGTTATCTCAATACAGAACAAAGCAACTGTAAGTTATCTCAATACAGAACAAGCACTGTAAGTTATCTCAATACAGAACAAAGCAACTACAAAGCAACTTTAAGTTATCTCAATACAGAACAAAGCAACTGTAAGTTATCTCAATACAGAACAAAGCAACTGTAAGTTATCTCAATACAGAACAAAGCAACTGTAAGTTATCTCAATAACAGAACAAGCAACTGTAAGTTATCTCAATACAGAACAAAGCAACTTTAAGTTATTCTCAATACAGAACAAAGCAACTGTAAGTTATCTCAATACAGAACAAGCAACTGTAGTTATCTCAATACAGAACAAAGCAACTTTAAGTTATCTCAATACAGAACAAAGCAACTGTAAGTTATCTCAATACAGAACAAAGCAACTGTAAGTTATCTCAATACAGAACAAACAAAGCAACTGTAAGTTATCTCAATACAGAACAAGCAACTGTAAGTTATCTCAATACAGAACAAAGCAACTGTAAGTTATCTCAATACAGAACAAAGCACTACAAAGCAACTTTAAGTTATCTCAATACAGAACAAAGCAACTGTAAGTTATTCTCAATACAGACAAAGCAACTGTAAGTTATCTCAATACAGAACAAAGCAACTGTAAGTTATCTCAATACAGAACAAAGCAACTGTAAGTTATCTCAATACAGAACAATGCAACTGTAAGTTATCTCAATACAGAACAAAGCAACTGTAAGTTATCTCAATACAGACAAAGCAACTGTAGTTATCTCAATACAGAACAAAGCAACTGTAAGTTATCTCAATACAGAACAAAGCACTACAAAGCAACTTTAAGTTATCTCAATACAGAACAAAGCAACTGTAAGTTATCTCAACAGAACAAAGCAACTTACAAAGCAACTTTAAGTTATCTCAATACATACAAAGCAACTGTAAGTTATCTCAATACAGAACAAGCAACTGTAAGTTATCTCATATACGAACAAAGCAACTTGTAAGTTATCTCAATACAGAACAATGCAACTGTAAGTTATCTCAATACAGAACAAAGCAACTACAAAGCAACTGTAAGTTATCTCAATACAGAACAAAGCAACTGTAAATTATCTCAATACAGAACAAAGCAACTGTAAGTTATCTCAATACAGAACAAAGCAAACTGTAGTTATCTCAATACAGAACAAAGCACTTTAAGTTATCTCATACAGAACAAGCAACTACAAAGCAACTTTAAGTTATCTCAATACAGAACAAAGCAACTGTAAGTTATCTCATACAGAACAAAGCAACTGTAAGTTATCTCAATACAGAACAAAGCAACTGTAAGTTATCTCAATACAATCAAGCAACGTTAGTTTCTCAATACAGAACAAAGCACTGTAAGTTATCTCAATACAGATCAAAGCAACGGTTAGTTATCTCAATACAGAAAAAAGCAACTGTAAGTTATCGCAATACAGAACAAGCAACTGTAAGTTATCGCAATACAGAACAAAGCACTGTAAGTTATCTCAATACAGATCAAAGCAACTGTAATTATCTCAATACGAACAAAGCAACTGTAAGTTATCTCAATACAGAACAAAGCAACTGTAAGTTATCGCAATACAGAACAAAGCAAACTGTAAGTTATCTCAATACAGACAAAGCAACTGTAAGTTATCTCAATACAGAACAAAGCAACTGTAAGTTATCTCAATACAGAACCAAAGCAACTGTAAGTTATCTCATACAGACAAAGCAACTGTAAGTTCTTCTCAATACAGATCAAGCAACGTATTATCTCAATACAGAACAAAAGCAACTGTAAGTTATCTCAATACAGATCAAAGCAACGGTTAGTTATCTCAATACAGAAAAAAGCACTGTAAGTTATCGCAATACAGAACAAAGCAACTGTAAGTTATCGCAATACAGAACAAAGCAACTGTAAGTTATCTCAATACAGATCAAAGCAACTGAAGTTATCGCAATACAGAACAAAGCATGTAAGTTATCTCAATACAGATCAAAGCAACTGTAAGTTATCTCAATACAGAACAAAGCAACTGTAATTATCTCAATACAGGACCAAAGCACTACAAAGCAACTGTAAGTTTATCTCAATACCGAACAAGCATTTGTAAGTCATCTCATACAGACAAGCAACTTAAGTTATCTCAATACAGAAACAAAGCAACTACAAAGCAACTGTAAGTAATCTCAATA